>PVJL010000194.1:0-526256 GCA_004026885.1 Lyroderma lyra | reverse complement strand
GCATAACTGAGCTCATGGGAGGGTTGTATGACAATCATGACTTTCTGTGACTCAGTTCAGTTTGGGATGGAGGCAAACCATCTAGGATTCCAATCTCAATTCATACACTTTCTAGTTGTGTGATCTCGGACAAGTTACCTATTTTCTCTAAAGGTCTGTTTCCTGGTGTCTGAATTGAGTATAACACTATGATATTCCTTTCGGGAGATGAATGAATGCAGAGTCTTGGTACACTAACTGGCACACTATTATTATAGGATTATATTGAAGACTGAGCAGTAAGAATGATGGCTGAAATAATTTTGTGACCTCAGGGAGTCCTAAAGTGGTTGAGACAAATAAACACATAAATGGCTGTAACACAAGGCAGTGTAAGTTCTTCAACAGAAGCATAAGCAACTTGCAGAGGAAGCAAGAATGAGGAGGGCAGAACCATGGCACAGCAAACCAATCACAGACATTAGAAGCAGGCCAGCATTTATTACAATCCCAATTCCATCACTCTCTAGCTCTGTGATGTGGATGTGACACAGATTGCGAGTCCCCAATACCTACTCTTTTTTTAAATTCATTTTTATTGTTAGACTTATTGGGGTGACATCTGTTAGCAAGGATTACATAGGTTTCAGGAATACAGTTCTACAGTGCATTGTCAGCTTGTTGTATAATAAGTTCACCACCTAATGTGACTTCTCTTTCCATCACCTTATATTTAGCTTCCTCCCCTCCTCTCCCACCCCCTCCCTTTTCTCTCCTCCCTATCCTACTCGTCCCCAAATAAACATTAAACTATTGATTGTGTCTATGGGTTATTTGTTTCTTCATTTCTTTTTCCTTTGCTTTCAGTTTTATATTCCGCATATGAGTGAAGTCATACAGTTCCTTGTTTTTTCTGTCTGGCTTATTTCACTAAGCATGATGATCTCCAGGTCCATCCATTTTGTTGCAAATGGCAATATTTCATCTTTTCTTACAGCTGAGTAATATTCCATTGTGTATATGTACCACAGCTTCTTTATCCAGTCTTCTGTCGCAGGGCACTTTTGTTGTTTCCGTGGTTTGGCCACTGTGAACAGCGCTGCGATGAACATTGGGGTACATAAGTCTTTGCAGACAAAGATTTTCACGTCTTTTGGGTAGATCCCCAGAAGGGGGATTGCTGGGTCAAATGGCCAATACCTATTCTTTCATTCTCACATCACACGCACACACACACACACACACACACACACACACTCCCTTTTAAAGCTAGGTACATAGCTATTTTGCTAAAGACTACAAGTCCCAGCCTCCCTTGTTGTTGGATGTGAGCGTGTGACAAAGTTCTGGCCTATGGGACATGAAAGAAAAAGAATATGGGCAGGTTAGAACTAGAGGTCATGTCCTTAAAAGGAAGAAATGTGCTTTTCTGTTTGTCCTTTATTATTCTCCTTCTCGATGTCTGGAATCCAGATGTAATGGCTGGAACTGATGCAGTTATCTTGGGCCATATAGCAAAAGTTGTGGGTTGAGGTAATGTAGCAAAAAGATAGAAATTGCCTGCATCTATTACCTTGCGGGGTTTTCACCTTTCCGGAACAGCTTATATTTGGACTGTGAAACAAGAACGAAATTAATTTTTCTATTATTTAAATGACCGATATTTTGGTTCCCTCTGCATCCTAAAAAGTATATACAAGGGCTGTCTGGAAACAATCCAATCATAAATGCCTCTATTTTTCATATTACATGGCAGCATACTTTCCAGACAGTCCTGGTATACTTATGCACATTTATAAATGAGTATTAAAATATTTACTTTATCGAGTTATGAGAATTAAGCATTCCCTAATGCATAAAAAGCACCAAGACTCTTAGCTAGCATGCCATTTGTACTCAATCAGTGTTTGCTGAATATGTGAACATTATGACCAGAGTATACTACTTATGAATAGTTTTCAAGGGAAAGTATATATATGGAGGAAGGGATAGAGGAAGTTACCTTTTAAGCTACCTTGTAGGTAGCTGATAAAAGATTTGAACATTATTCTTCAGGGAGTGGCTCCTTATATAATAGTAAGTAACAAAGAAATTAAGAATATGTTCATGCATTTTGATAAAATGTAAAATTTAATATTTGTTGAGCCCCTACTTCATGCCAAGCATTGGGAAAACAAGGTAATTAATCAAGGTCTTTGTCCTGAAGTTATTCATTATATAGTGTACTCATGATACTTAAAAGCTTGGACTCTAGTTCCAGATGGCCCAGGTTTGAATCCTGGTTCCACTACTCACTAGTTGGTGATTTTGGAAAATTATTTCACCATTCTTTCACTGAATTTCAGTGTCTGTAAAGCAGAGATAGTAATAGTGCCTACTTCAGGGTTGTTGGAAAGAATAAATGAGTTAAAATCTTCAAAGTACGGAAAAGAATACCAACCATTGAGTGAGTATTCAGTTTATGTCAACTAGTGTATCAGTTAACTATTGCAACATAATAAACCATCCCGAACTTGGTAGTTTAAAACAACAAACATTATACTCAGCCCTCCATATCCATGGGTTTTCCATCATGGATTTGACTAAACACAGATCAAAAATATATATTTCCAATGTACAACCTATGGATATGGAAGACTAACAAAGGGACTTAAGCATCTGCAGATTTTGGTATCCATGGGGGTGGGGTTCCTGGAACCAGCCCTCTATGGATACCAAGGGATGACTACATTTAGCTCATAATTTTTGGCAATTTAGATTGGGCTCACCTGTGCAGTTCATCTGGTCTTGGGTGTGCTCCCTTACACATCTGCAGTCAGTTGGAGGTTGGCCAGATGGCTCTGCTTCAGGGGTTGGTAAATTCCTATAGTCACTGGCTGGGAGGCGGGTTGTGGTGGGGGTGTGGCAATTGAACTATTTGACTCTCTAACTCTAGCAGGCTCCTCAACTTATTTTCATGATTGAAGTAGGATTCTAAGAAAAAATGGAAGTATGAAAGGCCTTAAAACCTAGGCACATAACTAGGATAGTATTACTTCCACCATATTCTATTAGTTAAAGTGAATAGCAAGTTCAGCTAGCTCCAAGGAGGGTAGCCTCTATTTCTTGATAGGAGAAGCAGCAAATTATCATTGCAAAGACTGTGGGTACAGAGATGCTATTAATTTGGATTATCAGTGCAATCAATTTACCACAGACTGCCCTCCTGTCCCAATTATTCACATCTCTCCTACATGCAAAATATAGTCACACCCTTCTAAGACCTACAAGACCTCATACAAACATGGCATCAAACTCAATATCAGTTCTGCATGTGGCTCTTTGGATGTGGCTTCTCTTGATCTGGAGGCCTATGAAATACTGAAACATCTTACCTTCCCCCAGAGGTGCAACATATAATGACACAGGAGCAGGATGCAATAAATTCTCCCATTGAAAAAGAGAAAGAATGGAAGACACCAGCAGTAACTGGTTCACAGCAATTCTGAAGTCTCCCTGGGTAAATGTTACCTGCTATCCCAACTCTTGGCTTGGGGAGTGTTTCTTGATTAGATTTTGGTTCTGGTTCTTATGAGTGGTTCCTTGGTTCAGTTTTCTAAAAAGCTCTTACTCCACCTTCTGGGCCCTTGCTTCTACCTTCTGAGGGTGTGTGTGTGTGTGCGTGTGTGTGTGTGTGTGTGTGTACGCGTGTGTGTGTGTTTCATCACCCTTCTTGGCTACATCTGAAGAAATAGCCCATGTTGGTAGATGACTGGCTTTCCTAACCTGCTTCTGCCTACAGAAAGTAGGACACCCAGATCTCTTTCTACATTTTGAACAATCTCAGTCCCCTTTAGACCAGGATGGTAACACCTTGTCTTTACAACATTCTTAAAAATGCAGTGGCCATCTTATTAATCTGATTATTTTATTCACCTCATTGTGCAAAGGCAACACCAATAATTATTTTATAGATATGGCTAGATTTACTTATGGCTACTTTGGAGTTAGGTTTTGGTGAGATTATTGACCTTCTAGAAGTCCTTTGGTTTAAACAAGGTGGCCTACCTTAATTATTTCAGCGTTTTTAATGAATGGTCATACAATTGCACCCTTGAATTCATCTGTACCCTCAGGCTGTATTTTACTTTGAGAATCTTTTGCTGTCTAAAGAGACTGGAAAGGAGTAACTGTTTTATTTTCTATCCTGCAAGTCATTCTGCTCATAAATTGGCCAGTTCTTTCTTTACCTCATCTCTTTCTTGATGTACCTTGCCATATGCAGAAGCAACCAGCTAACACTTTCAACATTCTGCCTCAGGAATCCACTTAGCCAAATCCAAGCATTCGTTAGGTATATTTTTATCTTCTTATCATATGTATGTATGTATATGGAGATGATAAAAGATAATATATATAAAATCTTCTATTTTGCTGCAGGTGACAGTTTTTCTAGTAATGATTATTGAGAAATTATTCATATATTCTAAGATTAACTCTTTTTTGTTGTACAATTCAGTGGCTGTGCCGGCATCACCATTAATCTATTTTTAGAACATCTTTGTTATTCCAAAATGAAACCCTGTATCCATCAGCAGTCACTCCCCATTACTCCCTTCCTGCAGTCCCTGGCAAACATTAATTTAATTTATACTTTTTAATTTTTATTAAATGTATTGGAGTAACATTAGTTAGTAAAGTTATATAGGTTTCAAGTGTACAATTCTATAATACGTCATCTGTATATTGAGTCCGTTGTCTAATTTGTATTTCTACTGATTGGTCAGTCCTGGCCCTTTCATATAAATGGAGTTACATACTAATATTTGACCTTTTGTGACTTTTCTTTCACTTAGAATAATGCACAGAGATGACAATTTTACAAGTAGTTTGCTACCACATAAGACAGGTCGTCATTTTTCTAGCTTTGAAAACAATTTTGCCACAATTTCTCCAGCCTTTGCTAACAGTATACTTAACACTTCTCCATCCTTCACTAACTCACTTGTTCCAAAATCAATGCTGCATATTTTAGATTTTGCTAACAGCAGCAATTTACTTCTGGCACCACTTTCCACATCATTATTTATTACCAAAATCATGTTGTCTCAAAAGCAATCAAATGTCAGTGGCATGCAATAATAATAATTTAGTTTTGTTCATGAATCTACAGGTCAATTGGGTGGTTCTGGTCACTACTGGCTCATTTATATATAGGCTGTCAACTGCTGGTCAGATACATAGTTCTGTTGGCTTATCTTGGGGCTGACTTACTATATAGGCTTTTCTGGCATGGCCTGACTAGGACTGCTGGGCTTATTTTCACATGGTCTCTTGTTCTCCAGCCTGGCTCATTTACATAGTGGCTGGGCAGGAGTTCAAGAGAAGAAACAGAATCACATGAAGTCTCTCAAGGCCTAGGCTCAGAAATGGCACACTGATATTTTTGTCATGTATTTGCAAAATCAAATCAGCTCAGAATCAAGGGGTGCGGTAATAGACTCCCCTCTTGTTGGGATGAGCTGCAAAGTCACATTGTAAAGGGAAGCCATTAATTGGGGCCATCATTCCAATCAATCACATCTGTTATTGTCATTACTGACGCCAGATAGCCATAGCCAATCCAATCAGATTACTGGAGCGCCATAGTTTTTTCCCAACTCAATTCCGCAAATATTTATTAAGAGCCTGTTTTTCCATAAGCATGGTGTGTGGTCCTGAGGAAATAACCATGAAAAGAGAGATGGAACCTGTCCTCAAGGAGTTCATAGTCTAAGAAGGGAAATAGACATGTAAATCAACAAACACAAACCAATGTTATAAATTCAGCAGTAAGTTCAAGAAGGAAAATGAACTAGTAAATTCTGCTAGGCATTTCAAGGAAGGTTTCATAGAGAAGATGACATTTAAATTGGGTCTTTGCAGGAGAATAAGAGGTTGCCTGGAAGATGAGAGTGGAATAGACCAGGCGAGACAAGAGGGTGGACAAAGGTTTGGAAGCATAAATACTCAAGATGTGACTAGGAATTCCAAGTATTTCAAAATCCTTGCAGTATCAAGTTCTGGGAGAGAGAAAGCAGGAGGTAGGTAATGAAGGTATATGAGGGAATAATGCGACCATGCGGGGGCTTCTCTCTAATGCATAAAACTTATTTATTATAATGGAAGTAACTGGGTGCCAGTGAAGCCAATGAATGACATGTTTTCTTTTAAAAGAGAGGACTAGCTTATTGGACTTTTGGTAATGGACTGCAGGGAAGAAGAGAACAAAGACATAGAGGCTAGTCAAGAGGCTATAGGAATTGTCCATCTAAGAATGATAATGACCAAGACCATGGTGGTGGTGACAAAAGAGGGGATAAGATTTAAGGAAGTGGAACTTGATGGTTTAGTTTGGAAGAGAATGAAAACTAGGAAAAATGAAGGGGGATATCCAGGTCTGTTTCCATTGCCTTAGTACCCTGAATTATGTTTAAATCTCTTACCTGTCACATGTCCCTAAGCTGACCACTTTTCCAAGGAGTAAATTTATCAACCTAAAACCTCAATCCTATGAATCAATAGCCTTAAAAAATTGTTTTAACGTTAAAACTTCCTTTAACTTTTTAAGATAAATATTGAATCACAGGCTGTTGTAAGAAATAACATGGAGAGGACCTGTGTTCTTTTTACCCATTTTCCCTTTTATGGCAATGAGACTACAATATTACAACCAAGAAATTGACATTGACATACTGCATCCACCACACTTATTCAGATTCACCAGTTTTACATATACTTATATGTATGTATTTAGTTCTATGCAATTTCATCCCATGTGTAGATTTGCGTGACCACCACCATAGTCAAGATACAGAACAATCCCATCGCAAGGATACATTGGGCTCTCCTTTATAGCCACAGCCACTGCCTTCTCCTTCCTACTCTGTAGTTCCTGACAACTACTGATATGTTTTTCATTTCTATAATTTGGCTATTTCAAAAATGTTATATAAATGAAATCATCCAGTATATAATGTTTTGATATGGCTTTAAAAATTTTGAGATCTAAGCAAGTTGTTCCATGTGTCAGTAGTTCTAAGTTCTTTTCTATTGCTGAGTAGTATTCCATGGTATAGATGTACCACAGTTTGTTTAACCTTTCATGCAGTGAAGGACATCTGGGTTGTTTCCAGGTTTTGGCTGTGCAAATCCACTCACTCAAACTTGGCTGCTGCAAACATTTGTGTACACGTTCTTGTATGGACATAAGTTTTGATTTCTCTGGAATAAACATCTAATAGAACAATTTCTGGGTCTTACGGTAAACATGTTTTTAGTTTTATAAGAAACAGCCATATTCTTTTCCAGAGTGCTGTACTATTTTATATTCTTACTAGCAATACATGAGGGATCCAGTTTCTCTGCATCCTTGCAAGCATTTGGTATTTTTAAATTTTAGCCAGTCTAATAGGTGTGTTGTGATATCTCATTGTGGTTTTAATTTGCATTTCCCTAATGGCTACTGATGTGGAATATCTTTTCATGTGCTTATTTGCCAGCTGTGTATCCTCTTCAGTGAAGTGTCTGTTTATGTCTTTCGCCTGTTTTTTAATTTGATTGTTATATTCTAGTTTTTTTTTTTTATCTCCAGCCTCTTATGCATTCATCTAATCATAAAATAGTCTAAATCAGGGGTATCCAACCTTTTGCCTTCCCTGGAAGAAGAAAAATTCTCTCAGGCCACACATAAAATACCCTAACACTAATGATAACTGATAAGCTAAAAAAAGGTCCATGCATAATTTTCATAATGTTTTAAGAAAGTTTACAAAATTGTGTTGTGCTGCATTCAAAGCTATCTTGGGCCTCATGTGGCCCAAGTGGGCCTCAGGTTGGACAAGTTTGGTCTAAATCTTACCTTGTGTTTTTGCTAAAGAGAATTTTCCATGAAAAAGAATCAAAAGTCTTATTAAACCTCCAAATATTCTATTTAGATGGCTTATTTGTACTATGCATGTAGTTTTATCACAGAGACAAATGGGACTGATCCTGCATACTAGTATTTCCTCAAAGCTATTGATTGTTCCCTAGTCTCTTACGATATGTACAGGTGCTGAAGAACAACTAGCTGTTTAGGCTAGTACTACTGGTCTTGAGTTTAAGAAAAAAGTGTGCCTTTAGGCCCAACTAAAACTTCTTATTTGTGACTTTCTTAAAGCAGGCATGTCCAACCTGCTTCCCAGGATGGCTTTGAATGTGGCCCAGCCCAAATTCTTAAAACATTGTAAGATTTTTTGGGGACCTGCATATATATATATATATTAGCTCATTAGCTATCGTGTTAGTGTATTTTACGTGTGGACCAAGACAATTTTTCAATGTTGCCCAGGGAAGCCAAAAGTTTGGATACCGCCGCTCTAAAGGAAACTGTCTGCCAAGCACTCAGGTGGCATGGCAGATGGTCGTACAGTTGTCTGTGTTTGACTGGACACTGGCAAAGTCCACTCACTCAGGAAAGACCAATTTCAGCATCTGATCCTCCTCGTCTCCCCTGGAGATTTCTGTGAACGTATGCTAGATTTACTATTTGTATATTTTATCCAATGAGTTCAAGAGGCAGACATAAATTTTATCTCTCTGTAATAAATCATAACCACTGAATCAGCATTTATACAAATTACTAGCCTTAAATTAGAACAAGCTTTGGTAAATAGTTAATTTAGGGGAATAGGGACAATTACTGAAGACACTTACAAGAAAGTATAAGAGAAAAATTCATTCACTTTCTCCATAAAAACTTACAGGGATATCTTTTTGTACAGAGTTCATACTCAACATAGGATATAACACCAAAATTTCGTAAACCTTCATTTTTTTTTAATTTTAATTTAATTTTAAACCAATTTAATTGGTTTAAATAATCAAGCAAATATACATTGAAAAATTAGTAACAATTGTTCTGAATGAATAAACACATTTCAAAATGCTATAAAAAAAACCAAAACAAAAACAACCCCATAGAGCAATACATTAAGTCAGATGCAATAAATATCAAATTTAGAAATCAGCTTCTGTCAAAAAGGAATGATTGAAGAGAACTGGCGTGCACTGAAATATGGACTAGTCTGGGGAGTACTTGAAGAAGGGAGTTGAAACAATAAATAAATATTCATTTATATTATTTTACCTTTTTTATAAATGAGCAATTGATTAAAGGGAGAACAGGGTTAAGTGATTCAAGCACCCAGCATCAATCAGAGACCAGATTCTAGTTTGTGAGGGGCCAAATGGTTTAGAGAGCTCAAAGGATTGTTTCATGTAGATTTTTCAAGATAAATAACTTTCATGTTTGAAAATTCTGGGGTTGTTGGGTCTCTTTGAGCTTTTGCTCCGTGGAGAGGCCATCCTGTAACAGATAGATCCAGGCATCTGGAGCCGGTTGATGCTCTCACATACCATGTGGGATGGATGTTTGGCAATCCCTGTTGATGGCAGAATGACAGATAACCAGATCGAGAGAGAGGTTAGGTAAAGTGCCAAGAGAGCTCAGGAACATTTATCTTTGCACTCAGCAAGTATTCACTGATCTCCTTCCATAGTCTAGTTCTGTGCTAAGTACCTGCAATACAGAAAAGAAAAATCTCTGCTCTTGAAAAGTTCAAAAACTCAAGTGGGGGAGAGACAAATGATCATCAAATACAACAGGATATAAATAAGTATTATGATGGCAGCAAGAACAGGGTATTTCTTATGTATAGAGGTGTTCTGGTTCATCTCCGTGGTGGTGATGGGGTGGAATCAGTTAAAGGAAGAGGTCCTAGATAAGGTGAACACAGAGATGGGTCTTCAAGGTGAAATAATAATTTGCTCAGCAGACACAGGGAGCAGAAGAAGATTGTACTAGACAAGTGAAGGGGTGGGAGAGAGCAAGTGGCACTTTGCCCAGTTGCTAGTAGTTTGCTATGGTGGAAGTATAAGGGATATATGGAAGGGGGATGGTATGTATTGAAGGGTTAGGTGTAGGCCAGTGACACGATGAGGAAGGCAGAACTAGGGAAAGGTTTTGCTGCATGCTGAAATCATTGGCTTGGTCTCCTGAGAAAGTGAAGTTAGGAAGGGCACTGCACTGTGTTTCAGAAGTTATACACACACACACACACACGTACAGAGGGTGCCAAAAAATGTATACACATTTTAAGAAAGAAACAAACTGTATTAAAATTGTAATACTCAATGTATACCAATAACAAAAGATGAATGCAGGTCTCTTCACTTCTGCAACTTCAAGAGGTGCTCCAAGTGGTTACCATCAGTATTTATGTAATACATAGATGGCATCTCTTAAAATGTGTATATGCCTTTTGGCACCCCTGGTATACATACTCATATATGTATATATACAGTAGACTGTCTGTTAACCAGAGCTCAAGCAATCACACTGTCAAGCAACCAGCAAAAAAATATTTTCAACCGGTTGCTTGAGATTTTGCCAGTTGCTTTAGTTCCAGTTCATGGAGAGTCTACTTACATTTATCTGGCAT
This sequence comes from Lyroderma lyra, assembly GCA_004026885.1. NCBI lineage: Eukaryota > Metazoa > Chordata > Mammalia > Chiroptera > Megadermatidae > Lyroderma > Lyroderma lyra. Next base: position 515,775 of record PVJL010000194.1, on the reverse strand, counting down.
CTACCCATCCTCATGGGTGCTGGTTACCTGAGAGGCTACTGTACATAGATATGGATTTACTATTATTATTATTATGATTTACCATCAAATTGCTCTCCTTCTGAGGCTAGCCTATTCTCTGTCATTGAGCTACAAAGAGCCTATTCTTTAAATATCAATAGATAGAGGTTATCATCTGGCATAGGTCCATCGCCCTCCCAGAGTCAATAGCAGCTGGGTGGGCAAGTTGATGCAGAATATGGGAGCTGATATCTTGCTCTTCTCATTAATAGGTGCTGTGAATCCCTCCAATGAATCCTATCCTCATCCATGTGTCTTCTTTCTACACTAGGGCTGGGATCGAGTGTGAGATTAGAAAGTAATAAAGGAGCTTGAAACTATGACATACGAACTACTGTTGAAGAATCTGGGAAGGTTTCACTGAGTAGATGAAGTCTCACAAGTGACATTGATATTTTTTAAATATTGGAGGTTTTTCCATGTGAGAAGAGGTATTAGACTTTTGCTGTATGGCTATAAAATGTGGATTTACCCAATTGGGTAAAGCTAGAGAAAAAATTGAATTGCTTCGCAATAAAAATTATGGGCGGGGTTCCCTGGTGGTGTAGTGGCTAGGCTTCGGCGCTCTCAATGCAGGGGCCTGGGTTCGATTCCCAGCCTGAGAACTACCCCTCCCCCACAAAAATTATGGTGGCCTTACCTTGGTGAGTGACCAGTCCATGCCAGGTGTTGTGCTGGGCTCTCTAATCCTCCCAACAACCTTTTAAGGTACATGTTTTTATCCTCATTGTGCAGATGAGGAGCCTCAGGAGCACTCTAGATTTATATCTATCTGCCTCACTTGTATCAAGGATATCCTGGGAAGATACCCTTGTTTTCTTCCCCCAGATTGGTGCTCTCTGAGGGGAAACAGTCCATGTACCAGGTAGATAGTTGCTTCCTCAGGCAGTGATCACTGCCATGAACATCACAATGTGGACTCAAACGTCAATTGGGCTGCTGGACTGACGGTGTGGCCTTTAAAGCCCTGTTTAAAGGAGGGCTTCTAGTGTTCTGTGCTATCTTATAAATGAATTATGTGAATTATTTTCCCACTGCTGTCATAACAAACTTCCATAGACTCAGTGACATTAAACAACACAGTTTTTTCTTCTCTCACAGTTCTGGAAGTCGGAGCCAACATTCACTGGGCCAAATTCAAGGTGTCGGCAGGCCTGGCTCCTTCTGGAGCCTCTGAGGGGAGAATGTGTTTCTTTGCCTTTCTTCACTTCTGCTGGCTGCCTGGATGCCTTGGCTTGTGGCCTCCTCTTCCATCTTCAATGTGCATCACTCCAATTTCTGCTTCCACCATCGCATCAGTGTTCTGTAGTCAATTCTCCCTCTACCTCCTTGTTATAGGCCCACCCAGATAATCCAGGGCAATCTCCCCGTCTCAAGATCCTTAACTTAATCACATCTGCAAAGTCCCTTTTGTTACATAAGGTAACCATCACAAGTTCTGGGAATTAGGCCTCGAACACCTTTGGGGGCTGATACTCAGCCTGGTACAGCATGCAAAGGCGAAAGCCTGGGTACAGGGAGGATGGCAAAATCATGTCAAACTTAGGAAAATTCACTGATGGAATGAATTCTGCTCTGCATATGTCCTTCAAACAGGCAGAACAGACCCCATCAAAGTTGTTCTCTGGCACAGGCATTACCGGTAAAACGAAGAGCTCCACGGGGGAGGGGGAATGCACTCTTACTTATCTCTACTCACAAAGGATGGTAACATTTTTAAATTCAGATAAATAAAATATGTGCCCAGCATCTGTCTCGGGAGGCAGATGAAATGCTGGAGTACAAAAACAAGTAAGAAAAACTAATCACAAGTCAGACAGAGACCAAGCAGTACAATTGTTTTGTGTTATCCAAGACTGCCAGGCCATCAGACTTGGAGCACTAGGGAAGGAGGCACTTGGAGACAGAGAATTTAATTTTAACACTCGAAATGCATTTGTCACACAACTAATCCAACTGGCAAAAAGTAGCGTGCATGTCAGGGTCCTGATAATAACGTATCACCTTATATGGATGCCAGGCTATTCCCCAAGCCCATTATAGAGGGAATAATTTCAGCTCTCAAATTCACCATATAGAAGGTTCTGAAAGTGGCATTCATGCAACCAGAATTTATTGAGCATTTAAGTTGGTGTGCATCACCATGTTAGATACTAAAGGAGACATATAAGTAAGTCCTATCCCTGAAGGACTTTAAGGTATACAAAAGTTCCCCGCAACGACGCAAATAATAGTGGTTCACAATGTCAGCTTGGTCTCCGTGTCCTAAGATTTAACCGCTGCTTTTAGTTTATGCATCAAATTGAACAAAGCCATCTACAAATAACAAGCATTGTTGCCCAATTGTACATTAAGATAAAAGAAAATAAAAACCAATTCATTAAGCACTGGAGCAAAACAAACAAAACATAAATTGCACTTTTTCTGTGGGCCAAGCCCTGTGCTAAGCCCCAGCTCTGCATAGATGTGTAAAGCCAGGTCTGTGTCTTCAAGGCCCTATAGCACTTTCTCTGCCACTGAAGAGTTTCTTCTAATTTGGCTAGAAGGACTGGAAGTATGAATGAAACTATTCAGTGAAAGTAGAAGCTAAGCAAGGGGTACTAAATGAACATTTCACGAGTAGACCCTTTACTTTGATGAACGATGTCTCTAGACCTTCGTAAATCCTATATATTTAGAAATACACTTTATCAAATATATTTTCTTTAGTTTTTAAAATTCAATAAAGTACAGTTGAACAATGCAGGAGTATCATTTGAAACTTAAAACTATGCATAACGTGTAGAACTAAAAACTATATGACAGTATTAAAACGAATCTCACAACTAAAATGAACCTTCATTATATTATGTATAGATATGTAATAGCAATATTTTTGAACTTATCTAAATCTGAAAGAGAAGAAGTTTTGGGTAGTAAATGACGTTTTGGTAGTAACTAAATGATAAATAAAGTACAATAAAATCAGCATTATTAGGGGTTAAACTCTAATCAGCATGATTAGAGTTTAGTTATGCATCAACCAAATCATAAGTTTCTGTAAACTGTAGATCTCCTAAATAGTTCACGAAATGACTAAGCAATGAATGTTAAATTTCCATTTGCTTGGGATCCACAGTATTTGAGCAATTCAAAAGAGAACAAACAAGTGAGAGAGCATTTGGTGAAGGCTTTGCCAGGAAGGGTGGAGTTGGGCTAAAGTTTAAAGGAGTTGCAAAGGCAAAAGGAGAGCTTTCTGGTATAGGATATAATGTGGTCACAGAGTTTACCTTCCTAACTGAATCACAGGTCTTATTTTAGCAAGTAGTTGGAAGTAAGGTTGGACTGTGGTCAAGCTAATACGGGTAGGAAGGGTTTCGAGATACTTCCCATCTGTCTGAGACACAAAGAAATTTTACATATTAAAAGAGAAAGTTACAAAATCCAAGCTAAGTGGTATTAAACATTTCCCTGGACCATAAATGAAACAAAAACATCAAGTGGTAAGTAGAGTCAAACCATGGGTGGGGTGAAGTTCAGGTCAGTCAGCAGGTAATAGCAGTCGGGAGTTAAATTCCTGCTGAGGAAAAGAGATAAGAGAAAAAAATAGCTCATGAGCTGGAGACCAAAACTAGGGGCTGAGGTGGGGCTTTCTATGCTTGCAAAATGATGTTACAAATAATTGTTTTCAACTGCTACCTAGAGGTTACAGATTTTGGCAATTGGAAATCCAGAGAGGTAGGAGAATAAAGGTGCAGTATCAGAAGTAGGAACAGAACAATCTACTCACCAGTTTTTTTCAGTCCACGTGTGATGTCTGTCTTTCTCCCCAAAGTACCGGGGCCCTAAATGATCATTATAAGGTTTAGTTTTGCACCAGGAACCCAGGGAGCAGGTAGATACAGCTCCAAAATTGTCGGACCACAAAGGGTAAAGATGGGGAGGAAAGCAAGGAAAAAAATCAATGAAACAAGATGAACCAGCAAAACAAAATTCTAAATGACATGGAGGAAATGAATGCCAGAAAGGCAGTAGACAAAAACAAACGAACAAAAGAAACAACAAACAAACAAACAAACAAACAACAAAAACAATCAGGACAAGAAATGAGCAGATAATCTGAAGTCAAGGTTGTAGGATTTTTGTTGTTTTGTTCTAAATATTTTTGTCACTTATCCTTTTTTTGTTTGTCCATTCTAGAAGTGATAGTTTTGGATAAATGAAAAAAATTGTTCCCCAAAAGTTTAGGCATGTGATTGAAATTCTGTGCAAGTTCCTAAAAGTCTAAGAGATGCATGAGCTAAGTCTAGATGGCCACACTCCACGAGGAAGAGGGAGGGAGAGGAAGAGCTCCTACAACATCTGTAGAGAGTGAATAGGGTGGGGAGGTAAGAAGTTCTAAGAGTCACAGAGAAGATCAGGGCTCATAATGAATGTCATGGAAGTGTACAGACCCATAGGCATAGATTGGGTGATGCTAGTAGGAGCACGATTAGCTAGTAGAAGCCAGGGAAGAGATGTACTCAGGACCTCATGAAGATAATTGCTGCTTAAAGGAAAAAAAAAAAGGAGAACTAACAAGAATGAGAAAATATTTGGTTTAAGAGATTGAAGTTTCTTGCGTGGGTGGAATTAATCAGTTAATTCCTCTAAAGTTTTAGAGGGAGAAACTGGCTGATGGTGAAGGAAAAGCAGATCTGTGAAAAGTCAATGAGAGGAAAGAGGGCAAACCATGAGATAGCTGAAAGCAGATTCATCATCAGATTGAGGTTCCACAAAGACGTCAGTGGCTGCCCACAGTGGTGCATCAGTCACGGGAACTTTCATTAACCCTCTGGCCATGACTCACCCACATTTTAGTCGTGATTCGGATTCCAGGGTGGAGAAAGCACAGAGTATAGAGTAAGCTTTAGCGATGAAGCAGTTTTTGACCTATTCTGCAGAGTAAGATGAGTACTGACTCGGCAGCAATGCTGATAAGTAGGCCAAGGCTGAAAGCTCTCGGTAAGTTATTGGGTGATCGCATTTACAAGAGGGGACACAGTTGGTTGCACAGAAGCAAGGCTCTGTCATAGATTACAAACTGGTGTGAGGGTCAAATTGTGGGTGTATACGACAGGGAAACTGGACTAGACTTTTGTTCTGAGATCATCTTCTGGGGAGGAGGGAGAAATACCTACAGGTTGTTTGCATAGCTGCACACTGAGAACATTTTATTATTAACAATTTGCTCAGATTCATGTATTCCAAGTGTGAGCACCAGGCTCACTGGTACCCGTAGGGAAGGGTGCTCTGTGACCTTGTGTCGCAGGGAAAGCTGTATTTACTTCTGTGACCCAGAGTCAGGAAGGAACAGGCATTTGAGAGAGGAACTAGAGATAGGAGGAACAACTAAAAGTGACTTTTTTGAGACATAACCTCACTTCTAAAGAGTATATATCCATCAAAGATGATTAAAATGTATTAAAAGATATGAATAATTTCTAACTATCAAAATTATAACTGGGAAAGTTTAAATTATATCCTATACATCTGACAAATAACAAAAATGCATTTTAATTACTCAGAAAATAATGGTACCCAAGCAGCCTTAGTTCCCAAGGGATCACACAGCCTTTGACAGTCTACTCCTGCTTTCAGAAAAATTGTGCAAATGCAAGTACCATGTTTATCCGAGGAGACGACACTGATCCCAATAGCAGAAGCAACTTGAATCTGATTGGCTCAGGCAGGATGCAAGGACGCTGAGTTACAAATCCTGGAGTACCTTCCAATGACCATACAGAGGAAAGTAGGGAGAGAACTGGCATTACACTTCTAGACCTTTCTTGAAGATCGAAGGATAGGGCAACTGTCAATCATGTATGCATTGATGAAACCAGAACAGGACTCAAAGAAGTGGGCAGCAGTTTAACCCATTAGATAGAAGCTGAGGATGAGACTGGAGAAATGTTTGGAAAATGTAACTTTCCTGGGAATAAAATAAAATATAAGTAATATATAATATGGAAGGATGACATGAAATACGTTATACAGTTGGGAATCTTCTTGTTGAACATTCCAATGCTCAAATGCCTATGAGTCTTCGGGGGGAAAAAGCAATTACACATTTAATTTGTGGTGAATGAACCCAGATTCCACAGGAAAGCTTCTTCACATTAGAAAGGGTTTTGAAACTAGGGGAATGCTAGCTGCATCCCTGGGTCAGGAATGACTCAAAAATCTAGTCCCAGCTTTTTCTTTGAAGAATCAAAGGCTCATTAATCAAGACAAGTTGAGTGCAAATCCTTGATTGTCTGCAGTGAAGATATATGAGAGGGGACAAAAAGGATGCCACAGTGTCTTGGAATGAAAAGGAAGAGTTGATTTTAGGGACAGATGTGATTCCATATGTTGTTTGGCACCTGGTATAAGAAGAAACATGTGACAGATTTCTACTCATAACAAATCAATACCAGGGAGATGTCTATAAGAGGGGAGGAAGCAAATCTCATGGAAAAACTAGAAGAAAATACCAGTGTAAATGTCAGCAAGGTAACCTGTGCATTGAAAGCAATATTAGGGGCATAAGAAATGTGCCCTTTGTGTGGGTTTCTGTTTATCTTGTACTTTACGGGTAATGGAACTTTTTGAGCATTTTTTGTTTAGAGTCACAAACCTTAACAATCTGTCCCTACCCTCCTTCCAAAAAAATTATTGATATTACAGGATTAAATAAGTAAATGTCTTTATTAGATCTTTTTGTGCTGAAGTTTTCATTTAATTTTAAATAACCATATAGGGTGTCCCATACTGCTGGACCAATTTTGTTTAAGCTGAAAGGCAGGTTAAGAATGAGAACAATGGAAGATTCTAAAATAAAACAAAGGCAATAAAGAATATGAGCAGTGGAAAGCAATTTAGGAAGTAGCAGTGGCAGCTTTCAGAATGACACACAGGAGGCCACAAACTGTACAATAAAAGAAAGCAGGCTAGCAGATGGCTTCGTCAGCTCAACAGTAACTGTGGGCAGAACTGAGTTCCTGAGCAAACACTTCTGATAATTAGCAAGTATCTCTTGTCCACATAGAGCTTCCTGAGCTTATCAGAGCCATTTCAAAATAGACACAGTGCTGGCTAGCAAGAAGCATTTCGTCTAAGAAAGGGAGAGGTGACACTTACCATAAGTGTATACAGATCCATGTTGTGAGTGCAGGGTCAGAAATGACTTATGAATACTTATTGATTATGAATCAGAAGAAGGCACGTGATAGGGAAAGCTATCTCCCTCCCTACCTCCCAAGCCATAGAAATATGTTGGTTGCTATTGAAGTTTGTACATATATTAAATGGATAGATGGATAGATGTAGATGGATGAATGGATGGATAGGTACTTGCATACATATGATATATAATAAAGTTCTTATTTAATAAATAGTCATTAACATTCTAATAGCAACTGATTGAATGGGAAATTAGTAGAAGAATATGAATCCTTTGCATTCATCAGCTAATTGGCAACCCTTACTGAAGAAAACCATGAACACACTCAAGGTCAATACCAGACAGAGTAGTTAAAGGAGTTGGGAGAGATATATCAACTCTGAGTGTGCACTTTTGGATAACTGAGTAAGAGGGTTATCAAAGAAGTAGATGAGGGTTCTCAGAAATAGATGGCGTGTGTGTATAACCATTCATGTCTAAAGTCAATGAAAAAGAATCCATGATGTACAAGGAAGTACATTTCTTCTTGAAAACGCAGACAATGAGAATGAAAAGACAATACATACTATACAAGAGGGACCTGGTAGAATGCTAGGGATGTTAGATCAAAACTGAGAAAGGATATTTATTACCCAAAGTGTACAGATAATAGCAGTAGACCTAGCATTGCATTACACTGGATCCAGATAGCATCCAAGAAGAGAATGTCATGCTCCCAGACCTCTCAGGTGCAAGTGCCCCCACTCTCTGGGCAGTATGCTCCAAACCCTGCATCTACACTTCCACATTAGTGCCAGAGAGTGTGTCTCAGTTCACGATCAACCTTGGCATGTTCCATTTATACCACATGGAGAAATAAAATGTATTTCTAATTGGCTTTCTAATAAGTACTAATTAGTTTAGGCCTTTGTGATCCATAAAAAGATAAAGAATGAGCTTGCATCCTTCCATCAAAGTGCTAAAGCTGCAGCTGACAAAGTGTCATGCTGCTTTCCCTGTCTGTCTTTGGGAAGAAATGGAAATTACTACAATGAAAAATCTCATTTAGATTTTGCTAATATGCATTAAAATCTAAGAGCTGAAACTGTGCAAGCAATTGTGAGAGAGACCCCAGGAGTGGTCTGAGGGGACCAACTTGGGGCAACATTAGGACCATCACTGACTCTTCCAGGAAGTAACATTGAAACTGAGTAGTGAGTTGTCACAGTTGTACAGCATCAGCCATTTCAAGACATCTTTGTACTGAGGGGCTCCGAAGGTGATGCCTAAGAGTTGAAAGTCGAAGGGAGAAAGTTAATGCATTATATTGATTATTGTGGATGATGGGGTTTAAGTTGGACTGAAGGAAATATGGGTCTTTCCAGCTCCAGGACTCAAACAACTCTTCAAATAAGCTGAAGAGTTATTGCAAACACCAGAGAAGAGGCATCCAGGGCCAAGAGAAAGATTTCAGAAAGCAGGCTGCTGCATCCACCATCCTTGTGCTTATGTTAGGCACCAATCCAACTCCATCAAAGTTAGACAAATCGGTTTCTAGGTCTCAAGTACCTTCTCCATTAAGTGAGCCATGGGGACACTCTTGCGATTTTCAGTGCATGAAAATTCCCTGGGAAGCAGCTGAGACAGTCTTTCTCTTGCTTTTGCTTTTACCCGGGTCTTAGGAAATGTCCTATGTTATTCCCATAGCAGTTTCCACAACACAACATTTCCTCAAGGCTATTCTAGAGTTGTCCCACTTCCCATTTCCTGTGCAAGGTCATGAAGTGTTCTTAAAGAAATAGTAACCATGATGCCTCGTGCACTGCTTGTTGGATTCAAAACAAGAAGTGTTTAGAAATCATGTGCGACATATGAGGCCTGTCCAGAAAAAATCGAGCCACAAATGCCTCTATTTTTCATCTTATATGGCTGAATTGCTTTCCGGAAAGCTCTTGTAGTGAAACAATATAATGCATCCTTGTTATTTGTAACCACACTGTTTTGGAAGGGGATGCAGTACATGAGATATGTATAACATAGTGCTCAAGCTTTAAGTCAAGTGTGCTAAAATGAAATAAATCTTAAAGGTAAAGAAAGAGTGCTGTAATAGAGTGTCTATAAGAGCAGGAGTGGCAGAAGATGAGGTAAACACGAGGGTCAAATGTCATGAAATACTTTTATATTGAAAATGAAAAATCAGTGTGGAAATCTAAGAAAAGAACCGGATGAATGGACTGCCTCTGAAAGGATGGGGAATATGGGAAAGAGGGCTGAGAAAATAAAATATTTTGATAGTAAAATTTTAGATTCCTAGGGAATGAGATGAGATAGGCAGGAGCCTTAGGTAGAAAGCCAGGGTTGTATACAGGTTGAGCAGGAAATTATTTCAGCCAAAACTAAAGTCAGAGTGGAAGTGAGAAAGAAAGCGCTCAGTTTGTAAGATTTCTGTTCAGGAAGTGGAGCAAAGTTCCCATGGGAATGAATGTGGCTGGAGGAGGAAATGGAGGAATAATAGATGATTACAAGCCTCTGAGTTTGGGAAGCAGGGAGGTGTTATTGACAGTCAAGAAGGGAAAGAAAGTGTCTTAAAAAGGAAACAAACAGGGTTCATTTTTAGGTTGGTTATTTGATGTATGAGGAGAAACATTTAAAAGACAAGACTTGAGGGAGGCTGTGTCTAAGAGAGAGAGGGCAGAGGCCATTGCCCAGGGGATGACTCCACTTACTCCACAAAGGGCCCAATTTAGCCAGAGGTGAAAACACGGAGAACTGAGTGTGGTTGCCTGTGAGTTCATGAGATGGCTTCATCACCCAGAGTTTACTGTTGTCTGTGTATCTATAACTGTGTGCCTTTCAGTGTATTTGTATGAAGCACAAAACTGTAGAATCTGCTTTTTTTTTTTTTTAGGTTGAAAGAATGAATCTTTGGTGATTACGGTAAAGAGAGAATAGGGGTTACTGGGGAAGGTCTTGGATAAACCAAAGGATAGAAGTAAAAATTCTTATGTTTCAAAGTGAATGAAACTTTAACCAGAAGGAAGGCAGAATACAAGGCAGATAAGGTTTTGACAAGACAATTACAGGCTGATTTTGAAAGTACAGAGGAAGTGGCAAAAGTCGTGTGACAGGGGACAGGATGTGAATAAATGGAAGGACAGTGGGTGGTAAGGGGCCGAGGAAAAGGACAAGTGTTCTGGAAGAAATTGGGGGGAAATGTCTAGGAAATCAGAGGCAAATGTTTGGGACAAATGATACCCAGATGGCCAGGACCACCTGTCATTTTCCTAGAGAATCAAAATCAACCCCCACCCTGTTCTTCTCAACAGTTAAAAGCAGAATCAGTGTGTGAAATTTCCACAAGGAGAGACATTTCTGATGCCGATGTGGATATTAGGGTTAGAGTTTAAGGTGAACAGGAAATGGAATGAAGTGATCAATAACTTAGAAGTGAACATAATATATGGCTTAACTAGCTAGAGATGCACAAAATTATTGGTGAGTCTGCCTCCAAACTCTCTGAGATTGAAGAAAAAGACCATATGGGACTCATGCTTCGGGTTTGGGGAACCTGGAAGCTGAAGTGATGCTATGGATACTGATCAAGACACAGAGAAGCAAGTTGGGAAGAACCCCAAGATACACAGACACATACACACATGAAAAAAGAAAACTAAGACTAGAAGGTGGTTATCTATAGGTGGTAATCTCTGGTTTTGTGCTTTTGCATTATTTTAAATTTATATTACCTTGTAATCATAATATATATATATATATATATATATATATATATATATATAGTCATTAAGAAAGCCACCTACCTTTGAAAATCAAGCCAAATGGAGGATTAAGCCATCAATGCCCAACTATGAAGGCCGTTAATCCTTTAAAAAAACCTGTTTTCATGCAGTCCCACAAAAGGTGTGGCATTTTTGCCGGAAGCTAAGAACTTTAAGGCGATGTGATTTCAAGATATTAGGAACAATTACAGTCTATTTTTAAAGTTCAAAAGGTACTTGTTGGATAGAATAATTGTGGAGAGTTGAATTTTGCAGGGACATACTCCACAGAGAGGTAGGTCTGGTCTCTGCCACTGGAACATCTCGTGGAAGCTCTTCTTTTTTCGTGGGGACCCATGGTTCCTTGAGGCCTGTCTCCCTGACAAATTCCCACTGAGAGAGGGCTGTCTCTGTGTGTGATCTTTAGAGCAAACATACCTTCTGGTTTTCTAGGCCTGACTCAATTTCAAACATATTATCAAATCATCCCACAAACCATAGGAATGTTCCAGCAATTCCGGCATTTCTGACTTGTCATCTAACTCAGCTGCTCTGAGGATTTGAAGGCCTGGTGGGCGAATAGGGCAGCTGCATTTCAGCATACTACCTTTGCCTCCTGGCCCCATCACCTGCTTCCTCCAGTCTCAGAGCAGGGTTAGATAGAACACTTGCAGTCTTTTCTGGTGCTTTGAGGAGAGATTATAAGAGTCCCTTCTTGGACAGGCAGTGTGGAGGAAGTCTGCTCCTTCCAGTCTGTGAATTTGAGCCCTGGGCCAGCAGCAGATGGGCTTGAAAAGGTGAAGAACTCAGAGGGTCGGCTCAGAAAGGCAGAAGTGGGGAGTACCCTCTTACTCACATGAACAGAAATCGAAAGGGACCCAGCTGCTCACATTTCTTTGACCCTATATCTGACATGCCCCTTCCTGCTCAATGGGCTGGGGACAGTGTTGTCCCCAGGAGGATGTTCCTGAGGATGCCAGGTTTTACACACACCGCACAGCATGCATTAGCTAGAGGGGGTACAGCAGCTCTAGCCTCAATGCCATAGTTACTATACCTGCATGTTTCTTTTTCTTTGTGTGTGTGTGTTTTCCTGCTCATTTCCCTAAATAAAATGTTCTTGCTCAGCTATATAGCTGCTCCCCCTGATGAATTCCTACTGTGGCCTCTCTCTAATGGCGTTTTTTCTTTTGGTTAAGATAGCAGGCATCTGCTTTTTTGAGTTGAGTTAATGGGGGATGGAAAGAAACTAGTCAAGTCCCCCCGGGCTCTCCCAGAGTCTCCATAACCCCCTTACAAATGGCTGACATTGTCAGCTGATTCTTTTGACTCTGTTTATGCCCCACCAAGGTAGAATATTTTATATGCTGTTCAGAATTTCATGAAACAGCTCACACTGGGTTGGGTTTTAAGTAATACCTTTTAGGAAATTCAGGAGCATCCAGTTATCAGGCCCTCCGTCAGAGCATGGTTGGTCCTTTGCTGTCATCAGAAGAACAAAGCATTACACTGCTTTCCTTTTCCACGAGGAAGCTATCCCGATCTCCCTGTGAGCTTTATTGTCCGCTGGTCTTCCTCTAATGCTCCACACACAATAGATTGCATCTATTTAAGTATCTCGATCCCTTTGAAAACAAGGCCTTCTTCTGGCACATACAGAAAGGATGTTCCGGCAGCAGATCTGCAGGTAGTAATTTTAATAGCCACTAATGTGAATTAATAATTCTAATAACCTCATTTCAGAAGTGTTATTGGGACACTAGAGAGGGTTGCCATGGCTGCTGTATTTTATTGCTCACAGCTGTGCAAACTCATTTTGGCCAGCAAAATTCTCCTAACTCTCCTTTCATTGGTTTGCACAATCTCAGGCAGTGTGAATTAAAGAAAAAAACAAAACTTGAAAAGTTGTGCTCTTAAAACTCTTAAGTAAATGGCATTGATAGGTGGCAATAAGGCATCTCGGTGCTTTCAAAAAGAATTATGCATGAAATTAAATCATTGCTGTGACACATTGATCAATACCAATGTCCAAAGTAAAATCTGTCAGTAATTCCAAGCACCTTTTAAACAGCGCTTTGGGGTATAAACTATATTCTTTAATAAACTACCTTAGATAACATTGCCTGCCACAAGATTCTGAAAAGTACATTAATTAATTCATAATCTCAGGCCTGAAATTAGCAATAGACTGCTGTATTGGTGTACTTAACGAAGTGTACGTAGCATGCGTCAGGGCTTGGCGTGAGTGCAGCATAATCCCGTGTGAAGTCCACCTGACCTTGTCTCGTGAGAGCTCACATCTGGGGAAGTCAGATGTGAACATTAATAACCACCATAGGATTCAAACAGAACTCCATTTATTAGATACCTAGTCATTGTCTGGTTCTATGATAAGGGTTTTATGTATTATATTTTCTCATTTAATTCTCCCAACATTCCTATCAGCTTATCATATTTGCATTTTTAAAACATGGCCACACATTTTTTGATACTCTCTTTGAGAAGTGGGTCTATACCTTCTCCCCTTTAATCTGGGTGGCTTGTGACTGTGTTTGCCAGTAGAGTACAGTGTAAGCTACATTCTGTGACTCCCAGGGTGTCTTAAAAGGCCATGCGTCTTCTGCTTTAGTCATGGGAACATTTGCTCTCCTAGCCCTGAATCATCATGTGAGAGAGTGGGCACCTTGGGCTCCCGTGCTATGAGGAAGCCCAGGGCAGTCCAGGTGCTCCAGATGACAACACTATCTGAGCTAGCTTTTTATGCATCCCCACCCAGGTGCCAGATATGTGAGCAATAAAAGTTCCAAATGATTTCAACAACCGGTAGCTTCCATCTTTCTAGCAGAGGCCCTGGCATTGTGGAGCAGGGACAAGCCATTTTCTCTGCAGTTTGACTGAATTCTTGATCTAGAGAATCCATGAGCATAATTCAATGGTGTTGTCTTAGCCCTAAGTTTGGGGGTGATTTGTTATGCTTCAATAGAAACCAGAACACTACAGAAATTTAGAGGTTACGAACAACTTGACCAACGTCACAACGTAAGTATGAGTGTTGGGGTCAAAACTGGGTCTGTTTGATGCCACCTCTCAAGATCTTTTTACCATAAAACTATAAGGACCATAAGAGAAGTCCATAAACAGTGCTATAAAAACATGAGACACAAGTAGTTTTCTTTCTGTCCATGGTCACTGGTATGGACTCATCTTGGGCTTGCCAATCCTAAATACAGAAAAGCTGTGGGAAACATGTTGTGATCTTTAATTAAAGTGTATTTTTTAAGCCCATCCCTGTGTTTCTACCAAATTTTCATGTATCTGATTTGAAAACTAGCCAGCTCATTGACTTTAAATTTCATCTGAACCCATATGGCAATCTGGAACTCCACACGAAACCCCAAGTTCTGTTCTGCTGTCGTTGCTCCATTGGAAGCCAATCATGGGAATGGCTTAACAGCTTCCCTCCTTTGTTGCCATTTAAATGCTATCTTCTTGGTTCATAAAAAAAGAAAAAAAAAGTTGTAAACTTTTAGAAACCTTGGCTGTTTAGATCTCAGGACAGCAAATGGAATGTAGATCTGAAGAAGTTAGACCATTCGACCACCCTGTCAGGGATGTCTCCACAGGGAGGCCCAATCAGAAGGCTGTGACCCAGTAAACTTCATTCACTTCCCCATGACCCACCTTCCTCCCACTGCCCCACACAGACCTGTGAAAAAAAGGCAAGGGCAATACTATATTCACTTGGAGGCTTACAGGACTTAGGAAATGCTCGATGAAATGGGGATAATTTAATAAAAACCTCAAACCTCTTTGGAGCTGAACTCTAGGCAACATATATCGGCACTCGGAAAACTCTTACAAGCAGGACTGAAATTTTACATCAACTCCATTTTCCTGGAACAATTGACTAAGTTTGTGAAACCTTCTTTGTAATAAGAGGTCTCAATGCAAGGTCACAGGTGACAGGATTGCTTATGCAATTAGTCACTAAATGCATCTAGAAACCTTTGGGAATCAGGGACTTTCTTTGCAGCAGAGCCTTATTTATTAATTGTTAATTATAATTTCTCTTATCAGCTTCTCTGTGGATTTGGTGTCTACAAAGAAAGACTGAGGGAAAAACTGTAAGAGCTTCTGTAATACAATCATCCTACTAGTTTAAAGCAGAAGCACTGGGAATCTCATATGGAGTGACAAAGCAGATGCATTTTATCACCCATATTTGCATAGAAACTCCTGGGTGGGACATCCAGGTCAATGAGAGTCCTTTGGAGCTGCCACTCATCTTTGGTCCTATGTAAACAGGAAATGAAAGCTGCAGCACCCCAGGAAGCTTCTCTGGAGCCTCAAGTCCTGCTTTCTACCTTGTAGCCGGCATATCACATTTCATCAGCAAGTCCTATCTCTTGAACGTCACTGGGCAGGGCTGATTGGTGATGATGGATCACGCTGGCCTCTTTCCAACATGGTTGGTTCTATGACACCAGCAGGTAACATGACATCGAAATGTAACCTGCTGAGAGGGACCTAAAGACCACATTATGTCATCCTTGTGAGTATGATAAGTCAGCTTCCTTTAGGTGCCAAGGGACTATGCATAAACACTTCTTAAGTAATCCTGTGTGGTTGTTGTAATGCATAGTTTTCAAACAGAAAAAAAAATGTCTCTGTACTTTAAAAAATATTGAGCATGACATTAAATATTTCCAGTTTATTATTTTTTTCTATAGGCTGTCTTCTTCATGGGGTTTGTGGTATAAGTCACTGCAGCTTATAAAAGTACATAATCACTTTGACAAATATGGATACACATATTTCCCCACTAGCAATAAGTGGATTAGATGATATTTCAGATCTAGACAACCCTAATTAAATTACTCCTAAGTTTACTGGCCTCTGTGGATTGATCTCCTTTTGACCTTCACAGTCCATCAGAATAAATGATAAGAGAGCATTCTAATATTTTTTCACATTAAAACTTTTACAAGAGCCCTCATCTGTATATTACATATATATGTATCTCTATATGTATTATATAGACAGATTGATAGATATACTGAAACCAGCAATGTTTGCTTGTTCTTATTTATTTTTTTTTTATAAACCTGTAATCACATAAATTAGCATTATGTCAGGAAATATATTAGGTTACTGCAGAGGAAGATCATTTAAATTACTTTTTTAATGATTCCACATTCAAGTAAGAAAGAAAAAAATACCATGTTTTAAATAAACATCCTTTCTTAAGACAGAAATGCAGATGTATTCTGATGCCTTTATTTTTTAACTGCACAAGATAAAAGTGCTGTGCAAAGGAATGAACAAAAGATATTTTCTTTAAATGGGCTTAAGAGTGGAAATTTTATTTATAACACCATACACTGCAAATTATCTTTCATGTGAAAGGAACACTTTTTGATCTTTATGAGGTGTCTTTGTGGTAAACACTATAAAGAAGCAATTTTTTTATTTGTCATTTGTGAAAAGACAATGTTTATATTACACAATTTTTAAAAAAGGTAGGATGTATTATGCTGTTTGTTTAAAAAATGGAATTTGACTACAAGGTAACAGATGTACTCTCTTTTAAATCAGTGTAAGATTCAAAATTTACTAGTGTCATAAATTACCAGAACTAACAAAATTTCCCTTTTCTTTTTTTTTTTTTTCTTTCTGTGGCCTTCCCCGCCCAACCCCACTTTTTTTCATTATGTAAGACAACTGATCATTTTCTTTAATTGGCAAATTTTCCTTGAGCATTTAAAATATAATCTTTTTTGTGTTTATTTACATATGAACCTTTCAAGGTTACCATATAATATAATTCAAGGAACTCCCACCATGGGAATAATATTATCCTTTAAAGTTCTTATTTGGTAGGAGTATCCATATATTTTAAGAAGCAGGATTTATGACTCATTCTTTTTTTTTTTTTCATTCTCCACAGTGGATAGTATAAAGCCTTGCACACAGAAAGTGCTCCATAAATATTTAAATTAACTTGGACTGTTATATTGACTGATGTGATGGGTGATTGGTCCTTTTTACTTATAACAACAAACACAATGCAAGATGTCTGATAGTAGCCTGATGATTTTGTTATTTTGCTAAGTAAATCACAGTAAATATTCATCTACCTGTTTGATCACATGGTGGGTAGGCTTTTGAATGCAGACATACAATCATCTTGACCATCTACCTGATCCTGATCGTACCTGCTCTCCGCAGGCATTTTGATGGGGATTTGGTATCAGAGTTAAGTGCTGAGTATCCTTTATGTCTAGTCCTCAAGGGGTGCATGTTCTAATCCCCACTTTCTTTCTGTCTGCTAGAAAAGGCTTTCTGGTTAATACACACACACACACACACACACACACACACACACATACACACACACTCCCCTGAAAGTTCCCAAGACTGTGCATTTTCAATTTTAATTCTTAATTCAAGTGATTCTGCACAGGATTAAGGTTGATTAAAGAAAAAAGACACACTTTGCTTTCCGATATTTTGATTTGGCTAATCTTGAAAAAGTATCAAATTTTCCAAAATAAATTACAGCAGAGAAACATCTCCCCTCTCCTTGGCTCCTTCCCAAAGTTCAAATCTCAGAAGTCCCGTAATTCCTAACATTATTAAGGAGCCTATGTTGAAAAGACCTCTGTTGAATGTACAAAGCCTATCCAGAAAAAAATCCAGCCATAAATGCCTCTATTTTTCATAGTACATGGCTGGATACTTTCTGGACAGTCCTTGTATGTTTCACATGTAGGCAAAGAAACTGGCAACCAGACAGTTGTCATAATGTGGACAAAATCGGAGTCAACAGACTTAAAATTGTTTGTTCGTAGCTTTCTACTCAGCCACAAATAAAAATAAGTTTTACAATGGAAGTAATCATTCTTTTTTACCCTAATGTACATCTTGACATACTAGTAATTTTGCAACTCCTTTCTCTTTCTCAAAATGTTGCTTTCAGTTACTCTGTACTTATTGCTAGAAGAACTGAAACCAAAATAAAAACTAAATCACTTAACATTTGTATCATACACTTTCCCCAAAATTATATCCCAAGTACCATTTAAATACTCGTAACATCATCTTCGAAAAAATTAAATTCCAAAGTTCCTTAACTTCCTTTTCTACTCTTTGTCTTATTGTACCCTTTGTAGTTAATTTAATCCTTTATTTTCCCTCCTCTGCAGGGACCTCGGGTTGCCTCCTACAACCTTCTCTCTTTTCCCTTCTGAAGCAATTGAAAACATCTTGGCTTGCTTCTCAGAGGGCATTCAGCCATTTGACATAAAGTTACCCAGGAATTCCCCAAATGAAGAACATAAAACATTTTTTATGATTTCGTGGGAGTGGTTCCTACAGATGACAAGCTCAAGAAGTAGCAAGCAGTTCTTGACCAAGGCCCAAACTCCTAAGAGGAGCTACTAAGAGATTTAAGTAAGCTTCCCGTCCAGTACATTTTTGTTTTTGGCTAAGATATTTCTCCTGGTCCTTTCAGCCTTGTTTCTTTCTTTACAATTGAGTAATCACTATGAGCAGCAGAAGCCTCAGTACCACAGCATCTCCATGTTCAAACCACGGGTAAGAGGGGTGCAATTCCTTCCTCATGAACTCATTTCCTCCTTAATGATAACTAATGCAAACAGTGTCTTATGAATAAAATTTCTGAGCAAATGCTAGGAGCTTGAAGTTAGCCTTGGTCTCACCTCAGTGACAGGTATTACCTGCCCTCCACTTCCCTTCGAGCTGCCGACAAGACAAGGACCGCCTTCCTTAAAATCTACCTCAGGGATGTTCACACCATATGGCAGTACTGAGAATGTCACCCTTTGCTCTAGGGTATTTTTCCCCATAGCTTACACAAATTGTGAATTATTATCCATAAAATAATGGTAAGAGAGACAAGGGCAGTGAAAGGATCTGTTATAAAGCCTCCATTAGCAAATGAGATTGGCTTTCCTATTCATGTGAAAAGTTCAAGGAGGCAATCTTGTTAAACAGCCATTTTGCATAAAGAAATAATATGCCATAATGGACCTTTTCAAATAACTTTGATGTTTTCCAGAACAATTTATTAACACCATGCTTTGGAGGAATAAGGAATGAAGTCTCACGAGAGGATAAAACCGGCGATTGTTGGGCAGTTGGTCATGGCTCAGCAGATTTCATAGTTGTTTGAAACACATTTCGGTCCTCTGCTGAAGTGCCTTTGCGCAGTATTTTCCCACACTGCAGCCCCCCTTTGCATCTTGGCATTGTTTATATCAGAGAAACACAGTCCCGATTTTCCATTCTCTGTCATTAATAACCCGGATAGTAGTAATGTAGCTGTGCTCTGACACTCCCACTGTCCCATCACCTCCCTCAATGCCCACTGACGTGCTTAAAAATAAAAACATGGGAGAGGGAAAGGAAGGAGGATGGTGGGGATAGGCCCCAGGTTTATATGAGGTGAGTTAATAATTTACCTATTTAAAGTGAGTTTCACAGGCAAGACCCCTAAGTTGGCTTCTTGGCTGGATTTGTACCTGTCTATTCAGACCTGTGTGCTGAGCTCATCCAAGCCACTATTTAGCAAACTCCTGCCTGGAATTTATACAGTGGTGCCCTCTTCTAACTGTACCACTTAGCCTTCTGTGTCCCTCTCCTGGGTAGCTGACATGAAATAAAATGTCTCTTTCTTTTGTTTTGTTTTGTTTTTCTTTTCGGTATGTGGGTAGCTCCCTGGCTGGGAATCGAACCCAGGCCACAGCGCTGACAGCCCCAGCGCCAAAGCCTTAAGCCACTACCCCACCGGGGAACTCCCAATAAAAGGTCTCTTAAGTGCTTTCAGTTTCTCCATGTTTTGGGTATATTCTCAGAAGATATTACTCCTAGTTATACCATATATTAATAACAATGCCATGTTTATGCAAGTACATTTTGAAAAGAACTAGTTTTGTAGGTTGCTAAAGGAGTCCCTTGCCAAATTTGATAAATTCTGAAAAAATAAGTTAAACAGATTTTTTTGTTTGTTTGTTGGTGTTTTACATGGAAGTTTGATACAGTCGATCCTTTAAGCAATGTATGGGTTGGGAGCACTGCCCTTCCAAGTCAAAAGCCTCATACAACTTTTGACTGTATGTATTCAGGAATTCAACCAAGCAAAGATGAAAACAATATTTTCCATTTACGATTGGAAAAGTAGTTGGAAATGGGAAAAAACTATTTTCAATCTATGCTTGATTGAATCTTTGGATGTGAAACCCATGGATTCTGTAGTTATTGAAAAAAAATCCACATAGAAGAGGACCCATGCAATTAAAACCCAGCATTGTTCAAGGGTCAACAGTATGTATATTACAAATGTTTCAATATATTTATTTGTTTTGTGAACTTTCCCAAGTGTTACATAGTTTGTTGCATTTCTCAAACTTACTTGACTTTCATCAAGATACATGCTTTGTGCACTGTGGTGCACCACCAGGAATGACAGAGAGAGGATTGACCTTTTTTAGTCTTGGATATGTTATGGAATCTAGGGCAGGCTGAGAACCAACAAATGTGATGGAAATGGGATGGGAAAGGTCTATATTCTAGAGATTCTCTCTCTTACCAGCTTTGATGAAGCAAGCAGCCATATTGGAGAGGCTCCTGTAGCCAAGGCACTGAGAGCAGCTTCTCCCCAAGGGCCAGCAAGAAACCTCAAGCCAACAGCTCTTTACAAACAAAATCCTGCCGACAACTACGTGGGAGACCCTTCCCCAGTAGATGGTTCAGAGCAAGCTGCAGACTCTGGACTGACACTGTGACTGCAGCTTGTGAGATCATGAAGAAGCAGACCAGATAGGCCATGCTTCAATTCCTGACCCCACAGAAACTATGAGTTAGTAAGAATTTTAAGCCACTGAATTTAGGGTAATTCATTATGTAGCAGTGGGTAACTAATACAGATTTTGGTCTAGAGCCTGGAATAGTGTGAGCCAATGTCTCAGTGGAAGTAGTTTTCAAAATTGTCATTGAGGCTATAAGTCCTATGCATAGTATTTTAGGAGGAAAACCAATTACTTTTCTTAGGATAACAGAGAATATCCCAGTTATAAAGAAACAAACATGCAAGGGCTTATAACATCAATTATTGCAGAGAATATTTCCTGGAAAATATTATTTATTCTATACATGGCATTATGCAAAGTAGGAGAATAAATAATTTCTGTTGTTCTCAAGAAACTTTAGAAGAAAAGGCAAATAAATAATTGAGCATCGATTTTCAAAAGCAGAGTTAAAATAAAGGTATAAAGTAAGTGCTATAGAAGTTATACTTCCATATGTGCATATGGGAGAAATTAGTTCCAACAGAGTGGAAGGAGAGAAATAAGGAAGTTCACTTGGAGGAAATGCCAACTGAATTGGCCTTGAGGAATAGAAAGTAAAAGAGTAGTATTTTAACAGATGAAAAATATGAACAAAGGCATTCCAGGGGGAGAGGAGAAAATAAGAAATTTATACATTAAGTAAGAATGGGATGAATCAGGGTGTGTTCAGCAAGTATGTGTTGGACATCAAATCTCCAAGAAAGAGCTAAAAGAGAAATGAAATATTCAAATGAGTTTTGTATGTACTGGGTAGATGTTTATGTCAACAGATTGTATCAAGGAAATGACAGTTTGGCTACCAGGATGAAAACACTGAGTCTCAATTTCTACCCTTCTGTTCCAGTTCTCAGTGTGACACTGGGGAATAAACATCTCCCTTCAAATAAGCTTGACTACCCTTTTATAAATGACCTCAAGAGGTCTGGGAGTTCACGCCCATGACTTGAGATAACAAGAGATTGAAATTACCCAAGCAGAAGACCATCAAACCCTTAATCACCTGCAGGTAAGATTACACATTTGTCCCTAGGAAACGTCTTCTAATGCTTGACAACTTTAACAGCCAGACTACTTTCCTTGATTTTGTATTTCCTAATGGTTAATTGCTCATATATAAATTGTGAAGATACTTAAGTCTTCTCTGAAAGGCTCTGAGTTTCCTTGACCTTTCTTATAGGTCCTTTTTCTGAGTCATTAATAATTGTCACGTTCTCCTCTGGACTTAGTCCAAATTCTCTATATGGCTTTAGTAGTAAAGACCCCATCTTGGCAGAGAACATTAATAAAGGGCCTAACATATGACAGGCAGGTTAAAGAATGACTTGGGTTTCACATTGCATATTCTACACACATGACATCATGTGATGTTTACTTCCTAATGTCAGGACTATGTCACAGGCCCACATTTGTTCTGCCCATCTCAACTTCTAGAGCTACGAGAAATTTGGCTCCATGAACAGATCACTAAACTTTTCTTTAGGGTCATAGAATTTAGGAGTTATTACCTTTGAAAGGGACTATATTTTAACAACTATCCAGTGTAATTAGAATTTTAATGTTTGAACGCTGAAAATAGAGTAGGCTTCAAGCTGCCTTCTATTGGCAAAGTAGTATGAACTCACCTAAGAGACTTCACAGGCTTTATCTTTAAGGATCTCACAACGTCCTGCTGAGAATGTTGGGTGATTCCTAAGTCTATCATTCTTCTACCATTGAGCACACTAAGGTTTAGATAGGGTAATTTATTTACAGAAGTAAATTGTCAATGGTGGACTCTTAAAAATCTAATCTAAACTAAACAGATCCTTATGGAACCCGCCTCTTCAAACCAATGCTTTGCTTCCAGATTCTAAATTGCCAAAGCATATAAACCCTAGGTCATTAATAAGAAAGTGCAATTTAGGTGTAGTAACTAAAATTTAGGCTCAACTGCCTAAATTGAATTATGAGATTGTGACTGAGAAGATGGGTGAGTTGTTTCTGTGCGTGTGCAGTGCAGCCATGTGAGTAAGGGCCACAACAATGTTCAGCTAGCACCATAAAGGAAGACACTTGGCAACATTGCCATCTTTCCCCCAAACAGACAAAGCCACCAACTGCCACCACTTCCCTAGATGCTGGAATCCTGGTTCCCTTAATAACTAATAGCATGTATCACACTTGGTATTGAGTGAAAAGACCTGTAAGCCCCCTCTCCCTTGAAGGAAGGGACCTCTCCTTTCCCCAGCTGAGCAAGTATTTGGCAGTTAATGGCAACACATCTTACCATAATTTATCTATCACCCTACCTATCATTTATCTGCCTATCTCCTCCTGTGTCTGTATTTTTCATGGAAACTTACTTTGCCAGAAAAGCTTATTTTATTGCCACCTTAAGAAGGCAAAAATTTGTTTTTCACTAAACTAAAGAGCTAAGATTTCACAATGGTTTAATGGCTGAGGAAGGCCTAGAGTATGCGTGACTTAACTCCCATGTTCATTGTTATTAAACTACCCAATTGGTAGTGACAATTAACTGGGAACTCTGGTACTTAGAAATTGCATTACCATATGATTGTATTATTAATATTTGGCCATCATAAAATTATGGATTGAGTGGTAGAAATCAGGAATTGCACAAAACTAGTCAGCAAATTGTATTCTAAGTGTTCCCTTTGGAGTCAATTAAAGAACATTTTTAACAAATTAGTTCTTTTGTTTCATCATTAGGGAGGAATCTATAAACAGGGTATTTAGGCAATGAAATATTTTTCATTCACATTAATTAAGGGAAATTAGCTCAAGAATCTGTAATAAATTGCAAAATTTGACACCTTATGAACTTATTAAAGTAAAAGCTTTACTCATAGCCTTTAAATTAATTCATTTTCATGGCCTAAAATTATAATTTAATAGTTTTATTGGTATGTGATAATTTTTAAATTATAAAAATATAATTTTTATATAGTCCTCTCACTAATTCTTTTTATACGTAACTGAAAATTATCTAAGCATAATATAAAATAATGAATGAATGCTCAACTATGACTGGTTCTATAGTTTTTCAGCTCTTCTTGAAGATATAAAAAACTCTTTCCTTAATAAATCAATAATTTATACCTAAAACTTTTTAGCTAACAAAACTATTTTATTATTTTCATTTGATTTTGTGAAAATTTCACTTTGTTTTGATTACTTTTTCTTTTTCTCATTCTTTCATTTGAGCCAACTTCTTGATTTTTTTTCTGTGACAAAAGGAGAAAACAGAGTGCCTGCCACATATCTGTATACTTCCTGAATTGCTCTTCACTGGAGAATTTTTTAAAAATAATTTACTATAGTGGATCTCTACTTCTCACCTCATTTCAGCTCTCAACCCTCCAATCATGCTCCTATTCCCATCACCCTTTGAAATTGTTCTTTTCAGTCACTGGTGGTCATTTCTTTTCCCTTTTCTTACCTGACACTTGACTGTCTTTTCAAACACTTGCACAATCCGTACTTTGTAAACCGTGCCTGCTCTTGGTTCCAGAACACGATGCTCTCCCCCTCCTTGGATAGATGCTGCTGCTGCCTAGTCTCCTTCACTAGCTCCACTTCCTCCCTTCACCATCCAAATCATAATCCCAGGCTCCTTCTTTTCTATGTCTTTGCTTCTTCCCAGGTAATCTTATTAAAGTCCAATGATGTAACTATCATCTAAATGATAATGAGTCCCAAATCTATTACCTCTGTCCTGACCCTCTCTGATGATTTGACTTCTACATTTAAATGACTCATATGCTTTCAACTTCATGTTTAAAATGGAATTCCTGATTATTTCTCACAAACTTATTTCCTGCCTGCCCCTTGCCAGTTGGTCAAGCCACGAACCTAAGTGACATCCTAGACTCCTTATACCCCCTACTCCCTGTTCTCAATCCATCGCAAGGTATGTCAACGCTACTTCCAGAACAGACGCCCAACCTGTCCACTCCTGTTGGTCTCCCACGAACACACTTGTCTCTAAGTGACCTCCATCCTTCACCTGAAATGCTGCTGACGCCTCTTTCGTGGTCTCTCTGCGTCTACCCCACCTCCTCTCCAGCCATTCTCTCCACAGCAGCCGGAGTCACGGGGAAGTCCTACCATCTCATGTCTCTTCTACAAATCGTCCATTGGATTTCCTCACGCTGAAACCAAAATCTTCCCCTTGCCTTTCTCTCTCTCTCTCTTTTCTTTTTTCTTTTCTCTCTCTCCTTCCTTCCTTCCTTCCTTCCTTCCTTTCTCTCTCTTTCTTTCTCCCCTGCTCTCTTTCTTTCTTAGTATTTATGTTTTATTAACCTTCACCTTCCCCCTTTAAAATTTTTTTCTATTACAGTTGATATTCAATATTTTATATTAATTTCATGTGTGCAGCATAGTAGTTAGACATTTATATAATTTAAAAAATGATCCCCTAGCAAGTTAACAAAGTCTTCCATCATTTCTTTAAATATATTTTCAATTCCTTGTTCTCTTTCGTTTCCTTCTGGTACTACTATGATGTGAATATTGGTATGCTTGATGTTGTCCCACAGACCCCTTAAACTGCCCTTTTAATTCTTTTTCTTTTTTCTTTCTGATGTTCTAATTGGGTGTTTTCTGCTCCCTTATCTTTTAAATTGTTGATTCAATTTCCTGCTTCATCTAATCTACTATTAATTCCCTTTAATGTATTTTCATTGCTGTTATTGTATTCTTTATTTATGACGTTGTTTTTATGTTTTCTATCTCTCTTTTTACATTTTCTATCTTTGTTAAGGTTCTCCCTGAGCTCATTGAACATTCTTGTAACCAGTGCTTTGACCTCTAATCTGGTAGATTGCTTGTCACCACCTTATTTAGTTTTTTTTTCTGGAGCTTTGTTCTGTTCTTTTATTTGAAACATGTTTCTTTGTCCTCACATTTTGGCTGCCTCACTGGGTTTGTTTTTATGCATTAAGTAGGACTGCTATGTCTCCCTGTCTTAGTAGAATGGCCTTATGTAGTAGGTGTCCTCTGAGTACCAGTGGCAGTTTCCTTGGTCACCAGAACTGGCTGTTCCAGGTGTATCCCTTGTGTGGATGGTGTGTGCCCTTTTATTATAGTTGAGCCTTGGTTGCTCTTTGCATGTCAAAGGGAGGGATTGACCCTCGGACTGATTGCTTATGAGGACTGGCCAAAACTATAGTGAAGGAGCTGTTGTGCAGGGGCTAATCCTGAAGAGCAGGATTCACTTTAGCAGGTCTCTGGTGCCTACCCAGTCTTCCCATTGGGTATGTTAACCTTGGAGGTGACTGGGTGATGCTCTGATTTAGTATAAAAGTGGGAGAGGACCCACTTCATGCTAATTTCAGCTGTGGCCTATGCCCTGCCCTGGGCCACTTGGCATGAGCCACAAGAAATCCACAGATCGATGCCACCCATGCTATGCTTAAAGGTACTTCAAGAGACCAAGCTGCAAACTAGCCCAGCTGTTCCTACTGTTAGGCTTGGGGCTGTTCAAGTAGCGGTATGGGACATGCTGAAGCCAGATGCTATTTGTTCGGGTTATGTGAATCTTTGAGAGATTTTAGGAAAGTCTGCAGTATCAGCCAAGGCAGGTCATTTGTACAAAAAGGCCACTGGTAGTTGCTTAGATGTGCCTGAAAGTTGGGTGAGGTAGTGTGTCAGGAAATCAGGGCAAAGGAACAGTGTTAGCCAAGTTGATAGAGATTCAAATATGGCAATTGCCTGCATCTGCATGCTGGAAGTGGAGACAGCTCAACAAAGAAACAATGGCTTCCGCCAGCTATACTGTCTAGCAGAAACCCTCTCTCTGAAGCCAAACAAATCAGTTCTTCCCTGTTTATCCAGTGCCTTTTGAGCTGCTGCCCTAGTACTGAAACTCAGAGCAAGCATGTTTGTTAGCAAATAAATTCATGGGTGGACCCTTTAAGAAGAGCGCCTGGGGCTGCAGCCTGCTCACTCAACCATAATCTCTGCTGGTTTTCACATCCAGAAGTTATGGGGACTTCTCTTTCTGTAATGAAAATCCTGGACTGGAGAACCTGGTGTGGGGCTGGGGGTCCTCGCTTCTCTTGTGGGAGGACCTCCCCAATGGAGATATCCCTCCAAATTGGTCACACATGGTGTGAGATCAGCTCTTTCAATGCCTCTGCCCCTCCTACCAGTCTTGAGATGGCTTCTTCTGTATGTCTTTAGATGTAGGGCTTTGGTTCAGTTAGACTTCAGGCAATTCTCAATGATGGTTGTTCTATAGTTTAGTTTTAATTTTGATGTGGTTGTGAGATAGGCTGACCAGACATCCCATTTTAAATGGGACAGAAAACAATGGTACCATCTTGTTTCAAATAGTATGTATGGTCAGCCTAGTCTCACTGGGCTAAATTCAAGGTGTCAGTAGGCTGACCATATGTACCATTTGAAATGGGACAGTACCATTGTTTTTTGTCCCTTTTAAAATGGGACTTCTGGTCAGATTATTATAAGAGAATATAAGAACAGCGTTTACCTATTCTGCTATCTTGATTGGAAATCCCTCCCTTGGCTATTGATGGTCACCTAATCTGATCCCTGTCTTGCTGAATCCATCTTCCACCTCTGTAGTCTGAGCGATCACACTCCTGGTGGTGAAGACTCCATTGGCTCATCCATGTACGTGAATGAGAATGGAGTGGAGAAAAGCCTCACTTGCTCCATGGTAAACAAGTTTTAAGCTACTAAGATTTTGAGGTTGTTTATTTGCATAACATACCATAACCTGTTTTAGGCGGTCCCAGAATCATTTATATATTCATTCATAAAATATATATTTCTTGGGTGTGTAGCATATTTCAAACATTATTTTTGGAACAATAAATTTAACTGGAGGTAAACAAAGTCTCTGCTCCCATGAAGTTTACAAGCAAAGAAATAAATGATAAGATACTTTTGTATAATGAAAATGAGCAGGGTATGTGCCTATTATTCCTTAAACTCAATTTTGGGATTATAAACCCAGATTATCATGGGCAGATATTATAAGCACAGACAGATGAAGTAAGAAAGCTCCAGCGTAAGCAAGATAGCCACAAAACCTATCCAAAACAACTACGCAGTTCAAGTTTCTTGAAAGAAAGATGATAAATGGAATTAATGAACAAAATCTAGAAATTAAAAAAGTAATAATCATAAGAATTCCCAAATTTAAGGAAATACATCAGAACTCATTATGATAATACGGAGTTCTGTGTAAGACAAACTAGAAAAAAAACACACTCAAAACACAATACCGAATAATTTAAGAAAACTCAAATTAAACAGAACATCTAAGTTTTCAAAACAAAAGAGAATCACTTTGAAAAAAGTAAGAATCATAATGATATTAGACTTTTTACTAGCCACGTTGGAAAAAAGAAGATAATGAAGTAACAATTTCACAGTATAAAAAACCCCAATAATTTGAATCCAGAATTTTTTTTATGTAGCTAAACTGTTATTTAAATGTGAGGGGGAAATAAAGAAGTTTTTAGATATTTTACAACTCTAAATGTTGAATCACATTTTGAAAGATCTTTGGAGGAATTAAACCAGCAAGTAGAGAAATGACTCAAGGAAAAGGGAATGAAATATTGGTAACTAGCCAAGTACATTTTCAAGTTTATTATTCATTAAGTAAATAATGACTATAAAATGTGTATCTTGTAAATATAAAACCAAAGCATTAAGAAGACTAAATTGACTGGCAAGAGAAGGGTAGAGTTTCAGTCCTAACAAAATATACCCAACATTTATAAAAAATTTTTTAAACTCTATTGAAGAATATTAAACAATACCTAAACAAATGGAGAAATGTCACATGTTTTAAGATGGGAAGACTTAGTATTATAAATATGTCAATATTCCCCAAATTAATATATATATTCAATCTTATTCACACCAGTATCTCAGTAATAGCTTTAGTAGAATTAGATGAACTGTTTAAAATTTTGTAGACAAATAAAGGTCTGCAAATAGCTAAGAATAGTCATAAGAAGATCTTCATAGGCATCTTATTTTATCAGATATTAAGACAAATTTTAAATTCATAATATTAAAGTAATTTAGAACTGAGAAATGACCAAACCACTAGAGCAATGGGTCAGAACCAGATCCATATATGTGGTAAGCTAATATATGACCGTATAGAAATTACAAACCATTGGGAAATAACAATATTTCCATAAATTGTGCTATGAAAATTAGTTCACCACAAGTACAAAAATTGAAATATACTCCTATTTTACACATACCATACACTAAAATAAATTTAATATGGTTTCAAATTTTAACTATGAAAGGCAAAATACACAAGTACTAGAAAACAATATAAGAAGCTACTTTTGTGTCATTGTTTTGGGGAATTGTTTTTTTTAAAAGACATGTAAAAATGTAAATCATAAAGGGAAATTGAAATTTCTTGAATAAATATGGAAGATTTTTATTCAACAAAGGTGATAGAAGACAGACTGTGATAAGATGCTTCCAATTTATATTACTACTAAAAAATTAATAAATAGGATGTACATGAAACTATAAGTCAAAATAAAAAAAAAATTGAACCAAATAGAAAAAGAAAGTCAAATGGCTTTTAAGACACTCAACCACATCATAAGTGTGGAGAAATGTATATTAAAGCAACAGTGAGGTCCGCTCAATAAGCAATAGATCGGTAAAAATGTATAAATTGGCCAATATTATGTTAACAGGATACAAGGAATTGAGAGAGACAAACCTTGGCCCATTTGCTGGTAGGAACACGAACTGGTACAGCATTTTGAAGAACCATTTCAAAGTGTTTTATGAATGAGAGTGTGCACATACCACCAACCCAGTGATTCTACTCCTGTGTAAAGAGCTCCATAAAGCCCACAGAAATTCACAAAGAGGAATATATGTGGGCGTTCCTTACAATGTTGTTTGGAATAACAACAATGGAACAAAACTTTAATATTATGAATAAGAGAATGGATAAATATATGAGACATGCAAATGATAGAATATTACATAGCAGTTAAAATGAATATACTAGATCTATGTGTCTCTTTATAGATAATTCTCAAAAGCATACGTTAAGTAAAAAGAAAGAAATGAAATATATAGTACAATATAAGGATGGGTGCCCTTGAAGAAACTGGGTGTGAGAAAGGAGGCACCAAATAAAATAACATAATATAAAATAAAATAATAAAATAGAACTTAGGCATGAACTAATGATGGTAGATGATCACAAACTCATGATTGATTGCCTGCCTTCAGTCTAGAGTTGGGCATCAACAGAGGGTGCAGGGTGGAGAGTAAACCAAGGATACTAGGTAATGGGACAGTACAAATGAGTCTGGGGTTAGTGGGGTGAGAGAGGTAAGAGGTCAGAGGAGGTGATATGTGTGCTGAAGTATGACTGATGAACAGAATCACACCAGCCAGACAGTAATCTTAGGAACTGTCAGATGGCTAAGGCCCTGAGACAGGAAGAGATAGATATGTTGAAGCATGAGAAGCAGAAAAATAGGGTGGACAGTGGGTGGAAAATGGAGTTTTGAGGGATTGGTGAGAGCAATGAAATCATGAGGGTCTTCAAAAACCATTGGGAGGGGTTTGGAATCTGTATTAAATAAAATGGGATGTCATTGGAGAACTTTAAGCAGGGAATGGCATTATTTGATTTATATCTTCAAAAACTCACCGCCTTTTAAGCAAAAAATGCATTATGGTGGGGACAAAAATGGAATTAGAGAGAAAAACAGGTTATATTTGAGGCAGGCAAATGATTTGGGTCAGACTTGACCACAGTAACACTTAATGTAAGAAGATAGTAGAGTGGTATAAAACAAAAGATCCGAAGAAAATAATAATACATGACCCAAGAAAGTTAAAAATCTTATACCCAGGAAAAATTGTCCTCCAAGTTTAAAAGCAAGGGAGACACATCTTCAAGAATTTAAGATTGGAGGAACATACCTTTCATGAGTCCTTCTTAAAAAAAAAAAACATGTAATGGAATCTAGCCAGATAAGAGATGTGCCAGAAAGGGAATTAGGAAACAGGAAAATGGTAGTAAAAACAAACAAACCCAAACAAAACAAATGCCAAAGTATTCCAGGTTTCAGCACTAGGTTTATTTAAACATAGAAGTATATCTGGGAAACTATGAGCATTCTGAGTGATGGGTGTAGGCCAGAATGTAAATATTATAATAGTATCTCACAAACAAGGGGAGAAAGTAGAGAGGAAGCGTATGAATGTGTAATTTCTAAAGTGGGAAATCAATAATAATGAATATGACTTCAACTTACTAATCTATTTTAAAGTATTTTTATTTTAAGGTAACTTTAGGTACATTATTTAAGAAATAATATCTCTGTTGGTAAAGAAATGTTATCTGACGTTCACCAATTTCTCCAATGAATTTTTAATTCATTGTTTCCTCTATTAAAGTTTAGTCAAGTTAATGTTATTATTTATACACACACACACACACACACACACACACACACACACACATTTAACCTTTCTGTTTGTATGTATGGAAATATGTATACATGCATATAGGTATATCTATTATCTATCTCTTTCTATACATGCATGTCAAGAATGGCATTAGTAAGGTTGGCTCTGGGGCGGTAGTTCAGGGATGATTTCATCTCTCTCTTCTTTTTCCTTATTTATATTTTCTCAAATTTTAAAATAACAATATGTTTCACTTCTAAAAAACACATGATGTCAATATTTTAAAAATTAGAATAAATAAAAAGAGAGAGGAAAAGAAGAGAAAATATATAGTCTATATTGTTTTGTAAATAGAAAGTAATGTATTTCATGTCAATTTTTAGGACAGTGTCTTTCACGTAGTAGATGCTTAATGAAAAGTAGCAATGGTTGGGAGGATAAGTTTTCTCCGGACTTTCAAGCACAGAGTCTCTGTTGTCTTTTTCCATTTCTTTGTCAGTGACTCTAAAAGATCCTTGGAAAATTTGTTTTGCCCACCTAGTAATGGAGCTGTGCTGTTCAGAAAGGGAGGAGAAGGAACACAAATGAGCAGACCTCTTTGTTACCCCTTAACTTTTTGGAGAGGAGAACAATACAAAAGAAAAGAAACACATAAGATAGATAGACTACTTAATTTCAAATCATCACATTGATTGAAAACATATCTTTTAATGTGATCTTTAAAGGTTTTATTTAAACCTTCAAGAATGAATTATCCAGTTTTTATTCTTTATAGGCCCGTATAGGTCTGCTGGAGCTGCCGTAACAAAAATAGAGATTTATTTTCTCACAGTCTGGAGGCTGGAAGTCTGAGATTGGGGTGTCAGCACAGTTGGTCATGGTGAGGTCCCTCTTCCTGGCCTGTAGATGGCCAGCCTCCCTCTTTGTGCTCACATGGCCTTTCTTTGGTGTATGAATGAGAGAGTGAAAGCTCTGGTTTCTCTCATTTAAGGACATGAATCCTAATCCTGTTGGATTAGGGCTCCATTCTGACGATGTCATTGAACCTCAATTACTTCTATAAAAGCTCAATATAGTCAAATGAAGGGTTAGGGCTTAAACACATGAGTTTTACAGGGGACACAATTCAGTCCGTAGCAACTCTCAACTTTTAAAATGTTTATAGATATGAGCAAAAATTTTTTTTGAAAACATTTTTTATTGTGGTAAAATATATACAAAATTTGCCATTTTAACCATTTGTAGTATACAGTTCAATGGCATTAATTACATTCACAAAGTTGTGCAACCATCACCACTATCTATTTTCAAAAAAATTTTCATTACCACAAAGAGAACTCTATAGCCATTAAGCAATAATTATCCAATTTCTCACTCTCACCAGCCTCCAGTAACCTTTTTCTTGAGACTTTTTATTTTTCAATTACATTTGATATACAATATTATATTGGTTTCAGGTGTCTAGCACAGTGATGAGTCATTTATATAACTTAACTAAATCCTCGTTCTGACACATCTGGTTCCCCTCTGACTCCATACATAGTTATTACAAAGTTATTGACTGTATGCTCTATGCTACAGTTTACATTCCTGTGACTATTCTGTGACTTTGAGTTATTACTTCTTCATTTCTTCCCCCTTTTTACCCATCCCTCCAGCTCTCCTCCCATCACCCCAACAAATTTAGTACCCATTGGACACCGTACACAGTTACTGCAACCTTATTGATTACATTCCCATTTGTACTCTGTATCCACATGATTATTGCTTTGTACCAATCAAACTAAATTTCTCCATCCCTTTCCCTTATTTTACCCACTCTCCCATCCCTCCTCCCATCTTAAAGAAGTCCCTCTAACATTCTGTGTAGGGCTGGTTTGGTGGTGATAAACTCCTTTAACTTTTTCTTGTCTGAAAACCTCTTTATCCATCCTTCAATTCTGAATGCTAGCCTTGCTGGATACATTATTCTTGGTTGTAGATCCTTGGTTTTCATCATGTTAAATATTTTCTGCCAATCTCTTCTGGCTTGTAAAGTTTCTGGTGATAAATCAGCTGAGAATCAAATGGGTGTCCCTTTATAAATTACTACTTGCATTTCTCTTGCTGCTTTTAGAATTTTCTTTTTCTTTAACCTTTGCCATTTTAATTATGATATATGTTAGTGTGTTCCTGTTAGGGTTCATTTTGGGGTGGGGAAACTCTGTGCTTCTTGGACTTGTATGTCTATTTCCTTCATCTTATTAATCTATTTAGGAAAATTTTAGGTTAGGAAAATTTTCAGTCATTATTTCTTCAAATTAGTTCTCGATACTTTGCTCTTCCTCTTCACCGTCTAGTAATCCTATGATGCTAATGTTGTTATGCTTAATGTTG
Organism: Lyroderma lyra; assembly: GCA_004026885.1. Classification (NCBI taxonomy): domain Eukaryota; kingdom Metazoa; phylum Chordata; class Mammalia; order Chiroptera; family Megadermatidae; genus Lyroderma; species Lyroderma lyra. The sequence continues at coordinate 482,083 of PVJL010000194.1, read as the reverse complement.
TCCTGGAGGAATTGCAAACCATTCTCATTTTTATGGATTCTTTTTTCTATTTGCTATTCTGATTGGGTGCTTTCTGCTGGCTTTTCTTGCAAATCACTGCTTTGAGCTTCTGCTTCATCCAGTCCGGTGACTCCTTTTATTCCATTCTTCATTTCAGTTAACTTAATTTTGATCTCTGTGTAGTCCTTTATAATGGTTTGTAGGTCTTCCTTTATGTTTGCTACCTCTCTGTTGAAATATCAAGTTCCCTGAGCATTTTTATAATTATCGTTTTGAGCTCTGTCTCTGATATGTTGTTTGTCCTCATTTTGTTTACTTTGATTTTCTGTTATTCACATTTACTTTGAGCTCCCTTTCTCTGGTTTCTCATTCTGGCAGCCTCTCTGATTGTAGATATTGTTTCTTAACTCGACACTCATTGCTGCAGTTTCTTTGGTGTTCACTGCTGATACTGGGAGGTCAGAGGTCTGGGGGAGGATGTGTTCGTACCTTTTTTTCTTCCTGGGGCTTTGGGCCACACAGGTAGTATGGGTGTAATTATGATTTTCTGTGTCTGGTTTTATCCTGAGGACTCTGCTCTGAACCTTAAGGTCAGTCCTGTATGCTGGTCTCTCAGACCAAGCTGGTTGTGGACTGAGAAATATACGTGCAGCTTGCTCTGTTTTTCTCCTTCCCAGGCCAAAGGGCGGTCCTCCTTAGCTCACCTTCCTCTTGGAACTGGAGTGAAGTCAGGTGGCTGCCTCTCATGGGCCCAGTCTGCACCTCCTGGGGGTCAAAATGAGATCTGGTTGTGGTGCCTCATGACCCTGCCTCTGGGCCTCCTTTTCTCTGTTGCTCAGAATGAGTCAGGTCTGGAATGCTCCCCTGCCGCCTTTTTCCTCCTCCCTCCCCCAGCAGTAGAGTTCCAAGTAGGGACTCGCACGCCCGCCACGTCTCAGCACTTCCCGTTTTCTTCTCTGTTTGTCGCACTGTCTACCCATACGTACTTAGATGTGAGGAGAGGGTACCTTAGTGGTGTTTGTGCATTGTGTAGCGAGTCCTTAGCTGAGTTATAGATGTTTTATTAGTTGTATTTCCCAGGGGAGTTTTTCAGGGGTTCCTTTCATGCTGCCATTTTTGTTGCTTTCACTAGCAAAATTTTTTAAGTCCTCTATTTTCTATTGAAAATAGAGTACGACATTTGAATCTATATGATTGACAGAAACCTTAAAATGTTTCTTATCCAGCAGCTCCTTTTTCAATCTATACAATCCTATAGAGATAGATCTCTATTTTAAAGACAGCCGGAATGTTCATTCCAACCACAGGTTTCTTTGGTGGCTAATATCAGCATTTAACCCACTGACCTATCTTTCTAATAGTCAATGCCCAATTTGAATTACAATTAAAATTAATGAAATTTTCATTTCATTCTTTTAGTATCTTGCCATATTCAAAGTGTTTGCATATACATCTTTTGTTTGATCATGTCAACAATCTTGAGAAGTAGAGAATTTCTAGATCTAGTTTTACATGAGAGTAAAGTTAAATGACTTAATAACAAAGAATATACAAGGGACACAGCTAGCAATAACTCCTATTCTTTAAAACAATTGGTTGATGGCTTCTCCTTTCTTTTCTGTTCTGTTTTTCCCATGCAATGTTTTAGCAGTTAAATAACTGCTAAAAAATTCTTAATTCTATAGCTAGTTATTAAAGAGGCTGCTTGAAGAGAATAAAAAGATAAATAAGATAGTTTTTCTCTCCTCTAGGAACTTACATGGCTTGCACAATATTTTCTGCAATCCAAACAAGGCACGGCTGCATGAAGGCAACCATGTCTTCTATTCTTTTTTAAATCAACTCTCTCTGTGAGCATCCCATAATTTGAATTATGGTTTAATGTTCATTTATTGGTAGGATTATGATTAAACTGTCATTAATCTCCAATAAAGCTTTGTCTATACTGATTCACTAAATCAAATATTTTGAGGGTACATTTTACTTTTATTACATCTTGGATAACTAACTTCTGGCTAATCAAACAAGTAGTACAATAAATCTATGTGAGTCATTGATGATAACATTGAATTGACTTTCTTTAAAACATTTTTAGTCAAGACATGATTTTAATATTCATGCCCCTCTAATATTTTAAGGTTTATAATACCAGGTTGATTAATAAAACACTTTAAAAAATACTTAAAATATAGCTTACAACAGATCAACAATCAATCTTTCCATAGTACACACATTGCTTTATCTTTCTGATCTCCAATGAGTAGCACTTTTTTTCCTTTTCTTTAAATTATCTTCAAAATATTTACTAAAGCATTGCTTAAATAATTTTTCTTTCAAGGAAACTCATAAAAATCCATTTATGCCCCCCTGATACAAGCTTATTTTTAGTATAAGGCCTTACCTTTTCAAGGGCAAGCTGTTGAATCATTGATACTTCTCTTCATGAAATCTCCTAAATGGCAGATGATTTAGCTTCAGTATGTCTTTAATGATAGAAATCACAGAGAAATTGGGTTTAAAATTTCCAAGAATAGTGTTGAGGAATGAAGTACATTTGTTCATTAGAGGGTCTGAAAAATACCAAATTGCCCAGGTCAGATTTGATGACTTTGGATTGCCGTATTTCATTACAAGCTACATGCAGAGACTTGCACATCTTCAAATAGCCTTGCTCAAATCTGGGGAACTGCTTTAGGTCTTTCAAAATCAATAAGACAGCTGGTTATACTTGAATTGAGTAACATAATAAAAAAGGATCGCAAGAAACCCTGTCCAAGTTGAGTTTGAAGACCTTCAATACAAAGTTCTTAAAAGTAGCCTAGCTTCCAATGAATTACTTGCTCGACGACGACCGCTGCTTGAATTAAGTGAGGAGCAAGTTAGTCATTGCTTCGCCAGCCTGTCTTTGCCACAGCATTGGTGCACAGAAAGTTTTGAATGGACTGCCATGATTTTCCTAACTTGGGTGAAGTCCATCTGGTCATGTGCAGCCAGTCCAACCTATCTTCAGGCTTTCACATATGGACCACACAACACACATAAGGCAATCAAAATCTGTTTGTCATAGGATGATCCGTCTGGTGTTTTCAACCATCTTAATAATTAATTGGGTAGCATTTGAATCATTCAATGATCCAATTTGGTCAGTAAAGTGACTAGGCTTTCTTAATGATACATTTAGTTGTTTTGATTTCTAGGGCCTACTAGAGAAATAGTCAAGTTTTGACTAGTTTCTCTGAGTATTCATATAACACAGCTATATGGAAATAATTCATACAAACATCACTGTGCCAGTAATAAGGGTGGAGAGCAATTAACTCAATAATTAAGTGACTTATTACTCATATATATTACTAATATGTTGACTGTGCCATTCCCATTTAAGATTGTTATATCTATATACAATTTTTCTATCAATCATTTATCTATCTTCCTGTCTATCAATCTAAAAGAGAAACATAGAGACATAAAGATCTGAAACAAGGGAGCTAACATTTTGATAGAGTTTAGGAAAAATTTTCTTGTTGTGTAAATAAAACAATGTTTCATGAGAAAGAAGTTATGTTTATTCTGATATAGATTTAAATAACAATAACATATTATTTAGACATAAATATATTTATATATCAAAAAGCATATATCCCCCAGTTCCACTCCTTCTCTCCACCACCATTTTGCAGCTTAAAAACCAAGACCTAGAGGAGTCAAATACTAAAATTTACATTAAAGTATGTACGTGCCTATAATTAGATAAAATTATTTTGAAATGCTTAACAATAATTAAAGTTAAAAATTAGACTGTAACAACCTTTGTAATATAAGAATCAACAATAAATTATAGAATTATTATTACATAATTATAAAATACTTTTTGAATGGTTTTTTTTATTCCATGAGATTTTTTTCATCTGTCAAAAAGCTTAGTTACCCCTTTAAGCAGAGGATTTCTTCAATACCTGAAGATTAATAGCTACCAGTAGCCTTTAAACAATACTTGTCATGTTTGTCATTTATAAAGCAGATTCATACATAAATTAAGTTTTCCTAAATTGTAACTATGAATTAGAATCCCATGAAATGTGCTATTGCTAACACACTCTGGTGAGATGTTGTTATCAGTTCAATTGTTTTAATGATAAATTTTCAATAGAAAAATGGAAGGTTCTGTTGACAGACAAAAACAGGAACTAACAATGGACTATTTAGACTTGCAAATGATGGAACATTTAATTATTCCAAAATAGCATTCCTCAGTTAGGGTATGATCATTAAATCCATCATCCTTTAGTTTATATACATGAAACATTTATCATGTCTTCCTCAAACAGGAGTCAGTCATCTAAATATAGATTTTTGGATCATCCATTTCAACATGACATTTCATCAAAAGCCTGAAATTTCATTTATTTTCTGTAACAGAGATAAAGTGTTTGTAAATGATGTGATAAGACCATAAAGAGAAAGTAAAGTGAAATCCAGCTCTATACAGGGGTAAGTACAAAATCCACTTAAGACATTACCATTATAGAAAGTGTAAAATAACAGGCAATATGTCCACAGCAACAGCCTAGGTAAGAGTCAATGTTCTCTACATATGGTGTTTTTAATTGTGTAGTCAGTGTTGGTACTCTGAATTTGTTTGTAAATTAATTTGCATTTAGACTTAGGACACAGGCAGCAAGATCAAGACAAAACAAACAAACAAACAAAAACAAAAAACAAAAAATCCCAACACAAGCTAAATATACTTGACTCCTTTCTGTCCATCTTCAAATACTGAAAAATTTTTTCTCTCATTTAAAGAATAGTGTATTTTGCTGTGTATGATGTGCACATTTTTGCCCAAATTTGTGTGGAGGACATAAGGTTGTGTATTATACATCGGTAAGACTAATTACATATCTATATAAATATTAGTTCTTTTATAGATGCTTATGAGTCAAAAGTGTAACACTAGAAATCAATAACAATATCCACATGCAAAATAATACCCTGAAATATGATAATCATTTTTATATAAAAATTTTATACATTAAATTCTTTGTTATCTTGTATCTGTTCTTGTGTTTTGTAATTATTTGTTATATAAAATTTCTTATAATATGTTAAAAAATAAATGTTAAAATTCCTTTATAGTACAAAACAAGTACCTAAACATAAACAAATAAAAATTTGAATTAAAAAATTAAAATGAAAGATTGTTTTCCCTGAAAATTTGGGCCAAAACCATGAGTGTGCATTATACATGAGAGCACATTACACACAGTAAAATACTGTAACAGTCTCAGAAAAAAAATGTTTTATGAAATTTAGAAATGTTTTTTTTGCAGGTTCTCATTTTTCAGGAAGTATATATTGTAGCCAAATATTCCGTATTTTAAGTTTAATTTGAGAAAAACTATGTTTGGGGCCTGGACAAAGATTTCATGGGAAGACAAACAAAAATAAAAATAAAATAATTCTCCTAGAGCTGGCCCCCTCCTCTCACAGAATGTTTGTGGCACAATAGGTGCTTCGGAATGATTTAAAAGCAAGTTTCCCATAAAAGACCTTGAAGGAAAAGGTCTTACTTTGTTCAACATTACTAATTTCCCCACATTGGCTGTACTCCTCTCTACTCATTTTATAGCCTGGGAGACCAAGTTCTAGAGAAGTTAAGTGACTGGCTCAAGGCCACATGCTGATGTCAAAGTCAGGTCTTGAGTTCATATTTCCTGATACTTATTAAAATGTTATTTCATTTCACTATTCTGCCAATGGAAATTGTGTCTGCACATGTGTGCACACAGGCCTAGAAAAGAGTATCTGTGAAATTTTAACCTCATTGTGAAACTGGGAGTTTCTAATAATCTATTCCAATTAATGGGGCCAACTTTGGAAAAACTTCCAACTGATGTTCTTGAATAGTTTTGAACATCCTATAAAAGGTACAGAAAGTCTTCATCTTTTATTTAAAATACCTGTGAAAGGTATGTATATACACATCCAGTACCAAAAAATGTATATGCATTTTAAGAAAGAAAAAAACTGTATTAAAATTGTAATACTTAATATATACCAATAACAGAAGATGAATGAATACAAGTCACATTTGACTTCTGCAATTGTTAAGAGGTGCTCAAAGTTGTTACCATCAATATTTATGTAATACATAGATAACATCTCTTTAAATGTGTATACATTTTTTTGTCACCTCGGGTGTGTGTGTGTGTGGCTGGATTACATACATATATATTCTTTAAGTCTAATATATGTAATATATATTTGTACATACGAGGTCGGACAATTAATTTCACAAACTCATCTTAGAAAAAGTGCTTGTACAGTAGTGCCAATGTAAGCCCACAGTGGCAAGTTTACATAGTTAATTATCAGATTTTGGGTCTGATGACAGCTCTGATGACCACTCCAGAAAGAGTTCCAAAATTGCTTTGAAGGGTGGACTAGGCACTGGCGAAGATGCATAGCTTCCCAAGGGGAGTACTTCGAAGGTGACTGTACTGATATTGAGCAATGAGGTATGTAGCACTATTTCTAGGATGAGTTCCTGAAATTAATTATCCAACCCTGTACATAATATATTTGAACATAAATATCCATATTATATTTATATATTATATACATGTTAAATTTGAAGAATTCGGGGAATAAATTAAAAAATAAGATGATAGAAAAGCAAGGGCCGACTGCCTAGAAAAAGCAAGCTGGGTAGTCACTAAGCAATTTGCTCTAGAGAATGTTCAGACATTGTCACTAACACAGAAATCTAGTGCATTGGCATTGTTCATATCAGATGCTCTTGAAAACTGAAGGGTTTTGGAAAGAGTAAGGCAAAAATGGCTGATAAATGATAAATATCTCAGAGTCAGAGAGAAATACAACCAAGGAAAAAAGTGCCCTTTAAAAAAATAACATATGGAAAATGTATAAGTATTTACATGGCATTGATCATTTTTTGCTTAAAAGCCATTAGCTTCAGATTTCTGTGATAATATTTTTAGACTACACTACATGGAAAACATATATTTTCAGATACTAACATATGGTGGTAAATTAGCTTTGAGTATTTATCTTTCAGGCATTGAGGTAAACATTTAGCCACTAATATCAATAATAACTTTGTTATGCTCAATATAATAGTCTTCAAAACATAGACCTGTGTTTATAGATTAAGATTAAATCAAAGGGGGGTTGGGTAATTGTTAAGCCATAATGATGTCTTTCTTTCCTGAAACTGAAATAAATTTAACAGACATTCCTTTTAACAAAACCCTTGAGAGAAAGGTTACATTAGTGTTTATAGAGACTGTTAAACGGGAGGAAAACTTAGTTGTTTGTTTCTGGGTTACTTTGCTTTAACATTTTAATGACACTATAAATTTTGAAGCTAAGTAACATAAGAAAAATTTTAACCAGTTTTCTTATGTATTTTAGGACATTCTGGGGAAAATTTCAGAAATTTTTTAGATTTATGTTTTAAAACGTCAAATGTACATCAGAAAAACTCATGATTGCCAATAAAATTACCTTCCACCCAGAACCACTTCTGGTTAAAATAAGAGTAAAAGGAACTGGATTTAACCTTCTGCCTGAAACAACAACAAAACAAAACAAACAAACAAAAATATACAAAATATATGAAAAAAGTTTTCAAGACAATCACCGACCTTAGACAACAAAGGTCAGTGATTCTTGAGAGATGATAGAAAATGAGGTAAGTCCTAGGATTACACAGCTATTGTCCCAACTTTCTTACAAGTCACTATGTAAAGAAGGAGAACTCAGACCGACTCTTGTTAAGGATATTGAGCTGAGTTTCCAGGGAGATCAAGGAAGCCAGAATTCACAGGACACCATATTGCATATGGTTAGAAGGGAGAGAGAGAGGGTGTGGGGAGAAGGAGAGAAAAAGAGAGAAAGAGAGAGAATGAGAAGAAAACTTAAAAGTTGTGTACAGAGTGTAATTTCAATATTTGACACTGACTAGATTATGCATTTGGGAAAACTAGCTGAAGCTGGGGAGAAAATCAATTAAAACAATTATAAAGTATGCAATAGAATAATAAAAAATAGTTTATCAAAAATAAAGCCTAAAAAGGGAGAAAGGGGTACAGAGAGAACAAATGGACAAATAAAAAGCAAGTGACAAGATAATAAATTTATTCATACTGATAACTATATTAAATGTAAATGTTTTAAACACCCAGTTAAAAGGCAGAGAGTATTAAATTAAAAAATAAAAAATAAGACCCAAGTACGTGCTGTCTACAAGAAATAACACTTTAGACATAAAGGCACAAATAGCTTAAAAGCAAAATAATTGCTAACATATATTACACAAAAACTAATTTTTAGAAAGCTAGAGTGGCTTATTTTAGAATTAGACAAAGTAGATTTCAAGACAAAGAATATTAATAGGGATATAAAAAGTTCATTTCATAATGATAAAGAGGTCAATTAATGAAGAGGAAATAATTTTGCACATTTATGCATGTAATGAAAAAGCTTCAAAATTTATGAAGAAAGTATTGAGCTATAAGGAGAAAAAAGCATGTCAACATTTGTAATCAGAGATTTTTATTATCTTGTAATGATAAAACAAGCAGACAGAAAAATGTTAAGCTATAGAATATTTGAACATCACCACAAACAACTTAATTGAATTGACATCTATTTTCCATTTCCACTCCAGTCAACAACTTAAACAGTATTTTCAAGTGCACATGGTATATTTATCCAGATAAAACATATTCTGTCATGAAAAACAATCTCAATATATTTAACAGAATCCAAGTAACATAAAGTACATTCTCTGACCAATTTTAAAATAAATTAGAAATTAACAGCAAAAATGTTTGAAAAATAGTCAGATAATTGGAAACTAAGTTTATCTATTATATAAATTGAATTTGTTGGTTAAAACCTGTACATAGAAAAAGCTCCAGGCTCAGATGGTTTCATTTGTGAATTTTACCAAATACTTAAGGAAGAAATAATACCACTTCAAACACTAAGTCTTTCAAAACAGAAGAGAATACTTCCCAACTTATTTTATGAGGCTAGCAGTACCATAACATCGAAAGCAAATAAAGATATTACAAGAAAAGCTCAGTACAATATCCCTAAAGAACATGCATGCAAAATTCTTAATCTGACAATCAAATCAAATCCAACAATGTATAAAAGTATAACATCTTATGACCAACTGGGATTTATTCCAGAAATGCTGATTTAACATTTAAAAATCAATTATTTCTGTTTTGTTTGTTTGTTTAGGTTTTTAGATTCCATAATATAGTGAAATCATACCATATTGGTCTTCCTGTCTCTGACTTATTTCACTTAGCATAATACCATCTAGATTCAATCACGGTGTAGCAAATGGCTCTTTTTATGGCTGAGTAATATTCCAGTGTGTGTGTGTGTGTGTGTGTGTGTGTGTATGTGTGTGTGTGTGTGACACCTTCTTTATCCATTCATCTATTGATTAACACCTAGGTTGCTTCCATATTTTGGCTCCTGTAAATGTATCAACTATAATTGAAAAATTAATTTAAAAATTAACAAATTAATCAATGTGATTCATCATATTATAAACTAAAAAACAAACAAACAAACAATCATCTCAATGGACACAGAAAAAGCACTTGAAAGAAAATCCAACATTCATTTCTGACTTAAAAAAATAATCTTAGCAAGTCTGGAGTAGAAAAAATACTTTCTCAGCCAGAAAAAGGACATGTACAACCTATCTTTAATATCTTCCTTCAATAAATGTTTAAAACCATTGGAGATCAGCGGGCACAGTAGTACTGAGGAAATGGTCTGAGGAAATAGGGCTGAGGATAGTTATTTGATGTGGTTTTGTCCTTCCTAAATGTTTTAGTTCTTACATTCAAATTTATGGAATGCTTTATCTGGGGTACTTGGCAGCTGCTGTCACCAGTGTGTGTCCTTTGTGGACTGCTTACTCTCCTCACGCTACCCGTGCAGAGATTTGGCCTGAGAGAAAACACAGACATAAAGCTCCTTCGGATTTCTTGTATCACTTGTTTTGTAAATTATCAGTCGGACTGCAGTCTAATAATTGTCATGCATAATTTGGGATACTGTCATGATGAACCCTATAAATCTGTAGAATCTGAATCATTGCAAAAATTGATTTGACTGATTTTAGACATAATCACACTAGGACCCTGAATGAGGCTTCAAGTCATCACTCCTAAATTTCTGAGCTCATCTAAGCTTTGTGACAATAGTAGTTATAACTCTGAACTTAATACAGGCCCTGTCATCTTCAAAGTCCTTGGCAAACATTAACTAATTAGTCGTCAATCCTCGAGAAATTTGATTGTGCCATTTTTAAAATGAGGGGTAAAAGAAAATAAAAAGGAAGTTTGTATCTCACTAGGTTGAAGCAAAAGACTAAGGAATTAAACCTAGAACCCACTTTAGTCTTGTGGGCTTGTGACCTACCTCCACCAGATCACTTCACCGAAATCATGAACCTAAGTTCTTTTCTTTTGAAAGGAATGTGAGTTAAAAATAGTTATTTTAAAGCGGTGGGATTTCTTTTTATGCATTGAATATTCTCCCTACCTAAAGAATTAAGCTCCAGATCTTGTGTCACACTTTAGTGGTATTAATCTCATATTTTGAAGAGGCTTCTCCTGGTATTTATGCCAAAACCAACAAAACAGAACAAAGCAAAACAAAAACAAAAAATGCCAAAAACCAACAAATAATAAAACAAAAAAGTGCACAGGTCACATTTACGCCAGTGACAAGAAGCATATAAAAATAATGGCTCTTACTAATGTCTAGCTGCAGGCCTTTCTTGTGCCTTTGGAGTCGGACCATTTCCACAAAATGAAATGGAGGATATCTGAGTGCTGGATCAAACTTTGCCAAAGGTCCCTTTATTTTTTAAGCCTAAATTTAATGTTCTCCTGCCTCCAAATGAACTCACCTTAATAATCTGGAATATCTTGCACTTTTACAGTCTCTTTTATGAATTAACCTGGCAATCACAAGTGAAAAGCTAACATTGCTACTGCCTGTGTATAAAATTTCATAAATTATACTGCTTAATTATCAACAAAGTGTATTTGCTAACCAGTTCAATCATGAGCTTATGTTATAACAAGAAAGGAAATTTGCTAACCTTTTGTATTAATTTGCCTACTATTCCAGATGTCGCAACAATTGTGCCCCAAGTTACTGAAAACGAAGCATGTGGAATAGAGATATCCACTGATTCATGCAAATAGCAGCACACATTTGTCTGAATCTGGACTTCAACATATTTTGTGGCTTCCTTTCCCACTAGCAGTAAATTTCAATGATTGCAACAAATGACCTTTAATGACATCACTGCAGTCGACTCAGCCCATTTGTGCTGTCTAGCAAGACCCAGTTTTTACTTAAAATAGGTCCTCTTCACTGGGATCATTTATCTCAATATTTCAAAGTGCTTGGTAAATATTAGAAAACTTTGTCAATGGTTTTGAGAGGCATCAGAAAAATGGTTAAGAACAAAGATGTGAGATGGGAAATCTAACTCAGTAAATCTACTGACTTCAGAATAATTAGCAGCTAATCAGATATATGCCTGGTGTGTGTTCATTTACATATTCAACAAATACTTATCAGGTATTTATTATGCTATCACATAGTACAGATCTAATCTCTACCCTCCTGAAGTTACAGCCTAGTGAGAATAAGAGATAACCATGTAACCAAGCAATTATAAATAATTCAAAAGCTCCATTAGAATAAAGAATGTGCTGGTGACACTTAACTGAAGTCTGATTTGGGGCATTAAGGAAGGTGTGGGATGGTCACTGACTTGGAAACTGAGATCTAAACTGCAGGTAGGGGTCAGCTAGATAGAGAAACAGAGAAAAGAATGTGGTAGGCCTAGGAAATAATGTACATGAAAGCCTAGAGCAAGCAAGAATGTGGAGTGGTTGGGGACGTAAATGATATTCATGCTAACAGAATAGGGGAGGAACAAAGGAAGCAGATGAGGCTGTGGACATACTGTGTGACAGAATGAGCCTTTACTGATCTTGCAAACCATGTTGAGGACTTCGGTCCTTTTTCCTGAGAGTAGTAGGGAAAACGTTGAAGAATTCAAGCCATGGCCTATCTTGAATGGTTTAGTATTTTAAAAAATATTTAATATGGTACCATGGTCTACTTTATTGGAGATGGCAAGTAGATAGCTGACCATATTTTTGTGAACTCCAGGAAAAATAGGTGTGAGTAAAACAATATGGTGAATATTTAAATAAAAAAAAATTACTAGAGTAAAAGATACCTTGCCATTAATCCCCCTCAAAATACTCTCCCTTGCTTAGAAAACAGCTTATTTTTGCCACCTTCTGAAGCATTTCTGAAAGCCCTCTTTCATGAGAGTTTTTAGTTGTGCCTTTACAACTGCCTCCATGTCCTGAATCAATTCAGGTTGTGGTATGGCAATTTCTGTCAAATAAAAACATTAGTGTGTATCCTCATCTACCTGGCATCATATGACTTCTGGTTCTTCCCCAAAGTCAAAATGACCATGAGAGGTAAACATTTTGAATTGATTCAGGACATGGAGGCAGCCATGACAGTGCACCTAAAGACACTTATGAAAGAGGACTTCCAGAACAGCTTCAGAAAGTGGCCAGAAGGATGGGATAAGTGTGTTCAAAGTGATGGGAAGTATTTTAATGGGGATTAATGGCAATGTGCCTTTTACTGTAGTAATCTTTTTATTTAAACGTTCACTATTTTTTGTCACACCTTGTATATACTGGGGATATGGTTTGAGAATTATTATCATGTAGATAGTGGATGGATCAGAGAAATTGCCCAGGGAAAGTACGAGGTCTGACAATTAAGTTTGCGAACTTGCCCTGTGCACTTACGTTGGCAGCACTGTACAAACAACCTGGTAAGGTTTCATAACCTTGGTGTATCTGTGTCTCATGGCTGTGTTTGTGTTGATGTGTGATGGTGTCTTGCTGAGTGGCGTTATTGTTGTTGCAAGTATTTTTGTGTCATTGAGAGAATGTCAGAGCTTGAATTAGGACAACAAACAAACAAACATTAAATTTATTGTTAAACTTGGCAAGAGTACAAGTGAAATCAGGGACATGTTAGTCCAAGTTTATGGGGATAATGCCATTTAGAAAATGGCAGTGTACAAATGGATTAAATGTTTTTCTGAAGGGACATAAAGTGTCACTGCTTAAGAGAGGCCAGGGCAACCAGTAACAAGCAGAACTGACAAAAACGTTGCAAACATTTGTTGAATTATGTCAAAATTGTCAGCTGACCATGAGAAGCATAGCAGATAAAGTAAACATCAATGAACAAAAGCAAAGGAGAGTCAAAGTTTGCCAAGACCTTTTGGATGTGCAAGACGATGTTTTGGGCCATGTTATCACTGGTGATGAAACATGGGTGTACCAATGTGACCCTGAAACAAAGCGTCAAAGTGCACAATGGAAGTCATCTAATTCTCCACGACCAAAAAGTTTCATCAGCCAAATCAAGAGTCACAATGATGTTGCTAACCTTTTTTGACATCAGAGAGATTGTTCATTATGAATTTGTACCAACTGGACAGTCAACCAAGTTTACTACTTAGAAGTGCTGAAAAGGCTGTGTGAAAAAGTTAGATAAAAATGACTTGAATTTTTCACTAACAATTCATGGCGTTTGCGTCATGACAATGCACCAGCTCACAGAGCCCTTTCTGTGAGGGAGTTTTTAGCCAGTAAACAAATAACTGTATAGAACACCTTCCCTATTCACCTGATCTAGCCCCCAGTGACTTTTTCCTTTACTGAAAGATAAAGAGAATGCTGAAATGAAGACATTTTGATGGCATTCAGGACATCAAGGGTGATACAACAACAACTCTAATGGCCATTCCGGCAAGAGTTCCAGAATTGCTTGAAGGGTGGACTAGAAATTGGCATCGTTGCATCCTTCCCAAGGGGAGTGCTTTGAAGGTGACCGTAGTGATATTCAGCAGTGAGGTACGTAGCACTTTTTCTAGGGTGAGTTCACAAACTTAACTGTCAGACCTTGTATGCAGAGCAAGAAAAGAGAGACTTGGGCCTCAAAGAAAATCCTAATTTAAATCTTGAAGAAGAATAAGAAGTGGCCAGAGAATTAAATAAAAACCAAGAGAGAGAAATATCATAGAAGCCAAATCAATAGTGCTTCAAGAAGAAGGAAGAGAAAGTGCATAAATAAGGAACCAAAGTATCTGAAATGGATTTAGGAACAAGGTTGTTGGTATCTTTGGGAAGGACATTCCATTTCAGTGGAATCATTATAATAGAAACCATATTTCTGTGAGATAAAGAGGGACTAGGAAGTGAGAAGATATAGACAATATGTCTAGACCACATTTGAGAAATTGGGAAGAGAAGAGGAAAAGTGTAACAGCTGAAAGATGAGGAGAATGGGTAGATGGTAATTTTACAATGTGACAGAATTCAGCATGTTTAACTGCTTAAAGAAAGGATGCAGGAAAGTGGGACAGGTACAGGGTGAAGCACACACAATGTATGGAGAAAGCTGGACATGGAGGACCAGCGCTCCCAATTTTAGAGTCCTTCCTGATCCCAGATCAAATGTATTAAAATGCACTCTCAGCTCACCTTAAGGATACTTTTTTTACAATAAAAAAATAAGGTTTTTATCATTTTACTTCCCAAGTGAGTTGGCTATCCATAGCTCAATTTATAATTCAGTATGATTTATCAACAATCAATGTGCACATGGAGGAATTTTGGAAAATGGAGAAGATCCAATTCATGAACTGTTTTCAAATGTAGTGAAACGTTTATGAACACTGAGTTTACAATGTTTATGTAATTATATTTCATTTACCTCTATTTATTACATTTGAGTTTCATTATTCATAATTTGATTCAATAGTATCTTTTCTGGATGTAAACATGTTTGTTGGTTCTTAAAAAGCTCACGAGTCCCAGGCAGTTTACCTATATTGCTTAATGGGTGAAATGATATGAAAAACAAGAACTCTGAGGAGGTAGGAAGGAGCAGGGTAAGGAGCAGAGGTGCAGGGCCCAGTCTTCAAAAGGAGACTCTTCTTCCTTTGTATTGGAGACAAGGATGAAAGCACAGGTGAAGAAGGACGTTGTTAAATTTACCATCTCATGGTCTCTATTCTGTGAAGGAGGAATTAAAATGCCGTCACTTCTGTGCGTGTGTGTACATGTATTCCTGAGAAGGTAGGGCATTGATATTCTTCTGGAAACTCCTAGAAGCCACGTCTTGAAAATTTTCTCTGCTGCTGCTGCTTGGAATTTGTTGGCTCTTTTCCATTCTCTTTACATCTAGGCACAGTCCACCCTGTGTCCTGGGCATGAGCAGTCACACAGGGAGGTGCTTCCTTGCCTCATTTTTCTCCTCAAAAAAAAAACACTGCTTTCCCCCTTCCCTCATGTTATTGCACAGGGAGCTGATCTTGGAGTTCTCGTTCACTTTTGCAACAACTGTATTCCCAACCCCCCATACCTTAAAGTTTTCTTCAAAAAAAAGAGGGGGAAAAGATGCATTTTAATTTGAAATTTAATGTTCCTTTTTTCCTTCTTTCCTTTCTTTGTATTATAAAAATAGTACATATTTCCTGTAGAATAATTAGAAAATACAATTAAAAATTTTAAATACCACCATTGATATATCAACCATGTGTAATACACTGTTACTTAAAAAAGAAAATAAAAACTCATTATAGAAGCTGTTTTATAAGCTGCTTTTTTATTTCTAGTAAAATTTTGTGAAGGTCAATAAACACACTTGTACAACAAAATGTTTTATAGGTACAGTATATTTCATTGTTTAACCATTTCCCTATTGCTGGATAATTCCAAAATTCCACTATTGTAAAGAATACTGTGATTATCCTTGTATTTAAATATTTGTCTGCATTATTGATTATACTTGATGAGCATAAACTTCTAATAGTGGAGTTGCTAGTTGTAAGAGTTTGTATTTTTTAAGGCTGTGATGCATATTCATTTTGAGATCACTTTAATATCACCCCTTCACTTCTCTGACTATACCTAAGGCCTTGGAATATATATTTTTATCACTGTCTATAGAGAAACGAAGCCAGAGATGACTCAATGAATTTATGAGCCAGTTGAGAAAAAATCAAAATGTCAAAAATTCAGCCATTTAAAAAAAACTCTTCCTCTTTAAAAATTTGAGTCACTTCTGTTCTTAAAATTATCTCCACAAAATGGTGTCAAACTCCCAAACTGCAAACATTGGTGCCAAACAGTCCATTTCAATAATGGGATGCCTCGTGCTGTTTCAGCGTTTACATGAATTGAAGGTCATTTGTAGTGAGAATAAGGTCGTCTCTCCTGAAGCATCAAAGCCGTCTTAACTCACTTTGGAAATGTCGGAATGCCTGTGGGGAACTTGAAAGCATCCGCCGGATGCTATTATTAAAAATCTCCTAATTATTTAAAAAGCCATTTGGAATAATAGAGTAGGTTTACTTTTCTCTCATTAATATCCCTGGGCAGGCTATATAGAAGTTAGAAGTCACAACTTCATTGCTTTTGGCCAAAGGCCATTGCAGTACTTCCAGATGGAGAGATAAAGCAGGTACAAAGTGTTCTTCAGAAAAGGTTATGAGCTTGTAGACAGAATGGAATTAGAGTACAATTCTGAGGGTACCAACACACAATACTTTGGCATTGGTTTTCTGAACAGAATGTCAGATCAATACACTACCATGTCAAATTGACTGAAATGTTTAAAATAACTTTTTAACAAAAGAGAAAAGAAGTTCCATGCTGGACAATAAGCAACATCTCTTATAGAATAGGATTTGATAACATACTGGATAAATTACACTAGTAAATTTCTGGAATTATTTAAAATGCATGTGACGGAAGTCTAGAGTAATGAGAAACAAGTGAATGTCATAATTCAGTGTAAGAAATACCATTTGAGTTACGATCTTTGGATTGTATAAATTTGTCTAAGCCACATGAAAGATTATACCTTTATTTTCTATAATTTATTCTATGGAGCAAAATTAGAATAGAGTAATATTAAGGGGAGAGTCTGTTGAAGGTCACAACAATGTGAAGAGGCTGGCTGTATACAGTGTCAGCTGAGTAACGCATGGGGACTGAAGGAGTGGGACTGGATTTCTTCCACAGAGCAGGCCTGGCAAATTCCCATGAAATTAGGTCACAACACAAACGTTTCAGGCCTGGCAGTGTACTTATAATTCTCAATCTCCCTTCTAAGTTGTTTTTTTTTTTTTAAAGATTTTTTTGGCACTTATAAATTCTGCTAAGGCAGTATCTGAAATAACAGAATGGCTTGAAAGGACACCAGATGAATGCTAAATATGAAGAATATATGGAGTGTAGAGAGAGTCCTGAGAATTAAGAGAGCTTTTGAGGTTAATGGGTAAAGTCAGAAGCTTATCAATCAACCAATGAACAAATATTTATTGAGAATGTGCAAGATACCTGATACCATTATAACTATAGATGACAAGGAGTGCAAGACCTAGGTTGGGTATCTGCCTCCAGTTCATTTGGAGATTTTGTAACAACCCATGCAGGGCTACTACATCAAAATAATCCACATGGCTCATTCGTTTGCACATTTGGAAGGTGATATAAAACTAGATGAAGTAAATTGTTGAAGTCAGTGGGCAGTGTATTGAATGACAATGTTCGTAATCTTCTCACATCTCAAATATCAAGTTCTGTTTTTAGAGACACATTGTCTGGCACTTTTACACCAAGAAGTCTAAACACTCTTGGAAACCCAGCAATCTCTAAATGATTTTTCTGGCCAACCACACAAAAATTGTCAAATGTTTGTTTTAAATCTTCTGAGCAAGTCTTTAGCTAAGTTAGCTGGTTTGTTCTCATTTACCAGTATTTATCAGTCCAACTTCCTAGGGAAGAAAAGAACTTTCTGGAGTAACTGAGCTTCCGTGTTCCCTATAGAATGTCACATGGCAGCAACTTGCTCCTCTGCACTGTCGTCATTAACATCAAAATGCTTGGAAAGGTGACTTACACTCTTCCAGCTATATGGATGAAGATTGTTTCCCATAATAAAAGTAGAAAAAGGTAATAGAAGTTCACTTTCTGTTGCATTAAGAAATTGCAAGTTGCCTTTATCACTTGGCTATTCCACTTACGGTTTTCTAGGCATTATTTGTTATGCATGGAGAAGGCTACACACATGAAAATACTTATCATTTGCTCCAGTGGCCTGTGGTCAATGCATTTAAAACATCAACAATAACAACACACAATAATTTTTATTTGAAAGATAATCTAGGACTCAGATTCTAAGCTGTTTTTGTTTTTTTTTAACTTAGAAAGTAGTAGACATTAGCCTTGCTTGGTTAAAAGTCTGAAAACCTTGCAGCTAGAGAAATATTCTTTCAGTGGCTGAGATACTATAATTTTATTTTCACATTCCTTTAGTTTCATCACATTGAAAGCAGATTTTTACAATCCTTATGAATTTTTTATTATTTCTTTCTATCAGATAGTTTGAGAAATTCTAAATATCACATTGCAAACCTAATTATTTTTAAGAAGAGCTTTATGTCACATGTCACATACGACTGACTGCTTATCTGTAACACGCAGATATACTAATCTTATTTGGAAATAACTAAAAGATTATGTTAAGTTATGAATAAAGTATAAATCATTTTATGCCTATTTATAAAAATAATGAGTAAAATATCACAGAAATTTCTTTGGGGAATTCTAGTTAAAAAAATAATAATAACTTACTAATTTTCCTAATAGAACTCTGGTGGTAATTGTATTTCCAATTTTATGGGGAAATCATTTCATTATTATGAATGTGTTTAATTCTCAAAAGTTAGTTGTGGTATTTTTAGTGTAAGCTTGTTTGGAAATACAGGCAGAATGATATAATTCTTATGTGAATTCTATTATCTTCCCCCAAAAGCAAAAATAAACAGATAGACTAATTTCAGATAAGAATGAGGACATCTAGGTTATTTTTACTCAACCACTAAGCAATCTTTTGGAAATTGCTTTCATTTTCTGGAACTTGATTTCCACATCTGTAAAATAAAGAGGCTACAAGTAAATCACTCCTGACATTGATCCTGAGGTATGCCCTATAAAACAAGTTTCTTGGTCAACTGAATTTGAAAATCACTACACCTTGTATCCCCTATAGTATCTTTAGAATCCTGTAGTAATGGAACTGGCTTATCTTTGTTTATGCCACAATTTCCCAAAGTGATTTGACCACAGACCTCTTTCTCTGTTTTCTTTGTATAACAACGGTGAACATACTTGGAACACACTTTGAGAAATGCCAGCTAGATGATCTGCAGGGTGTGCTCCAGATCCCATGCATTGTTGTCTTATGTAATGCAAGGCAAGACAATGAAAAGCTGAGTTTCGTTCTTCTTCAGATAATTAAAATTGGAATCCTTTGTATGTATTAAACTCTTGTTATTTTTCCTAATAATATTGCTTTATTTTAATTTTTTTCACTTCCATGAGCACCAAAAGTCATACATTTCATGCAGACACCATGGGCTACAATGTTTTAATTCACTAAGACTTCTGAGGCAGGAGCAAATTACCACTATTATGTTAAGCCTTACTCAATTACTAAACAAAGCACAAAAAAGTACAAAGAAGACAAATGGCTTAAGCTTTGGACATGTAAACTAAATCTTCCCACTTAAATCACTATAGTAAATCATTGGCCACATTTATTCAATAAACATTTAGTGAAGATATGTCATATCACAACACTATGACAGACACTCTCAAGTAATGAAGGAGAAATGCCTCTCTTATATTAAAAGAGATTTTGTCTAATAGGAAATGAGATATAAGAACATATTAGGAACAATCATGTATCATTATACTACATATATAGTAATGATAGCAAAAAAAATAACAATTATTTCTGTTTATTAAGTCTCTACTATGTGACAGGCATTATAAAAACCCCTAAAATGTAGATTCTATTATTATTCTAAATTACAATGAGGAAACTAAGGCTTAAAGAGGTTGATTTGTTCAAGGACACACAGTTGTCAAATGACAGAAAGACTTCAAACCCAGATCTATATGACACTACCTTTCAAATCAGGTTTAAGCATGAATGCAAGCAAAAAAGAAGAGATAAGTGAGAGGTGGAAATAGTGATGTGAAAAGAGTAATTGCTACAACTGAGTTTCATAGGAAAGATCAAAACAAGATTGCCAAGAAAATGAGTTGACATTGGGAAAAAAATCAAAATAATATCTTTTTCTCTGAGAGAGGAATAAAAAAATTATACATATGAGGGGGGGCCCAAAATAAAATGGAATTTATTTATTAAAAATTGCATATTTATTCTTACATGTATAACCTTCAGTTGCTTTCAAAGTACTCTCCATTTGATGCAATACACCTACTGAAATGCCTTTTCCACTGGTCAAAACAGTTTTTGAACTCTTCGATTTTGATGCCTTTTAGTGCTTCTACCACAGGTGAATAGTGAGGGTTGGGCATGGGAGTCATGCTATTTTTGGTCAAAAACTACTGAACACTCAGAACAGTGTGGGCAGGTACATTGTCATGCCATACACGGTTTGTGTAAATCACCCATCATAAAATGGGCAAATGTGTTGAAAGACTCTTAAAAAAAATTCACTGAAGCTGAACGCAGCCTCTCACAGCACCAGCTGATACACTAATGCAGATGGGTTCCTAGAACACTCACTTAGTGGGGGAAGCCTGTACTACAGGCTTCTGAGAAGATAATTCTATTTCAGGGGGGTCCTTTCTCATAAAAGAGGTGATATATATGAAATATGGAGAGAAAAAAGACTTCCAGACTTATTCTTTCCTCATATGAAGATCTAAGAGCAATTCCTAATGTTCATTTCCTCCAAGTTACACATATATATTATTATTCAGTGTGAGCCATGACCCGTATGAACTTAAGGCTCTCCATGAACTGCTAAGCCTATCTTATCGTATTAAACATCAGTGTCCGTGATTTCTTCTCAGAAACTCAGAGATCCAAACTATAGCCCTGTAACAAAAATGAAAAAGAAAGTATAAATGTATTCCAGAATTCAAAACAATAGAAAACCATTCTGCCCTGTTACATGGGTACCTATGAGGACACAGTTCCTCCATCTTGTTATCAGGAAAACTTTTAAATGCAAAGTACTCATTTTTGTTTTCTTAGAGAAAAATCAATTTGCATCGAAAGTCTAGAGAAAGAGAATCTTCTATCTCAATCTATTTCAAATGTAAAGATTTATCTCACTTTGAAAGAAAGTCTTCACTCCTGGTTTCCAACATTTCTTTTTGGGTTATTTTGGGCACAGAGAATTCTGTCCGAACTGGTGAGTGGCAGCTTGGTGTCATTGAAGATCATGGTGTGTCTTCCCTATGTAAACTTTACCTACTTAAAAAGATTGAGTAAAGAGCCCTCTGTAACTCTTCATCCCTTCTTCCACTTACAACCTTTGAACATCATGGGGCTGAAACAGATTAAAATATTAGATTCCACCATGACTCAAGGTAATGAAAACCTTTCTTCAAGGCCTTAGATGAGCTGCAGAAAATAAAGAGCATATGTGAATTCTTTAGGTTCATGACCTTGGGCTGTTCAAGGAGTATTTAGAAAGGCTCCTGAAGCATCTTCTTATCTAGTCCTTGTCTGAAGGTAAGCAATGGTTTGGGACACAGTAGCTCTGTCATCTATTCTCAGTCTGGCTACTAATTTATTTTGTGGCTTTGGGAATTTAGAAAAATTGGGTTAAATAGTTTCTTTTAAATATTCTTTCAGTTCAAAGATTCTAGTTTGTAGAAGTAGGCAAAATGGAATACCTGCATTAAGGAAAAACTCAACTTTGGATGTGTGTGTTTCAGAATGCAACACATACATCTCGCAAGGACAAAGATAGTTTTTCTTCTGACCACTTAGCGATTAAACAATGCATACACAAGAAAGAGTCTCATGCATGGAAATTATAGTAATAAGTTATGTAATTTTATAAAAGTTCCAAGCAAAGTGTCTTGCAACAACAACTCCATTCTGTTCTATAACATGACAAAAACCTGTAAACACTGGTCACATTTGAGAGTTACAATTACCTTTAGGAGTTGAAAGTCAGAAATTCTACACCTTTGGATGACTGGGTCATTTGCTGGCCATCCCAGACCCAGTACACTCCTACTTATAGGATTCTGTTTCCTCTTACTTTGCAATAAGAGGAGGGATATATATTATAGTGTTGCAACTTGGGAAGGACTGTGACTCAAGGAATCTAATAAAGATATTAACTTAACAATATTATGGAATTAGCAATTTACCAAATTAAAAACAAAGTTTTCCTGTGTCTGTTATGTGTTATTTTCTAATAATAATGAAAGATTTGGTAGAGCTATTCCTACTTGCACATCTTCTATGTCCTTAGTACATAGCCTTGGTAAAATACTGGCCTGAATTCAGAGATGAAGAAAAGTTACTTGATTAACTTGAAGTTTGGGTCCATAGTTTTATCTTGTTTAATCCATACTGCATTATGAGATCAAAATTAAATCTAGAAAATTTCATTCTCTATATCTTAGCTGTCATTTTCTACTTGATTTTCACCAATAGATTTAAATGTATTACTTTTTCTTCTTGAGGAAAGTGCCTACTTTTTTTCCAAATGAACTTTCTGCCATATGATAGGAAAGCTCACAATAAACTAGACTCTAAACTACATGAGAAAAAAAAAGTCCTTGTATCTCCTAACCTGGTGTGGTCCCTGGTACTGGTATATGCTTACTAACTGTTAATTAAATAAGGTTACTAAATTAATGAATTAATGGGAGAATCAAGAATTTGAGGATCCTAACAATATGTAGATATATGGAGCTTGCAAAACTTTGTGATTCATTTTGATTCTCTGTACAATGCTGTATTTTTCAGTGAGTCAGTTCTACTCAGAGACTGGCTCTGTAGAATAATCATACTAGATAATTGTAAACTCCATTAAAAAATCTAGGAACATCTTGTCTACCAATTTGGACTAGTCCTGGCAGACCTGAAGTTTTGTGAAGTCCTTATATGTTCAAGTCTCATCAAATGCCAGTAAACAATAAGAGAAAAATATTCTGTTAGGTTCACAGAAAATGAGGATGGCATTTTTTCCTTTGTTTCTTTTTTCAAAAAGAATTCATTATTGCTGTAGAGCACCCCACTTCCCAGGGTCATTAAGGAAGCTCAAGTTTGATTTTTTTCTCACTGTCTTTTAATAAGCTCTTCTAAAGTAAAAGATATTATTGTGGCTAAATTTACTTTGTAACAAATAGCATGGAATCAAAGCAAAACTACCACTTTTTCCCCTCAACTATGTCCAGTCATATTTTTGGCAATACTGGGTTCAATTACTAGTAATTCTGCCAGCATTTTGACATTTCTTCTAGGGTCAGACAGAGAAAGACAAAGGTGATCTATTTTATGCTACCATTGCCTTTGTTCATTCCCCTTCTTATTTCTGTGTACCCAAGGACTCAGCAGTCATAATCTATTATATTTCAGGTCCTCTATGTTGTGTCAAAGTGAAGAGTTGCTAGGTGGATGGATAAATATCATTCTTTAATTTTCAGACTTGAGGATGCACAGCATCATTGGGAAGACCAAGACAATAATACAGAAACTTTTTCTGTGAAGTGAATGAACAACTTTCATATAAATAGATGACAAAATTATTTTATCTTCCAAAAAAGAGTTCATTCATAAAAAGGACAGTGAAGTTTATTTTCCCCTCTGAAGAATAATAACACTGAGCCAAAAGAAACCTACGTAGTAGGTGTATAAAAATTTATTTATTTATTTGACAAATGTTTATTAAGCACTTATGTACCTGGCATGGTTCTAGTTTCTGGGGATACAGTTGTGAATAACACCAAAAAAAAAAAGTCCCTGTATGCAAAAGAGAGACATTTTAAACACAAATGAATGAATTGTTTAATGTAATTTCAGGTGATGATATGAAGAAAAAGAAAAGCAGGGAGAATGACATAAAGAGAAACATCAGAAATGGAAGCCCTATGGTAGTGTGAGAGCTGTAGTGTTCAGAAGCAAGGAAGGAAGTAGGTGGTAGAGATGGGATCAAGAAGGGCAGGGCCCCTATGAAATGGGTCTTTTAACCCAAGTTGAAGTTTGAATGTTATTCTAAGTGTAATGGCAAGGCGTTGAAGACTTTGACGGAGTGATGTGATTTGACTTAGAATTTAAAAGATCCCTTTAGTTATTTTATGTGGAAAGAAACATAGCTGGGTGCTGGCTAGGAGCCTTTTTCAGCAGTCCAGGTAAGCCAAAAATTGATGATAAAAGTAGCAAAGTGTCAACAAGTAATGCCATTAGAAATCTCTTCCTTTGGGTTTGATTGGTGTAATTAATATTCCTATATGAATTCTGGGCCAGGCTCACAGTATGTCAATCTCCGAAATAAGAATCCTGAGCAAAAACATTTTGCAATTATGTCTCATAGAGTTGGGTGTGAAACTCATTTATTTTTCCCCTTTCACGAAGCCTAGCTAGACTACAGGGATGTTTAGGTAGGCTCCTGAAATGAAGAAAATGAGGCAAATTATGTGAGACAAATAAAGACTCATGATAACAGAGAAGAAAAGTTGTTCAAGCAAAGAAAGATAACTGTGGGTTAGGAGAAAAGACAGTAATGTGGGGGTTTGGACACACCAACCAATCCTCAACACTCCCAATAAAAATAGAGATGGTTGATCAAAATAAACATACATAAAATAAAATATTCCATTGGACTGTCCAGTAATTTACATTTTCAACACCAGAAATCCAGGGAGAATGGCCAAAGAAAGGATATTTGAAACATTTATTGAAAAGTTGGAATTGCTAGAAAATGTTCATGGCTTTATGTACAAAGGAGCAATATTGTTCCACTTGGAGCCATTCAAGAAAATTGGGGATATACAGACATCTGAACTATACTGTATTCTTCTTAAAAAACAGGCAAGTTTTTGCCACTTCAATTCACCAGATACAATCTTGGTGAAATGAGAGAAAAAAATGTCATCTTTATCTTATAAATAGGAAAATGAAACACAGAGGTGACAAGAATTGCTCTCAGTTTCTTTTCTTTCTTTCTTTTTTTTTTAATGTGGGTAGTCCCCTGGCTGGGAATCGAAACCAGGCTGCAACGTTGACAGCACCAAAGCCTAACCACTACACCACCAGGGAACTCCCAAATTGCTCTCAGTTTCACACAGGCCAGATCAGGCCTAGAGCCTCCAAATCCATCTCCTCATCCACATCTTGAGCTACAACAGAGGATGATCATCTAACTGGTGTCTGCAAGTCACTGCATTCTTTTCTCTTTTCGTGTTGTTAGACATAGCAGAGGAATGAGTTATTCTGGCAGGGAAAATATAACAAAAGAAAAATATATTTATTTGCCAAAAAGAAAAAGAAATTTAAAAGCAGCATACATATCACACACATACCCCTAAAGTATTCATCCCTTAGAAGCAGTATAATCTTATCATAGTTTTCATACTTCTAGCCATGTGAAGATCTGTTCATATAGTGCCATAAAGAGCCAAGTAAGACGTAGAAAAGGAAACACAGGGAAAAAGATCAAAAGGTATTAAAAACCTTAATTCGAAGGACAGCGGCTGAAAGATAAATCCATAGCAATCTACAAACATAACAGCTTGCACAGAGGTTGGAGATCAATTGCTACCACTGTCCGTGATGGAATGTTCTCTAGTTTCTGGTACAAGTATGCTGATCTGGCTTCCTGATAAACTCAAATGGATTTAAACTTTATGATGAGTATTTCTGGTTAAATATAATTAAAACTTCTGGGGAACAGAACAACTGTGAATACTAGAATGGCGTACACCATATGAGTGCTTTAAAAAATAAACTTTATTGCTTTGTGGCCCATTTCAACACTGTTATCGATCCCAGTCATTTCCTTCTTTCTAACCTTGGGCGTACTGTCCCCTGCACCCTTTCCTGTTTTTTTCTGTTTTCAAGCCCTAATTTATTTCAAGGCGTAGTTCAAATTCTACCATGTTGAAACTCAGTAATTGTCAGCTTTTATGAACCCCTGCAATAAAGCAGAACTTTGCAATTTGTGGGTATAACATCCATACTTTCAACTATTACAAGGGATTCCAAAATTCATCTTACTTTTGTTGGTCGTGGATTAGAATCATGATGTCTATGAGGAATTACTTACCAATGATAGGAAATCTCTGACTATCTTTAGGCATGCAGTAACTTCTGAATGTGAAATTTGGAATCTCCAACATTCTTGGCTTATATCTCTGGCAACTCTCAAGGATCTACTGTACCTAAATTTTGTATCATATAATGCAACTAAAGGTCCAGAGAGTTTCCAATTTGAATACTCCTCCTTAGGAATTCTGGAATATCCAAACATGCCTCTGGTTCTTTGATTTACATATGGAATGATTTCAGCCAGTGAGAAGTGGATTCAGACTTCATTTTCACAGTTCTGGTTGTTATATAAACTTCTGGGAAAAATTGTTTTGGAGAGTTTAGGGTCAGTATGCAATCATGGGTCCAAGAGTTCCACCAAAACTACAGTGAGAAAAAGGTACATTGAGATGATCCACATACTACAGTATGAAAAAGAATCCCAGCTTTAATCCCAGAGAGAGTCAATGGAAGTGGGTTTTACTTTAAGTCATGGAGAAATGACAGGAAAAATGGGATCATGCTGTAGACATTTTTATGGTTCAGCTTTATAAATATTTGACCTAAATCCTTTAAGAATGAACTCTAACATATTCAAGTGGGAGCACTATTTGGAGGTCAATCAAACTCTAGCAATTGTCAGTAAGATAGAAATTCCAAGAGATATGATGAGTAATGGGAGATGACATTTTCAGAACTGGAGAAAATTGACTAATTCTGCAAAAGTACTGTATTGGCTAAAGACAAAGTAACAGTAATAAAGATAATAATGATAATATTCACCATTGATTGAGTTCTCTTTATGGTTCAACACTATGCACATTATATCATCTAATTCTTGTAAATACTGTTCGAGGTAGGTATCATTAAGTAATTTTACAGAGCAAGAAACTGAGGCACAGTTTAAGCAATTTATGAAGAATTATATAGGAAATAAGTGACAGGGCCAGAATTCAAGCTTTACATTGATTTTAGGGCTCTTACTGTTAATCCCTGTGCTCTCTGTCTTCCACACAATGGTACAAAGGCAGAGAAATGTACTTGCATGAAAGAACAAAGCCCATGTAAATTTCTCTCATAAAAAGAGACTTTAAACTGGCCATTTGGTGACAGGGGTGTGGTAGGGTCGGGTGGAACACTGGTGGGGTTAGGACAGAAGAATCCTGAGGGGTGAACTCAGTTAGAATGGACCTAGCCTTGGATTTCCCAGTAATAGAGACGGCCTGAGAACCAAAGTCTTCTTTTATATTTTTTTCTCTAATTATTTAACACATGGTATGCTTCTATTATAAATTCTTACTTTCAGGATGAGAACTCAGACTATAATAATAATATTTATTTGAGAATAGTTAACATTGATACATTCTTATTTTTTTAAGATGAGAAGTTTCATTATGGCCTTGTGGAAATGGAAGGCGGAAAACTGACCACGATCACTTCTAAATGACTTTTCAGTTCCCAATAAACTTGTGTTTCAGTTACATCCTCATTTGTAAAAATTAGATTCAGAAAGGAACTCTTAAAATAAATTTATTTATTTATTTAAGTATAGTTGGCATATAATACTATATCAGTTTCAAGCATACAACATAATAATTCAACATTTATATACCTTACAATGTGATCACCCTACTAAGTTTAGTAATCATCTGTCACCATGAAAATTTATCACAATATCATTGACTACATTCTCCTGCACTTTTCCACCCTCCCCGTACCTTCCTTTCTTCTTGCAACCATCAGTTTGATCTCTGTTTCTATAAGTCTGTTTTTATTTTGCTTGTTCAATTGTTGTTTTGGTTTTTCTTTGGTTTTTCTTTTTTAGATTTCACATATAAGTGAAATCATATGGTATTTGTCTTTCTGTCTCATTTAGCATGATATGCTTGTTGTCACACATCAATATTTTATTCACTTTTTTATTGCTGAGTAACATTTCATTGTGTGTGTATATATACATATACACACAATGTGAACATTCCATTGTATGTATACGTATGTATGTAATCACATCTTCTTTATGCATTTATCTATCGATGGACACGTATGCTGCCTCCATATCTTAAGTATTGTAAACAATGCTGCAATGAACATAGGGTTGCCTGTGTGTGTAACTTTTCAAATTGGTGTCCTTGTTTTGTTTTGTATAAACACCAGGAAATGGAATTGCTAGGTCTTACACTAGTTCTCTTTTTAATCTTTTGAGGAATCAGCATACTGTTTCCATAGTAGCTGTACCAATTTCTATGTCCACTAATAGTTAACTATGATTCCCTCTTTTTCCCATCCTTTTCAATACTTGTTGTTTGTTGACTTTCTCATAGCCATTCTGAGAGGTGTGAGGTGGTATCACATTGTGGTTTTGATTTACATTTCAAAATGTAATGTAAGCACTGATGCTTAGAGATGTTGAGCATCTTTTCATATGTCTGTTGGCCTTCTCTACATCTTCTTAGGAATAATATCTATTTATATCCTCTGCCCATTTTTTGGATCAGATTGTTTATTTTTTGTTATTGTGTGAATTGTGTGAGTTCCTTGTGTATTTTGGATATTAACCTCTCATCAGAGGCATCATTTGTGAATATATTCTCCCATTCCTAAGGTTGCTTTTTAATTTTGTTGATAATTTCTTTCACTGTGCAGCTTCTTTAGTTCGATGTTGTTTCATTTATTTTTGCTTTTGTTTTTCTTCTTCAAGGACCAGATGGCTTCACATGTTAATTCTACCAAACTTTTAAAGAATTAATACCTAACTATCCTTCTTAAACTATTCTAAAACTGAAGAGTAGATGCTTGGTAACTCATTTTATCAGGCCAGCATTACTGTGATACCAAAACCAGTTAAAAGAAATTTGTTGAATGAAAAATATTTTTCTCTTGGATAGCTATAACCTTCACCTCTACTATCAATTCTAAACTTTTAAAGCAAATAAGACACAATCAAGTCATGGTCCAAACCTGCTAACCATGCATATGTAAATTTATGTAAATACCCATGCAAATTAGGCATAGCCACCGGGCTTCTGGGAGGTGAAAATGGAGCCCTGGGTATAGCAGAGGTCAAATATCCTTGGCTTAAAGCTCAATTCTACATGCAGATTTTTATAGCACAATGGCAGCCCCTAAACACAGCAGTCTTTAAATGCTCTGATAATTCTACACTTGAGTAGTTTTTAGTCATAATTAGGCAGGGGTGACCTGGTTCAGAGAAAAATGAAGAGCAGAGTGAAACTAAGTTCTAATGTTCCAGTTTATTTAAGTTGGATACTTATTATCACACTGTCCCTGCTTTCCTAATTTTTTTATGTGTCTATGAAGGGACCTCAGCTGGCATGGAAAAATGGCTTTTTTATTTTCAATTGGCTTTGACTTGAGTTTTGAATTCCCCTAAATTACCTAAAAGGCAGGGTAGTCCAAGGCCACTGTCCTTGAAAATACCTCAGTACCAAGGAGCCACCTACCACGAAGGGTGTGTGCACTGTTTCTGATATGCTGCACTACAGCCAGTTAAACTATCAAAGTCTAGAACAACAGCGAATTTGCAATGGCTATTACCACTACTATCACTAAGAGCTACGAAATTTTAGTTTCAGGGTAACCAATGAAAAAGGGTATTAGACACTGAAATATCTTTGTAGGAGCTTGCTGGATACTCTTGGGTAAAGTAGGCCAGGCTATTTCTGGTCTCTCTGTTCCATGGCAGAGAAGAGGGTGTGTGGAGTACATGAGAGAGATTGTTAGACATGGAAATCATTGTTTAACCTGGAAAAATGAGCCACAATGGCTCCGTACTATCCACATGTGCATTGTTTCTTGAGTCCATAATCAGTAGTTTTGTCTACTTCTTCTGCAGGACTAGGTCAATTGGGCTGAGTAGTTAGACTTTGAGCTTCACCAGCTGTTCTTGCCCAGAAACAAATCTCATGCAGGGAAATTTTAACAGTTCCAAACACTGGCCACTCCCAACCTATTGCCACAGGGCGCTGCCTCCTTGTCTCCCCAGCCACTTTGTCTTGTAGCCTGACA
Organism: Lyroderma lyra; assembly: GCA_004026885.1. Lineage (NCBI taxonomy): Eukaryota > Metazoa > Chordata > Mammalia > Chiroptera > Megadermatidae > Lyroderma > Lyroderma lyra. Next base: position 451,771 of record PVJL010000194.1, on the reverse strand, counting down.
GTAAGAAGATTCCTGTCCTCTTGATGTGTTTCCAGGACTGTGGCCAAAGGCAGGCACCAGGTCATTAAACACATTCACAGCTGAATGACTAAAAAAAGACATGATAGTTTTAATTAATTCTTTGCAACTGAGCCCTATGTTTCTTGGATAAGATTATTACTTCTGAGTTCCTCTGATTCCACAGCTATAAAACTGAGATCAAAATGCCAATTTTCTTCAATGGAAAGGTCTGGAAAATAAGAAAGATAAAAATCTGAAAGCATTTACAAATATCTATTTGTAAGTTGAGAAAAAGAAAATTAGTGAGTGTAAAATTAGCCATATGCCATGAGGAGTTTCTGTAAAAAATTAATCAGGACAAGATCAGTTATCTTATTTTATGTAATGATAAAAATGGTAAATTAAAATTTAAAAAGGTGGTGTGGAGCATCTAAAAAGTCCGAGATGGAGTTTGTTGTGTTTATAACAGAGCGCACCAAGGACTTGGAGAAAAGGGGGTGGGTTGAGGAATCTTTCCTTTGAATGAGACAAAAAAAAAAAAAAAAAGCAAACAAATGATGCAATGGTTGAGGAAAGTGGATCAAAATCCAGCTTCTAGTTTGCCAGATAAGTATTTTCACTTAGACTGTAAATAATTCTCACCTGTGGTTAGGTATAAAGCATATTAGCAGTACCAATATTTGAAAGAGAAAATTGTTCTCACTTCTAATTAAAAGGTATTCTATTCTCAGTCAGCTGTGTTGTCTAAGAATCCATTAATCAAAGAAGCCATTACACCTCTAGTTACATTAATTCCATTATTGTATCACGTGAGTTATGTTCAAACATTTATTGCCCAATAATTTTCAGAGAAAAATGTAATAACTTGGGTGGAGATATCATTAATGAGAAGAGATTTTTGGCACAGGAGTTAATGAAGTGCATGAACTAACCCTCCAACCCCAATTATAATGAACTTTTCCAAATTCCAAGGCTAATGGGTAAGCTCCAAGTGCTGTAAATGAGATTGCTGGAATCAGGCAGCACTCCGTGAATGTCAATTTAGTCCTAGACTTTTGCAAGGATAACATCAGGTAAACAAAATCATGGTGCTTTCTTGTCTTCCAGAATATTTGGGGCCCATTAATTTTTAGCAACAGTTTCTATTATATAAAAATCTTTATATATAAAAATTACTTTCTAAAACATGCAGTAGGTTGTCCCCTTTTAAAATCTCAGATGGTAAAACAAAATACTATAAACTAATTCTAACAGTACTTTATAGGTTATTCTAAGAAAATTTTTCATGTGTGTTACCTTCTATTACTCTACTGTGAAACTATAGAATTATGAGATAAGTGATAATGGTAGTCATGCAATATTTGTTCTAGGAAGTCCAAGTAATTGTAAAAGGATACTATACCACCTTTACCTGACATTTGTTTCTAGATTCTGAAATATCAGAGATTTCCTGCATATCTGAGGCAGAAAAGAGAGACTAAAAGTGAGAAAATTTGGATTTGGCTCGATGACAGAATCTTAACATTGAAAGGACCCCAGGAGTCACCTAGCCCAGACAAGTTCTCCCAGTCAGAGATCAGGTGAGGCCTGAAGAGGAAGAATCCAGTTGCCCAGCCATAGAAATGGGTAGGATACCCGGGAAGCCTCCAGGTCCAGGGAGTAGTCTCCCTTTTTAGCAACAGAAAGTCAACAGAACATCTTTTAAATAAAATAATGTAGGAATTCTGAATATATAAAACACATACAATAGAGATGCTTCAGTTAAAGACAGAGGGGTGGGGATGAGCCCCCTTCCCAGCAGGCTCTGTTTCCCAACCCACTATGGTGTTCCTATGGGAAGTCATCAGACACTTAGCTCTCCGGGGAACTGCATGAGTTAGGGCTGCCTTGGTTGCAAACTAAAGAACTCAATCTGAGTAGGAATGAAATCAAGCAAAATAATAATGATGATGATGATAATTATCTTATAGACTTAGAGCTGGGATTAAGGGAGGGTCTAGAACTGGGGTGATTGGTCATCAGATCTCTCTGTCTCCCCTCTGTCTCTGTCTCCCCCTTTAAACACACACGAATGCTTCCAAAGTCCATGGGGAAGGTTCTAATTAGTCCACTTTGGGTGGGCACCTTCAACTGTGATGGGAGTGGTGGAGTTGTAGGGAGAAGGGGAAGACAGGGTCATAACATAGACATGTTGACTATCTGTGAGTTGGGTGTCAGTTTCTAGAGAAAAACAGCTGGTTAGGCCATCCAGCAGTTTGAAAACCACTGAAATAATATGTTGGATTTGGAGGCACACACATACTGGAATAGGACATAAGTTTGGGGACCAAATGAGGTCCAGGAAGTACAGCCATCAAGGCTAGACATTTGAGCATAATTCTGAGGTTCATGACTGTCAGTGGTCAGCAAAGGCACTGATGTTTGCCATCTTCAAAGTCTAGTGCGGGATAAGAGAGGCCTCTGAGACCCCAGGGTAACATGGCAATGGGAACCCAGGGCAGGCACCAGGAGAAAGCAGGCAGACAGCAAAAGGGAACTTTGCAAGCATGGTCCTGGGCCCTAACTTCCAGCTGAGGTTCAGAGTCCAAACTCCAAGTCCTGTGGACAGGAGTAAAGGAGGGTCCTATCTTGGAAGGACTGGGGACCAGGAAAGTGGCCTTGAAATAAACAGGGATTGAACAAGGGGGTCATCCAGTTCTTAAGTAGAGCTCAAGGTCAGGGGAAAGAAGCAGAGACAGTTGAGATAATAAGTCCCGTGAGCTATTCAGCCAAGCCTTCACAATCCTCCTGACCAGGTCAGGGTTGCTTTCTCAATGTGGGGGTCTAGTGGAGCTTGGGGGAGTTGGTGGAGCTCTGAGGGTGTGACTTCTGCTTAGAGAGAGTGAGAGAGATCATTAGAGCTTCCCATTTGCTCTGAATGATATTTGTAGGGAGGGGGCTATCCCAGCGCCTCTTGCTCAGGAGCTCTCTTAATGCTTCTTTACAGGGTGAGTGATTTGTGAGAGCCACAAAAACAAAAAGAGAAGAGAAAGAGAGAGAGAGATGTTGAAAATACTTGTTTTCTGAAAATGAACAGAATCGGTATACCCCTGTAGTGTATGAAGATTTCTAAAGAAATGTTCTAAAATCATTTCCAGAATTGCTCATAGATATTACCTTGTGATACTTTTTATGCGTAGAAAGACTAATGCATTAAGCTTGTCTGCATCTCAGCGGTACACGTTGTACTCATTTGCTTAATTTGCTGAAGAGTTTCATGTCACATGGCTGCTAGGAGAAGAATATGGAAACGTTTAGAAGCAGGATTCAGGGTTTGAAGTTCAACCACCCACTCCTAATGCTTCTGCCAAGAAATAACAAAATATTTGTCTCTAAGATAGTTAACCTCTCTCCCATACACAAGCCCAGCACATTGCACTAGCAAGCTTTATACAGCACCCCTTCTTTTCTGTAGAGGATGGACATCTTTTCGCTTAGATTTTCAGCTCTTCCCATCTCGAAGATGACGAACACCAGGAACGCACACCAGTCTCCAACAAATTAGCTTGTCTTGAGACTATTTTTCATCTAATTTAAGGGTAAATGTCAGCGAAGAGTGTCACTATATTGGAACTAAGGAACTAAAATTCCAAACATAGACAAAAAATGTGGTCTGTAACTCCAGCCGTGTGGGGCTTTTATTTGCACAGAACTTTCTCCCAGTCCCCAGGAGTCAGTGCCTGGAAGAATAGACACATATATTTGTAACCCTCAGGTGATAGAGGTTAGCATCTTCTTTTGTTTTTCTAATTCCTTTCTCTCCCCCCAGGATTCCAGATGCATCACATATATAAAACCAAGCCCTGGCTTTTCTGACATATTTTGCCCAAGTTGGAGTTATACACATGTGCCAATCACCAGTGAGAAGTAGTTACTTATCCAGTAGACAGGAGCTTTGAAGAAGAGTGGGACATGGCTCCATATAAATGACACGTTTTATCTGTTTTTCAAATAATTCATGGAAAGTACTGACATAAAGTGCCAATTATTTTTTCCCCATGAATAGGGCTGGCAGTCTTATTGTATACTTTAAAAGTCACTTATAATTTGCTCGCATTTTTTAATTCTCCAAGGAAAAGGATGTGTTTTCTTTGCTCTAAGGATTAAAGTTCAATTTGATTTCATATTTTGTGAAAGGGATGCTTATAGACAGTGCATTCTCGTATCCTCCTAGATATCAGTACAAGCCGTAAATCTGGTGATTGATGTGTACTAGGACAGCCCCCAGAGGCTGCATGCTAGTTAAAATAATAAAATGCTCCTTATCCTTTGGTTGCATTCGAAAGAATAGCAGGTGGTCATTGTTTACCGTGCTAAAGTGAGCCACTCCATTTGAGACAGCTCATTTTGGACCCAAGCTTAATGCCATGCTTGAGTGATTCGACTTCTAACAAAGCTGCCAACAGGCTCATTCTCATTGTTTAATCTGAATGAGAATTAGCTACTGCTGCATGCCAGTCCAAGACCCTGTAATATAAAATGGTTCGCTAAACATGTTTAGTGAAGTCCAGTGGTTACAGAAATTGGAGCGGGGTAGGAGTGATACCCAGTGGAAGCACACTTCTCAGTTCCAACCTCCCCACTGTACAGTAGACTCAAGCTGACATGGCGGGGAGGAGAGGGAGACATACTATGGCTAGTGTCAGAGGCAGCTGTGTCCCTTGGGCTCCCAGGGAATGATATGAACTGGGGGAAAACAATGGCTTATATACTCGGATATTTACTGAAGAAAGGGTGTGCAACTACTCTATGAGTTGGCATGGTAATTGATACAGAGCACTCCTCAAAGAACATTGTATCATCACAAGTATCAGGTCCGTCTGTGCATGGCTGCTGACGTTTCAGTGGAGAAGGTAAACAAAAACAAATGCAAAACAAACAAGAAACTCACACCCCAAAAACTAAAACCTGGTATTTGCAAGGCACTTTTCCCAAAAGTATCCTCCTGGATACAGGTGTAGCTGACCCTCGAGGATGAACACTAGCTGTGTCCTGGACACCTGGCAGGTCCTGCCATGTGCGACATAGACCACTCCAGCACTGAACTTTAAAACGTACATTATATAACTCGAGAACATCTGAGTTCAAATACATGACTAACAGAGAGCTTTAGAAATAACTCATTAGGGGTCCTGATTTAAATATGAGGGCCAAAGCAGGAACTAAAATACCTGCTTCTTAGCAACTGCTCCTGTTTCAAGGACCAGCTTGTTTTTATGTATTTATTTGTGATAACTATTCTCCCTGCTTAGAAAATATTCAATGTTATATTTTTCTTTAAAGAAAATAGATCATGTGTCTAAGACTATATGAGAGTCATAAAGCCCAGGGTGGTCACAAAAAAATTTATTGTAGTATAAATAATTATAATATTAATGAAATTATGGTTGTTACTAGAAGAACAAAAACAGTTGGCACAACTCAAGTTAACCATGTCAATCCTTATCTGCTTATTAATGTGTTGTTACTTCAATGACTTTTTCCTTGTCTTAGTCAGTGAGCCTGGTAATTACCTGTACTTTGTTTCTCACAGCATTTATGTGCTCATGCAGTGATTTTTACCACTAATGCTGGGCATTTTCAAGGTTCAGTGTACAGATGTATGCCACCCTTCTAACCGTCTTGCCCTGATTCATTGACGACATTCACTAAATGTTTGAATAGGTACATGCATTTTCTTGTCTATTTTCATTTTTCTCTGTTTTCATGTTGTTAAAACTCTTCATCACCACTGACTTCTTGTTTTTGAGTGCAGGCTTCCTTACCTTCTTCTTCACTTAGCTCCCTCGCTTCGATGAGAGAGATCAGCGCATGTAAAAATACCAAGTTGGCTATCGCAGGACCATGTTGAGCTAGGGTGGTTAGGTGGAGGTGAAGTCAGAGAATTAGTCAGGGGCCACATCTTTTTAGGATCTTGTAAGCATACTAAGGAGTTTTAATTTTATTCTAAGTTTAGAACAGTCAATGAAGAGTTTAAACGATCACCCCAACAAGTCTAAAAAATTAAAAATATAAAGAATTTAAGCAGTCAAATGAAATGTCATGATTAATAGTCTTAAATGATCACTCACAGAAGGTAGATTGGTTGTTGGAAGGGAGGAATGAGAATGGAGCCAATTAGGACAATGTTTTCACAATAGTGTAATGTGACTTTAACTAGGATGTTAATAATCAAATGATCATTTTATTATTTATTTATTATATATTTATTATGAATATTATTTGAAATATTGACTTTCATGAAGTCAACTGGATTTACTTCGATGCAGGGAGTGAGGAAAAGAGAGGGGGAAAAGATGAATTCTAAAGTTTTTATTTATTTATTTATCTATCTATTTATTTATTTATTTACAGGGCAGCACACAAACACAGTCCCCCACTACCACAAATCATGCAGTTGAGTTTCCCACATTTGGGGAAATTGCGGGAGTCAGCATATCCGGAGTGCGATGGATAAGCCCTGGGAAAACCACCTTTATGATCATGATATCTCCCCTGCCAGGTAAGTATAGTTTTTGGCCTAAAGAAATGGTGGTGCCTTTTACTGAGATGGGAGAGGCTCAGAGTAGGACATGTTGTGGGGAGACAAAGGAAAGCTCTATTTTGGATATGTTAAGTTTGAGATGCTTATTAAACTATCAGAGGTGTAGAATAAGCTTAAAGAGAAGCAGACATGTTCTTTAAGCTGTAACTGCTGCATGGTGGTTGCAGTGTGCACCTGTAAGGGAGCAGTCACATGCAGGTTGAAGAGGTCAGAAAGACCAGATCACGGCGGGAACTGCATGATGCGTGAAGTTGGGCTTTGTCCTGTAGGCAGTGAAAGTCACTGAGGATTCTAATTAAGAAACAAATATATCAGTTTTCAGTTCCCAAACACTTACCCTGACAATAAATAGCGTGGATGGCTCAAAGGCTAGCAAGACCGAAAGAAGGAAGACTATTCAAAATCTTATCATCAGTGTAAGAGAGGGTTCAGACAAACCCACATCAAGGCAGAAACAGTCGGCCTAGAAAAAGGTTTAGACATTCTGGGCTTGAGACACCAGTGGTCCCTATAAAATGTAGACTCTGAGAGCCAAGCTTGAGACAAAGGCCTGGGCTGGTGATGCTGATGTAGCAGTTATGCACATCTATATAAAAATTACAACTGTGGGGTAGATGGGACCTCCGTGGATTAAATGCAGTTAGAAAACAAGAACACCAAGGAGAGATTTCTGGGCACAACCAATCTAAAGGCTGATGGAAGGTAAGGAACCTGAGAAGGAGACTGATTGGATAAGAACATCTCTAAGGTGATTGTCTTAGTCAGCTCGGGCTGCTATAACCAAGTACCAGACAGTAGGTGGCTTACAAACAACAGACATTTATTTCTCACAGTTCTGGAGCCAACAAGTCAGAGATCATCATGCTAACATGATCAAGTTCTGGTGAGAGCCTGATTCTGGGTTGCAGGCTGCTGACTTCTCTTGCATCCTCACATGGAAGAGAGCAGAGACAGGATGCAAGCTCCCTTGCAACTCCTATAAGAACACTAATCCAATTCATGGGGGCTCCATCCTATTGACCTCATCTAATCCTATTTACCTCCCACAGGCCCCTTTTCTCCTAATATCATCATATTAGGGATATAGTTTAAATATTCAAATGGGGAGGAACACAAACATTCAACTATAAGTTCTGATTTCGAGCAGGTTAAGAAAAGGACATTGGGAAAGAACAGTAATAAACACATTACAGTGTTCAGCCCTATGGAACCGAGGTACACAGTTTTGTCAAGAGGGTAACTGTTTAGCCTACAATCATCGGAAATCAGAGTCTGATTTTTTTCATAAGAGGTACAATACCAGGTTGCAGAGGGGAGGAAAAGGAAAGAGAAACAGAGGAAGAGGGGGAGTGTACAATGCATCATAAAGTCGGCCTCTGCTGAGTATAACAAATTGCTGGGTCCATCCTTCAAGAAGCTACCTAGACTATATCTGGACAGTATAATTGGGGGAGTAAGAGAGAAAATTTACCCACCATCTCCATTGACCACTAGTCAAAGCTTTGCCCAGGATGTATGAACTCTCCCACTCTTTAGGTTGCACATATGTGGCCTCTGGGCTGAGTCTACCTGGATCAACAGGGAAACTCTTGGATGGCAGGTGAGAAACACAAGGCAGGGGAATGAGGGGAGGTGATTATCAGGTTGTGCAAAACAGCCAAAAACTGTGCAGAAAAGGATGATGTGCCACTGATGGCTGGAATAAGAGACAGAAGACCACAGGCTCTGATTTAGTAACTAAATATTACAAAAAGGCAGAGATCCAAGATGGCAGAGTAGGTAAATACTGTGCCTGCTTCATTCTGTGAACACATTAAAATTACAACTAAATTATTAAACAATCAACATAGATAACCATCTGAAATCTAGCTTAACAGCAGCTTTATAACTAGGAATACAAAAAGGAGGAGGGCACTGTGAGACTGGTAGGAGGGGCATACACGTGAAAGAAGCCAGACCTCCGGTGGTGATATAGAATCAGGAGGGACATCTCAGTCATCAAATTTCCCCCCAGATGAATGAGGGACCCCAGCCCCAACACAGAGCACTAGTGCTGAGAAGAGGAGTCCCACAACATCTGACTGTGAAAAACAGTGGGGACTCCAATGGTCAGGTTGAGATGGAAGGCTGCGGGAAACCCAGATGTCCTATTAAAGGACCCACACAAACTCAGTCACCCGCAGTACTCACCTTGGGCTCCGGCAGAGTGATGGTGACTCAGTGGTCATTGGAGGCATACCAGGGGGCAGACTGAGGTGTGTGGCTTTGGAGCAAGGGTTGGAGGACAGTTGCCATTTTTCCTGGGTGTGCCCTCCTTTGGTGCAGCCAGCTGGTGGGCACCATCTTTCCTGTGTTGTGCCCGCCCCAACACAGCCAAATCAAAACCTGATTGGTCTTTTGAGCTTTACTTGATCCACCTTGCTGACTCACTGGGACCTCACCTCACCCAACTCTGCCAAAGCAAGAAACACTTTCTCCAGTGAGCAACCAGCCCTACCTGCATTGCAATCTTCCTTGGAAAACTGTTGAAGTCTGCAGGCCCCAGGTTGGTGGTGACTGGCATTGGTGTGCTTTGAGACTTTTGCTCAGGGAAAATGAAGAACAGACCTATGCAGCCCTGTAGCCCCTGGAAGGAAACAAAAGCCTGAATACCTCTACTTCACAGACCTCTGCCTGCCTAGTATCAACAGCAAACACCAAAGATATTGCAACAGCGACTGTCAGGTTAAGGAGCAGAATACAGAGGCTGTTAGAATGAGAAACCAGAGAAAGGGAGCTCAAACTAAATCTGAACAACAGACAATCAAAGTAAAAGAGATGGGGACAAATGACCCATCAGAAACAGAGCTCAAAGCCATGATTATAAAAATGTTCAGGGAACTTAATAATAATTTCAATAGAGAAATAGCAAGCATAAAGGAAGACATAAAAACAATTATAAAGGACCAGGCAGAGATAAAGATTGCATTAACTGAAGTGAAGAATGGAATAAAAGTCACCAAACTAGATGAATTATAAGTGCAAAGCAATGATTTGCAAGAAAAGCCAGCAGAAAACACCCAATGAGAACAACAAATAGAAAAAGAAACGAAAAAAAATGAGAATGGTTTAAGATTCCTCTGGGACAACTTTAAGTGTAACAACATTCATGTCATACATCTACCTGAAGGTGCAGAGGAAAGCAAGGAACTGAGAACTTATTTGAAGAAATAATGACCGAAAATTTACCTAACCTGGTGAGGGAAATAGACATACAAGCCCAGGATGCACAGAGAATCCCAAACAAGATGAACTTAAACAAGAACACACTGAGACACATCATAATTAAAATGGCAAAAATGAAAGAAAAAGAGAAAATTCTAAAAGCGGCAAGAGAAATGTAAGTAGTAACTTACAAGGGGACACGCATTCAATTGTCAGCTAATTTCTCATCAGAAACTTTGCAGGCCAGAAGGGACTGGCAGAAAATATTCAACGCGATGAAAACCAAGGATCTACAACCAATATTAATGTACCCAGCAAGGCTAGCATTCAAAACTGAAGGACAGATAAAGAGCTTCTCACACAAGAAAAAGCTAAAGGAGTTTATCACCACCAAGTCAGCACTACAAAGAATGTTAGAGGGACTTCTAAGTTGGGGAGGGATGGGAGAGTGGGTAAAATAAGGGAAAGGGATGGAGAAATTTAGTTTGATGGTTATGAGGCAATAATCATGGCGATATACACTATAACATGGGAATACAGTCAATAAGTTTGCAGTAACTTTGTGTGGTGTCAGATGGGTACTGGCTTTATTGGGGTGATGCGAGTAAGGTGGGTCAGGTGGGTAAAAAAGGGGAAGAAATCAAAGTACAAATTTGTAATCACAGTAGTCCCAGGGATGTGAAGTGTAGCATAGGGCATGGAGTCAACAACATTGTAATAACTATGTGTGGTGTTAGAGGGGATCCAGATGTATCAGGATAAAGATTTAGGAAGTTATGTAAATGACTCATCACTGTGCTGTACACCTAAAACCATTATAATACTATATGTAACATGTAATTGAAAAATAAAAAGTCTCAAAAGGAAAAAATGTATTACAAAGAGTAATTGGGCATTTTTTGAGGTAGTCCCCTTATTTATTCAGAAACATTTATTGAGTAATCAATGGATGTTTCTGAGACTATTCTAAGATCTTTACATATGAGGGATGTCCAGAAAGTATCCAGCCATGTAACATGAAAAATAGAGGCATTTTGGCTGGATTTGTTCTGGACAGGCCTCAGATATATTTCCATAGCAATCTTCCAAGGTAGGGACTATCACATTGTCATTTTATAGGCCAGAAAACTGATGCTTAAGGAGTTGAGTACCTTGGCCAAGGTCATATGCTAGTAAAGAGAAAATCTGGAATTTGAACCCAGGTCTGTCTCACTCCTAAGCCCCTTTTCATTCCACTACATCAGCACTTCATAACAGACCAATTATATCAGAATATACTGGGGAGATACCTGTGTATCAGCACTTTTTAAAAATCCCCAGCTAGTTCTCATGGGCACCTAGGCTTGGGAATAACTGCTCTATTTTTAAAACTCCTTAGAATAATTACCCACTGATTTCAAATAGAGTTGGCATTCATTAGCATCTTGCTTATTTTAAATTAATGTAAAGATTTGTTCGATTTCAAAGTTTATGGGGGAAAAGCTTCATGTAGTTTAGGAACCTAAATAGTAGTCAGTATGTAGGCAACATGTTTATTAATCCCCTGACATTCAACACTATGTAGAGATCACATCCTTACATTTAATAACTGTCTTTCGTTGTTCTTTTATTGCTATGTGATCTCCTGAACTGCGTTGCTCCAACTTAGGATAATAATAATAAAAAAAATCTCTAGATTCTCACTGGTAAATATAAATCTTAGAAAATCAAATTCCAACTGGAGAAATCTGGTTTGGATCAAAGTAACCAAATCATTAATCTGATCTTTCTCCAAAATTGGAGCCAACCCAAGTCCAAGCTATGATATATATGTAAGAGGCCAGATATTTAGGGGGATATTAATTCTTCCTTATTGTTGATGTGTTGTGCTGACAGAGGAGACAGAGACCAATGGCAGAATACTGAAAGGCTGTGTTTGAGTATTTTTAGCCTGATTAAAATAAGGAATGATTTAAAACTATTTCAAACAGCCTTCCCACAGAATTCTGCAAAGCTTCCAGCCCGATTTCTGGACCTGAGACGGTTGGCCAAAGGACTGGATGTTGAGGAACCTCTCCCACTTGGATTGAGCCTCTAGCAGTCAGAGGCTGTACCTCATCAGTCTAAACAACATTTTTTTTTTTTGCATGTGTGTGTGATAGAAACACAGACCACAGATGGGAATTGTCTTTTAATGCCTTAGATTGGAAACCCAAGCACTTCTCACAGACCACTTGCAGACATTACAAATCACACTGTGGTTGGCAAAGTGACTGTTCACCTTCTTGAGAACAGTCTCAGGTGACAGTCAGCAAGCTGAGCAGGTTCTGAATGGAGGATTTGACTGCATGGCCACACTTGCATCCCAAGAAGAGCCTGTTTCAGCCCTCTGAGACTGCTTCGTTTTCAAAAGGATGCTTTTTCCTGACTCGCATAGCCAGGGAGGAGGGAGGGGAAAGGGGAGGGAGGGAAGCATGGTTAGCCTGGAGTTCCTGTCTCATTACAACGCTAACCCTGCAATTTCTCCACTGGATTCGTGAGAAAGCCTGGACTGATGAGCAATTCTGGTGCTGATAAGGCAGAAACAAAAATCACTCTCCTGGGCCCTTGCATCTTGCAGGGTAACTTGGACACCATACCCCATTCCAGCACCTCTAATAGTCTGACTCACTTCCTCTACCCTGAGGAGAAGCGAGCACTGCTTGGACAAATCATTTACCGTTCACAGCCAATGAATCAGGCAATCCTCCAGACTGAGGCATTCGTGACACACAAGAACCTGTTCTCAGATGAAATGCTTTCACTTAGTGACTCTAGGTAACAGGTTGAGTTTCATTTCAGTGATTTGGCTAATTCAATGCCTTACATATAAAAAAAATTAAAAATAACCTGAGAATAAAAGCAAACAAACAAAAACAATGCTTCACCAAACATCTCCCTGTTTCCTTGCCCTGGGCACAGAGAGAGCCCAGATGAAAGTACACAGTGTTGTATCAGTGAGAGAGCATATTCAAACCTAATTTCAGTCGATATTCCTTAACAGCCTTTTCTTGTTAATAGTCACACGCTCGGCAAAGCAAATGGAAAAGCTGAGCAGAATTGTATAGAAAGAAACTTGACCAACTCAATCCTGTACCTCATCGTAGAGCTATGCTGTGTCTAATTGAGTCACCCAGATGTCCGTTACCGGAAGGTCTCAGAGGTTGCCCCTGGCACACATGGAACTCTTAACCAGTAACACTTCTCTGGCCAAGAATTCATGTGTTTGGTTTAATGGGAACACAAAAATTGATCCCAAGTGCCACTTTCTCCTTTGTACATGGACACTTTACACTGTAAACTAGTGTGCCATCACCCACATGTAATACTCTCTCTTCCTTTAAGAAAGAAGTCATTTTTTACTTGTCAGAATGGACAACATCCCTTGGGGACAGGAAAATCCAATCAGAGATTGCCACTAGGGTGGCTGAATTGGACACATTTAGAATAATCAGGCATGCTATCTGCTGTACTTAGGGTAGAGTGATTAATTGCCTGAGGATTCAGGAATCAGATTCCAGTGTTCAAATCCCAGCTTTGCTCTCTCTCTCTCTCTCTCTTTATATATATATAATTTTTTTTTTTTTTTGGTGGTGGTTCCCTGAGTGGGAGTCGAACCCAGGCCTTGGCGTTCAGCTTTGCTATTTTATGTCCAGGGGCCAATTCTTAACCTCTCAAAACCTTAGTTACTTCATTTAAAAAATAATTATAAAATAGTCCCTGCTGTGAGGATTAGGTGAGATAAAGTCTGTTGAGGGCTTAGCACCTTGTGTGTGGCAAGTGGTGAGTACGGTTCAATAAATATTAGCTATTATCATTTTACTATCCTTATATTTATTTAATCTTGACAGGATGCTGAAAAGCTCAGTGGCATTTCCAGGTTTAAATCAGATTTTAAAAAGGAAACTTCTCAGTTCTCATGATGACATTTAAGGTTGTTTCTCTGAGGTTTTGGGACGATCTCCCAGTTTTCCTAACACAACGGAGATTTTTTTTTAAAACTCCCTCTAACATCAATGAAGTTAGAGAGTAAAAACCAGCGTTCTGTATTTTATCAGAATCCACTTGGGTTGTGTCAAGGGTCTTGAGTTGAGAAAAGGAAGCAGGGATAGGCTCTTCACACCCTCCAGCTATAGTTTGTTTCAAGCTTTTTTGACCTGCTGATGGTCCCCCTGGCTGCAAAGTAGTGCTAGATGATGACTTCAGCAGCTACATTAACCACCCTCCCACTTCTATCACAAGGTTGCCCGATGGGGATTGTGAATGTCAGGATGCTATGTTTCACAGTTAATGGACATCGCTAAATAGATGGAATAAGTGGGCTTAATTGATTTTGCCCAAGTTATGGGTGGGGTGGCGGAGTAGAAAGTGGAAAGAATGGGTTATAGAGAAGAGTAAGCTTAAGGCTATCCAAAAGAGATAAGAAATCTAAAAGATTTCCATTGTTCATTAAACAAGACCTCAACTAAGACCACCTTCTAAACAAACAACAAAAATAAACAAAAAGCAAAGGACCAAACAAAAGCCCGCAAGGAAACACGATTAGAGGAAGGCCGAAGGGTAGGTCCTACCAAAGATAAATGAGCTCAGCTGTATTGTATTGTATTTGAAATGTCTGTGTCCTTGACAAGAGAAATGCTCCCATCTTGCTATTATCTTCTTCCTTTTTTCAGTTTTCATTTATTATAAACAGAGATTATTCCCAGAGCTAAATCTGTTTTGCCAAGATACTCTCCTAAAACATTCACCCCTTTCCATTGTTTCCCTTCTCTTTAATTTTTTAAACCACAGGTATGTACTATAATTTTTATTCCTGAAAGTAATTGATTTGTGCTGACATCATCAAAATGTCACAACATGAATTTGACTTCATGTCCAAGATGATTAAAATTATGTACTTATTATCCTGAAAAACAGGAAATGATGTTTCTCTTGTGGAAAATGAACTCACCCCTGAAAGACTTGGGCTCTGTTTGAAATTCCTAGCATATGATTTTGAGGATCACCTGTAAAGGTTTGTTCTTTTCTTTTATCATAACATTCCCATAATAAACACATTAAAAGCAGAAATGCCTACTATCTGGGACAAAAAAACTGCAAATTTGAATCACCTCCTAAATGTTTAAATTTATCTAGAAGATATCAGGACCGAAGTTCTTTTTTCTTCCTCTTTTTTAAAAAAATTAAAAACACTCATTTGTTTATGTCTTTACATCTTAAACAAAATAAATTAATGGCTTTTAAACCCTTTGCACTAAAAAAGGAAAGTACTTCCAGCTTGACAACTTAAATGATAAGTTGCAGCCCAATGTGGTTTGAAATAGACCAAACATAAATCCATCTTCAATAGGGAGCTTTAATTGGAAGCCACACTGACCCTTTTCTGCAGCGGTGCTGCCACACAGCGTGGGATAATGAAGACAGACAAATTGTTGTAGCTGGATGCATCCTTTCAACACACTCCCCTTGTAGCCTTCACCACACCAAGCGTCAGGAAGGAGATGCACATTTCCCAGGTGGGGGAAAGGCTGTAAAGGCCCACTCCAAGCTGCTGGACCAGGGCCTCCTCAGTGAAGGGAACTGGGGTGAGGGAGTGGGCCAATCCTGTCTGAGCAGTGGGAAGCCCAGGAAACATCCTCCAAAACTAAACTGAAGGAGGAGGGGGAGGAAGGAAAGCGAGGAAACAGTCTTTGCTCTGGGATAATTCTGTCTGTTTGCAGCCTGCTTGGGATTTAAGTTACAGAATCTTCTTGAGCTTCTAAGGTTGTTGTAGGAGGGTTTGCAAATCTCATCCAGAGTCCTGATGATTTCTTCTGAAGAAAAGCATAGCAGAAAACAAGGGGAGTTTAGAGTGTGCTGTTGAGCAGAGATTGCGATGTTGAGACCATTCCAGGAAAGAAAGTTTTAAGGCCAAAATTAAAATAACACATTTGTTCCTTGCAATTTGACTTCAGAATCTCCCAAAGCTCCTTTCTTGGGAAGACTTATTTTGCATTTGAGAGATGTTGTGCACCATATGGATTTTTTTCTTTTTTCTTATTTTTGTTTGTTTGTTTACATGCTCTATTTGCCGAGAATGTCTTATGAGACAAACCACCTCATTTTCCATGGGGGTCCCAAGAGATAACAGGTACCTTCAAAACTCTCTATGTTTTCTTGGTAAAGATAAATATGCAGAATAAAATAACACTATTTAGCAAATAAAATGATACTGATAACTTTCCAGTTGTGCAAATCGTAATTACAGCAATGTCGATAATTATTATCACTTAATGTCTAAAGAGCACCAATGTTCATTTAGAAGTAAACTACAATTGGAATCCAGTATTGACATTAGTCTATGAAGACTCAGAGCCTCAATAGAAGGCATCTATAACTACATGTTTGAACATTTTGGCTTAATATACAGGTGAATTCAATGTGTCAGTTTCCATGGAACTTAGAAACTGATTGACTAAA
Source organism: Lyroderma lyra (assembly GCA_004026885.1). Taxonomy (NCBI): domain Eukaryota; kingdom Metazoa; phylum Chordata; class Mammalia; order Chiroptera; family Megadermatidae; genus Lyroderma; species Lyroderma lyra. The sequence continues at coordinate 435,507 of PVJL010000194.1, read as the reverse complement.
TTAATTGAGCAAATCCGCCTATTGTGTTGTCACCTTGTAGACCTAACCACTGCATAGGCATGGAAGTGCAAAGTTAGCTGTGGCCAAGGGGTGACATGAAAGAAGGAGAACCTCAAAAGTAATTGAATGTTGTGTTATTCTCTTTACAATTTTTCATATTTGTTGCTGGTGTATTTTGGGGTATTGGTAGTTTTCAAAGAAAAGAAATTCACTAAAGTGGACTTTAAATAAAAAGGTAGGCATGTTGAATTTAAGGCAAAAATATTCAACTTTCCCCTGACAAGCTCCTCTAGACTTCTGGCTCCATGTCTTTATTGCTGGCAGTCTTAGAATCACAGACTGTCTCGTGATCTTTCAACATCTTCTCTTTGGCACTCAGGCTCACTGGGGATTGCAATTTGAATCGGGAAGACTCTTAGTTGTCTGGATCTTGGTTAAAGAAGAGACTGTCTTCTCTTTACTTCTTATAATAAATAGTCGTAAAGTTGAAAACAATTGCTCTTGCTGTTTCATTTTATCAGGTGAATCACTGGAATCTCCTCAAGTACTAAACACATGCATAGTGAGAAGGTACAGGGACCCTGGGCCTTTGAAGATCTTATATTTTATTCGCGTGGGGTGTTTGTATGTTTGTTTGTGTAATTTATAATTAGAGTACTCCAATCTACATTTTTCCTGAGGAATATTCCAGGAAATAGCAAATATGTATGTGCGTGCTCATATAGGTACACCTCAGCGATACTGTGGGGTCAGTTCCAGAACACTACGTACGATAGAGTATAACAATAAAGTCATACAAATTTTTGGTTTCCCAGTGCATATAAGTTATGTTTACACTGTACTACAGTCTATTAACTACAATAGTATTATGTCTAGAAAACAATGTACATGCCTTAATTTAAAAATACTTTATTGTTAACAAATGTTAACTATCATCTGAGCCTTCAGTGAGTCATAATCTTTTTGCTTGTGAGGGATCTTGCCCCAATGTTGATGATGCTAACTGATTAGACTGGTGGTTGCTGAAGTTTGGAATGACTAAGAAAAACAACAATAAAGTTTGCTGCATTGGTTGATTCTTCTTTTCAGGCAGTTTCTTTATATATGTGATTCTGTTTGATAGCATCTACTGTGGAGTAGAAATTCTTTCAGAATTGGAGTCAATCTCCTGAAACCCTGCTTGATTAACTAAGTTTATGTAATAATCTAAATCTTTGTTGTCATTTCAACAATCTTCACAGCATCATCACAAGGAGTACTTTCCATAGGAAGAAACCACTTCCTTTGTTCATCCATGGGAGGCAACTCCTCCCCCATTAGTTTTATCATGAGATTGCAGCAATTCAGGCACATCTTTAGGCTCCTTAGATTTGTAAACAAAGACAATATCTGTGAAGCTCAATAAAGCAAAGCACAATACAACAAGATATGCCTGTGCACACATACACACATATACATACTCATACACAAAAACAACAAACTTTCTAAAATTGCTCATATAAATCAAAAGTGCAATTTTTCTTATACTACAGTAATACTCACAGTACATTATTAAAGTATTCAGAAAACTATTGTGTTCGGCACAGTAACACAAAGAATAGGGGAAAGGGAAGGGAAGGTGACAACAACAGCTTAGCCAAACAGCACATCTTAGTTTGAAAATTCTTGCCGCAAGCTGTCTCCTCAATAATTCACAGTAATTGTCTGGCCATTCACTTCCTGTTTCTAAATTTGTTGGCTTTTGTAACTAGTAGTTTTATTTAAGCTCAGGAAGGGTTGTGAAGCAGACAGATACTTAACAAAAATAATGACTCAAAGCAAAGGAGTTAACAAATAGTGGTGTTCTAAAACATAATCGCAATAACTGTCACTTATTGAACACTAAAAGGTGTAATAAAAAAATACTGTGAAGGAAAAAAATTATTACAGTAAATTTTGCCATAAACCCTCATCAAAATACTCATCCTTGCTTCAAATACACTTATCCCATCATTCTTGCCACTTTCTGAAGCAGTTCTGAAAGTCCTCTTTCATGAGTGTCTTTAGTTTTGCTCTCATGGCTGCCGCGATGTCCTGAGTAGATTCAAAACATTTACTTTCATGGTCACTTTGACTTTGGGTAAGATCCAGAAGTTGCACAGTGCTAGATCCAGTGAATAAGGTAGATGAGGGAGAACACACTGTAATGTTTTTATTAGTCAGAAGTTGCCATGTGACCTGAATCAACTTTGGACATTGAGGCAGCCACAACAGTGCAAGTAAAGACACTCATGAAAGACTTACAGACCTGCTTCAGAAAGTGGCAAAAGTGATGGGATAAGTGTATTCGAAGAGAAGAGGAGTAATTGAGGGGGATTTGTGGCAGTGTGTCTTTTACTGTAATAATTTTTTTTAATTTAAACATTTGCTGTATTGTTTCAATCACACCCTGTATGTGCTAGATCCCATAGCAAGTGCTTTATATGTTTTATTTCAATGAATCCTCACTACTTGATGATGTCCTATGGCTTTTGAGGTCAGGCAGAATTTGCATCCATATCCTAGCTGTGCTGTATAACTAGCCATATAAACCTGGAAAAGCAATTTAGACCTCTCAAAGCCTCTGTTTGTTCAACTGCGATCAGGAACTAAATATTGTGTGAAATTCCATTGTTTTTTGTTTTTTGTTTTTATCAAATAGCCAATTTTAATACACAGATTCAAAGGCATTGGAGGACTCTAAATCCTAACAAAGTCTGACTCATTTTAAGCTCAATATAGTTCCAATGTGACATAAACTCCTCTAAGAAAAATAAGCCTGTTCCTATTATTAGACATTAGGCTGTTAAAGAACAAACATTCTCTTTTAATTTATACATTTTTTCAATTGCATTTGAAATATAATATTATATTGGTTTCAGGTGTACAGCACAGTGATGAGTCATTTATATATAACTTAACTAAATCCTCATTCCGATACATCTGGCACCCCTCTGACACCATAATATAGTTATTACAACATTATTGACTGTATGCCCTATGCTGCACTTTATATCTTTGTGACTATTCTGTGAGTATGAATTTGTACATCTTGATTTCTTCCCCTTTTCTACTCACCCCTCCAGCTCTCCTCCCATCACCCCAACAAATCTAGTGCCCATCTGACACCACACAAAGTTACTAAAACCTGATTGACTGTATCCCCATGTTATACTGTACATCCCCGTGATTATTGTCTTGTAACAACCAAACTAAACTTCTTAATCCTTTTCCCTTATTTTACCCACTTTCTCATCCCTCCTCGCATCTTAAAGAAGTCCCTCTAACATTCTGTGTAGTGCTGGTTTGGGGGTGATGAACTCCTTTAGCTTTTTCTTGTATGAGGAGCTCTTTATCTGCCCTTCAATTTTGAATGCTAGCCTTGCTGGGTACATTAATCTTGGTTGTAGATCCTTGGTTTTCATCACGTTGAATATTTTCTGCCAGTCCCTTCTACCTGCAAAGCTTCTGATGAGAAATCAGCTGAGAGTTGAATGCATGTCCCCTGATAAGTTACTACTTGCATTTCTCTTGCTGCTTTCAGAATTTTCTCTTTTTCTTTAACTTTTGCCATTTTAATTATGACGTGTCTCAGTGTGTTCCTGTTTGGGTTCATCTTGTTTGAGACTCTCTCTGTTTCCTGGGCTGTGTGTCTATTTCCTTTGCCAGGTTAGGAAAATTTTCAGTCATTATTTCTTCAAATAACTTCTTGATCCCTTGCTGTTTTTCTTCCCCTTCTGGTAGTCCTGTGATGCAAATGTTGTTACACTTGATGTTGTCCCAGAGGAATCTCAAACCATTCTCATTTTTTTGGATTCTTTTTTCTATTTGCTGTTCTGATTGGGTGTTTTATGCTGGCTTTTCTTGCAAATCACTGCTTTGCACTTTTACTTCATCTAGTCTAGTGACTCCTTTTATTCCATTCTCACTTCATTTATCTCTGCCTGGTCCTTTGTATGTCTTTCTTTATGCTTACTATCTCTCTGTTGAAATTATCGTGAAGTTCCCTGAGCATTTTGTTTTGAGCTCTGTCTTTGATGTGTTGTTTCCATCTCTTTTACTTTGACTTTCTGTTTTTCAGATTTATTTTGAGCTGCCTTTCTCTGGTTTCTCATTCTGACAGCTTCTCTGTTTGCAGATATTCTGCTCCTTAATCTGACACTTGCTGCTGCAGTTCCTTCTGGGCTCACAGCTAATTCCGGGAGGAGGTGGGGTGCAGAGGTCTGGAGGGGTGGGTTGGTGGGGGTGCACAACCAGGGTTCATGCCCTTGTTTACTGCCTGGAAATGTGGGCCACTCAGTCAGTGCCAGCTTACTCCTTTCCGTTCTTGGTTTGCCCTGAGATTTCTGCCCTGGGCCTTGGGATCTGCTGTTCTGTATGCTGATGCCTCAGACCAGGCTAGTTGTGGGCAGAGAAGTGCACTTCAATCTTTTCCTCTCCTTCTTCCCAGGCTGGAGAGAGGTCAGGCTCCTTACTGGCTCCTTGTTGCTGACCCACCTTTCTGAACTGGAGTGAGGTTGGGCTGTTGTGTCTCATGGGACCTGCACCGATATCTGCACTCCTGGGGTCAAAGCAAAATGTGGTTGTGGTGTCTCACAGTCCTGGTTTCTGGGCCTCTTTTCTTCGTCCTGCAGTCCTAGTGAGGTCCCAAATGCTCACCTGCTAGCTTCTTCCTCCTCTCTCCCTCAGCTGCAGCATTGGATTCCAGGGGGCCAAGTCTTCACTCCTCCCTTACTTCCTCCTCAATTTGCCCCTCTTTGCCCACCTATAGATGCTTCCATGGGATGCATGGGTCTCATAGCTGTGCTTGTGAATGGTGTGGGGGATCCTTTGTTGAATTTTAGTCATTCCAATGGTTGTAACATCCAGGAGGGTTTTAAGGATTGCCTTTCACACCACCATATTTTCTCTCCTCCATTGTCTGATAATTTCTCAAGGTCACTTTAAAAATGAGTATTCATGTGTGTTGAGTTTTTGTGTGACACACATATTATGTGTGAATGCTACTCACTCCCAGGCTTGCTTCTGCCTTCACAAACATCTTTCTATCACCCAAATACCCCTCATCTGTCTGGAGCTCATTTCTGAGGCACTGAATCATCTTCATTGTTCTTACTGAATCGTGTCCAAGTTCTCCATAATTTATTTTAGTTTAGCTCCAAGCAAAACACAGCTCCCCAGTAAAGGATTTTCTGAAGTTAAGTTAAAGAGAGGGATTAACATGTGCATCTTGCATGCCATGTACGTATGCTTTAATCCCCAACATATCCCTGTGAAATAGTGTGCCCTCAATTCCAAATGGAGAAACTGAGGACACAGAACATAAATGCCTTGTACTAACACCATACAAACCCAGCAGCAATTTATCTGTCCCTTCCCCAATCTAATTTTTATTAAACACCAACATTCTCTCTCTACTTGTTCTCTTGAAGAAACAACAGCAACATACTCTCTGTGAGATTAGAATGAGTAAGATGTTGGCTTTTCATTTTATGGGTACAAAAATAGTGTTTGAATTTTTATATAGCAAAGGGTAGATCAGCCTTGGGCAGAGTGCTATAAGTGTAATGATTAGAACCACATTGACATAAAAATAAAATACAGATGATATTTTACAAGCAAGACTACTCAGTTTAAATTTTTGGTGAGGCTGGTTTTCTGGTTCATTTGAGACTTTTATACCAATATCATGAGAACAACTTAAAACAGAATAAAATAAAATTAATTCCTTGTTGTACTGGAGACCATTTAGGTTGAATAAAGGACAAAAAGTGAGTAGGGTAAAGGATTCCAAAAGTATCTGTGTGAATGTAGCTCCTTAATGACATCTATGTCTCTCTTTTGCTTTCCAGTATTGTCCATGTTGGTGCAGAATACCCTCTTATCTAGTAATTTACCTTCTAAAATTTTATATTCATACAAGAGTTTGTTTTTGAATGAGGAAAATGAAAATAAAAGGAATGTCATTGCATATGCAGCTAAGATATCAGCAGAGGCCTTGGCTTTTTCATGGTCTTATAAATAACCTGAGTATGAAGAAGACATTCCAAAAGTGATGACTTCATTTTGACATCAAAGAAGAACTCCCCATTTTGATGAGCTTTCTTCTGCATCTCTGGCAACGAGTCTTCTTAAATATTGTTTACTATCATCCAGGTTGTTGTCTCAGTTACTGACTTCGCTTTTGCCTTTGGAAATCTGCTTTTCTCCCCTCTAGTGGCATCACTTTCTGGAAGGCAGTGACCACGTGGTGCTTTCCTTGTGATTGTGAAAACAGTGGTTTCTGATTTTAGAAGAAGTGTTTTTAGGGTTTCATTAAGGCTGTCAAAGATAAAGCCCTAGGGGCCTCCTTCCACAAGCCAGCTAACATCTCCCTGCCTGTGGGATGTCCAATGTTTCTTAGAAGATAATATAATGCAGTTCCTTGAGAATCAGGCTTGTCCTCAGAGAAGCCCAAGTGCTTCAGGGGTCAGTCAAAAGGCTGAAAGTTCAGGCTCCAACTCCTCTGAGCACTTTGCCCTTGTGTCAAGCCACTCAGCTCTGGTGACAGTTAACGGCCGGATTCTTGGTGACGTGGAAACTTGATCAACACTTCAGTACAGAGGCCATCAAATAGGTGACCCTGAGGTGAAAGTCCCCATGTTGTGTTACCTCTTTCCTCAGCCAGGCCATCCCTGCAAAGCACTGCTTTTTAATTTATATTTATATTCTCCTTCCCTCCTTCCTGTTCTTTCGCACGAGGCAGTTGACAATGGTAATAAATGTGGTTGTACTCAAGGATGGGGTTGTGACAGGCTCAATAAGGAGTGGACTGATTTGTTGCTTTGGGGTTGAAAGCTCAGACTTTCATGAAACAAAAATATTATATTCAGGGTAATGATTTATGGCCTTGACTCCTGTTTGATTGCAGGCCATAAATACTGGCAAATGGTACTTACAGCATCTCTAGAGGACATTAGGAACGTACTCAAGTTTATTTTATACAGCAATTACTGATTCAGTATAAGCCTGGGCATTATTTGAGAAACATTATTTTCCCCCAAATAAGCCTTCGGAGATGATAACATTCAACAATGATTTTCAGACACGCTAACCTTATCCGTGTGTCTCTAAAGTGCTTGAAGAAACCCAATGACAGATCAACTAGTGAGGCAAAAGCTGATGGGAGTTGAGACTCAGACCAAGATGTCATTTTTTTTATTATTATTATCTTGTAATAACCAAGCTGCCCAAACTCAAATGCAGGGCCAATGACTGGCATTTTCCCATCAAAATTTAGAAACTACCCAGGCACCTCAGAGTAAACTTCGTGACTGGGGTCACAGCATGAACTTTGTTCAGTTCTCTTCGATTTCCTTGCATCTAATTCTTTAGTGGTAAAGCAGGAATACCTGCTTCAGTGGGTAGTTTGGGCCTTGATCACCCTGTTTCTATCTTCCTGCCTTTCAGAGTGGTCTTGTCACAATTCTCATCCTGGAGTGGGTCCTGATTTCTCTTGCTGGTTCCACCACCCCAAGGTCTTAGAGCCATGAGAGTGAGATACCATTAGCCCTTTATAACTGAAGCTTGTGCCAGCCCGAATAAAGAGGAGTGCTTTGTGAATAGAATGCTTCATTTATATTACAAAAACCTTTCAATCCCAGAGGAGTTTATTTATTTAAAGTAGTGAATTAATTTATTTAAAGCAGTGAATTATATTTTTCCATGATACAGATTTAATTCCTACATGGAAAAGAAAAAGGCCTTCCTAAAAGCTTCTGTTGGTTGTTGAAATTGAATCCAATAGGTGTGATTTGAAATACTATTGAAAAACAATCTCAGAGAAGAGAGGGTTTGTGTTGTAGGAGCTATTCTACATTCATTATTACAGTAGGTAACCACTTTTCCTTCCCCATCTTGTTTGAGTGACTTCTTAGAAGATAGAAACCAATTAACTCTTCATTTTGGCAGTGATCATCCTAGGTGTTCTTTTAATGGGTATTATTCTTGCTAAATTATAGATGAGCTTGATCGTAAGACAAATGCCATTATCTGAGTTATTTATTCATGGGAAGTCGTCTATAACATACCCACACTAGTTTTTCTCAAAGTTTGGTATTGATCAATTATTTTAATCAGTTGTACCAAGGGATGCTAAAAGACTCAGCAATAACAGCTTTGAGTATCAGCATCTTTCTCTGAGACTCCACCAGGTTAAGGGTAAAAGCTGTGGCTGTTTTCAAACTCTAGGTAACAAGAACGCTAAGTAGAAGTGGATGGATGGCTTCTTACATTTAGATGGGTGAGTATATATCATTGCTCAGACTTCCCACACACGAAGTCATCACTTTGACATTCCTGTCGTATTTTGTTCGATTGTGATATTAGCAGGAAGGACTGCAGACACCCAGCTCTGCCCTCTCTAATGATACCCACCTATCTTTTCTGACTTTGCTTTCAAAGCAGGGAACAAACTCTGCTGGCTCCCCAGAAACATGTGGCCAAGACCTCAGTAGATAATCAACATTCTGTCTAAAGGCAATTAAAGATGATATAGTTGGGTCTCTATTTTTATTTATACTGTGTAATGAGGCTCCAAATTAAAAAAGTTATATCCTAATCTCCATTAATGTAAGGAGTTGCAGTCTTGTGAGTGCAGCGGTCCATATTAGGGGACAAATTTATCATTTTTACACTTTCTTTCAGTGCCAAGATTCAGCATTTCCTGTGCACAAGTGCTGATGCAAATAGCAGGAGACCTTCCCCTTTTCTTCTTGTCCTACTGGGGAAGTGGGTTTCATTTGAGCAATAAGACCTGACAGACTGTGCATTTGTGGGCAATTATGGCACACCTTAGGTGGTATTAGAAAGCATAAGGTCAAAGAGGGGGGCTTTAACGTCCTAAGAAGAGTGATAATGACCCTGAAATGCACAGCTTGGGCACCTTATTAACAATTGTAAGATGGAATACATTAAAATGAAGAAAATAAGGAACAAAGACATGAATGGAAATCGGTAGATGGAGATATCAAATCAATGTCAAACAATAAGAAGTCCTTGTATTTGGGTTTCTAAAGGCATTTCCAAGTGGTTATCCCTTTACAAAACTCTGCTGCTTTCTCATGTCCAACTACAGATGAATTGTCTACAAAGAGCTTCTGACCAGTTACTCTACATTTCTTAATGAAGTTGATAAAAACTAGAAATGTTTTGTTTGGGAAGAGAGAGGACATTGCCAAAGCCAGTGGCCAGTGGCAGGGGCAGGGAGGTCTGCATTGGTTTCTAGATTTAGGCCAGAGGTCTGCATGGCACAGATGCACATGGTGAGGGGCAGAACCCCTTTGGGTCAGTAAAGCACCACTGAGTAACAGCCAAGAAATTCAAAACAGTCTGCATAAAGATACATCTTGGGGGAGGCTGAGAAATGGCCCCCAAAAGATACCCATGTTCTATTCCCTAGCACCTATGACTGTTAGCTTATATAGCAAAAAGAAGGCCTTGCAGATGTGGTTAAGTTAGTGATCCCGAGACGGAGAGATTATTCTGGGTTGTGTAGGTGGATCGTAAGTGTGATCGCATACTTCCTTAGCAGAGGGAAGCAGAGGGAGATTGTACACAGACACACAAAGGAAGTGTTGTGACTCCATGGCAGAGATGAGAACAACACAGCCACCAGCCCAGGAATGTTGGCAGCCCCTAGAAGCTGGGAGAGGCAAGGAGCCCATTGGCCCCTAAGGACCTCAGGCATGAGCACAGCGCTGGCCACACCTTAATTTCAACCCAGTCATGCTGATTTCAGGCTTTTGGCCTCTGTAACTAAGAACAAATAAATTTGTTTTAAGCCTCCCTTTTTTGTTACTGCAGCTACAGGAAACAAATTCAAGTCCCAATAGACAAAGCGCTTCCAGTCTCTGAGGCCTCAGCCCTTCCATGACCATTCTTCAAGGCGACATTACGGATTGATTTCCATTGTCTAGTCTGTGTTTTAAAAGTCCTGAAGAATAAAATGCCTCAGTACCACTCAGCTGCCGGCTCCCCCGCTTCAGTGCTCGGAGGGAGGTTAAGGCACAGGCTCAAAGCCTGGCACGCGCGCTACCCTCCCCACCTCCGCTGTTGGAAAAGTCCCAGCACGCCACTGCACTTGCATAGGAGATTTTTACCTTAGTACCAATTTTCGCTACAAAGACATCCAAAGAAGTTTTTTACTTCAGAAAAAGGTGAAAAGCAAAATTAGCCGTCAGCATTTGATTTGCAGGGAGTGGCGAGAGGGCGTTCTAGAAGCAGCGAACCCGGAGAGGTGACGGTGGTCTCACCAAGCTCCTCCGGGGGAATCACACTCAGCACTTCAACATCGAGTCGCCTGAGCTTTCAGCTGTGTCTGGGAGCGTCTGAGCGTTGCCTCCATTTGTTTTGTGCACACGTCACCAAGATGTATCTTAAAGTAAACGCTGCTTCCCTTTACGCCATTGAGGTTTGATTGGCAGGGCCTACTTCCGGAATGCAGGGGGCGGGCATGGAGGGAGGGGCAGAATCTGTGCTCCTTCTGGAAGTCCAGGCCCGTCCTCTTGCTACTCTCTGACCAAACAGCCAAACTTCGTTTCCCTTTCCAGGCCCACTTCTTTCAGAGTCTTTCTTGAGGCATTTACCTGGGGGTCTCCTCCTCTATCAAACAACCTTGATCTATTTTCACCTTTTGTGCTATTTACCACAGAGACATCTGGTTGTGTAAGCATCTCCTTGGTGAGGCCATAACCTTATTAAAGAAAAGAATCTTTGTAGCCTGCAAAGTGCCTGGAATGGGCTTCATCCCTTGAGGGGTAGTATTTCTTTATATACATTTTCCTTGTCTGAATACATAAGAAATGTCCAGAAGCAGGTGGGCTGGCCCTGTGGTCCCCTGGGCCTGGAGCATCTGGTGTATCCTATATGATGGGGACATGAGAGTTAAGTTCTCATATAGGATAGGTCAAACTGTGAGACATCAAGCCCTAATACTTTCAACAGGCACCAAGTAGGATAAGCTAAGGGTCGAGATCCATGCAGAAGCTAAAGAATGGAACAAGGTGGGGAGTACATCAAAGAGGCTCTGACTCATGCAAGCAGATTTGGGGAACCCGCAGTTTGTGTGACTGGAACAGGTCCCTTAAAGAAATGGGGTCTAAAAGGCCATGAATAGATACAGTCAATGAACATACAGCATGACCTGTTGTACGGACAGGGGTAGTGCACATTTCCCCACCTCTGTCCACAGGCGTCACGTCTATTCAGGAAAGTCAATCATAGTTAACCAGGGGCAGAGCCCATTTGTTTCCCACTTACTTCAAGATTAGGGGCCAAGTCTGGACTGTGGTATACTGGGGGCAGTCTATAGTCCCCTCAATTGAGACCAGAGAATTTATTAGACCAATTAGTTTATTATTTCATTCACAACAATTACCTATGGTTATAGCAACTCTAGGATGCAAGAATACTGCATAAATCGCCTTCCCAGTGCAACTTAGGGATAAAAGTTCATAAACCACTGCCCCAAACTGAACCCTGAATTTCCACAGAGTTGACGTTAGCAATCTCAGAGCCCTCCAGCATATATCATTTACAAGAAAGAACTCTCCTCCTTTGTCCTGTTTGTCGTGTGTTCCGAGGCCTTCACAAGCCACTGGATCCTTGGGTCTCAGAAATTTGACTACCTCCCATTTGTTAGGAGAACACACAGCCTTCCTCGTAGTTAGCATTCCTACTCGGCCGTGAGGAGGCACTGCCCCTGATCAGGACTTAAGCAGTTAGCCACTTAAGATCCAGGAAAAATCCCTTTCTCCAAGGAACACTTCCCTGAAGGTGTTTTATTTCACATTCCATTTAGTAGTCGCCTGTGGGCCAGACAAAATGAGACATTTTTGTTTATTTGCTTATTTTTTAATCCTATGGTGAAAAAAAACTATGAACAAATAGGTCTGTGAATTGAAATATTTTTTAAGTACTATAGATCTAGGCTGGCCAGATGTACCCTGTTAAACAGGACAGAAAAACAGGGTACAGTCTCATTTCAAATGGTACATACAGACTACTGATACCTAGAATTTAGCCCAGTGAGTCTAGGCTGACCGTACATACCACTTGAAATGGGACAGTACAACCGTTTTCTGTGCAATTTAAAGTGGTATGTCTGGTCAGGCTATATAAATCTCTCCTTCACAGTTAGGTAACAACCTGGACAGCTACAGGAAAAATTAAATAATAATAATGATTATAATAGCTGATAATTAATGAGCCTCTGTTCTGTGCCAAAGATACAGACAGTCTCATTTTCTCCTTGCAACAGCCTTGTGAAATTGGTGCTGTGATTAATCCCAAATTTACAGATGAGGAAACTAAGGTCAGTGAGGTTAAGAGACTTGCTAAGGTCACACATAACTAGTTAGTGGTGGAGCTGGGGCCAGCACGCAGCCATCTGTGTCGGGAGCTTGTGTTCTCTGAGATACACAGTATAAAAAGCTTTATACTTTTAGCAAGTAGAAATCTTAGTCTATAAATTCAGGTGGTTTACTGTCCATAAATCAGCTTAGGATCATGTCTGAGCCCTTTTCCTTTGGGCTGGAGGAAATAAAAGCTCAGCCACTCTTGAGGTTTTCCCTTCATCACCATCAGTAGGTTTGAACAGGGTCTGTAGATCTCTGGAGGTCAAGACCTTGGGTGAGTCTCACTTGATCCCCTCCTCTGTCTGGGGGCTGCTGAGAGACACATGGCTCCACATGATGACCTCTGCCACATGGCTTCTGCGCCAAACTTGGGACAAAGATTTCGAGGTGCTTCCCCAAGGGAATCACACTCCCAGCTTCCCAGAATATTGCCAAGAGCAGGGAGTCTGGTCCTCACTGTCCTGGACTAGGATAATCTCAGTTGCTCGGAGAGAGATCAATCTCCCTCTTTCCCTCCCAGCCTCCTCTCTTCTCCCCAGGAGATAGGAACTAGGCCCTCATCGTGAGTCCCTACTCTTCTCAACGGTCCAAGAATTTTGACTTCCATTCTCTCTCCTGCTGCAAATCCCCAGCAGGCATGGATCCTGGTATCCACCGGAACAAGAGAAGATAAAGGTTAAATATAGAGTGAAAACTGAAGTAAATACTGCAGAACGTGCTCCAGCCACACTTCCCTTCACTGATTTTCACATTGGTGGCAGATGCCTCCCTGCTAGCTTTCGCTCTCATGCTCACACGCAAACGTACCCACGAGTACATGATGTCCCATTCTTAGGATATTTAGTGACATTTTTCATCTCCTAGCAAGTAAAGCTTATATTATCTAGACTTTGCCTCTGACAATACTTGTGTTGTTAATGGAAATGCATTAAATATTCCTTTATTAAAGTTCCTGACAAATTGTACATTACAGCTAATGCCCATAAGGCAGCAGGCAGTGTAGAAGTGATTTGGTTTTTTCCTATATGTCAATATTTCCCACAATATTTTTTAATATATCTTATAATTTATATTTCAATTTTTAAATTATCTTAAAGGATCTGATTGTTTTGGAATTCATGCTAATCTATTCTAGTTATTTGAATCTTTAGAAAGACTATTAAAGGAGTATGTGTCTTATTTCATGGAAATGAGGAACATTGGGTTATAATGTAAATATATTTATTCAGAAAGTGGGGGGAACCTCTAGGAAAGATTGGGTATTTATTACTAACATTGGTTTTAAAATTGTCATGTCTGGGTTTTCAATATATTGTTGATACTTGATCTTGTGCACATCTCTCCACCCCTAATGAATCCTTAAACTTTCATGCCTATCGGACACATGTAGGAATGCTTTCAAAGTAGACCTCATCTTCAAGGATCATTTTATTTCCACAGTTTAGTGCCTTCTTACTAGAATAGAGTACTCCATAATTTTACCTAAAGAGTCTATCAGTCTTGATCCAATGTACTACGTGATAAATGACTGAAAGTTGGCCACAAGGGGGGTGTAAGCAATGAGTCATGCTGTCTCCTAGTAACCAGTCAGTAAATCGCTTCCAGCAAGTATTTTAAACCCCAAAGCACACTTACCTTTGGTATATCCTTAGACAGACTATCCTAATCTGTATCTGTGCTCTCATTCTTCTTTCAGAACTTCCTAGAAGAGAGAAAAAAATGGGATCAAGTTTGCATATGGCTGTCACCTCATTCAAGACCCAAATAAAGATGTACCTAATAGGTAGGGGTTTTCTCCACAAACTCTTGTTCTTGATTTATTTTTCTGTATTTTGCTTGCCCTCAAATATTACGAAGTAGTTTTTAGTATATGTTATTTTTACTTATAGATATGTTCCTCTATGTAACTGTTGAAACAGTTCATATTGTATATGTGGTTCCATAATTTAGAACGAGGTCAGCAAAACTTCAGAATAGAATATATTTCTCATATATCCCATTCACTAAAGATTGCTTTAGACTAATTAATTTAAATTTATTAAATATATTTAAACATAAATTTTCCCTAAATCACAAGTAAGAAAGGAAAGAATTAAGCCAATTAGCCTTATTCACTGGTTTGACTGTTGCCTCCAAACATTAAGGGTCAGATCCTGTAGAGTGGGAGGGATGTGGAGGAAATATGAGGGCTTGTTTTGGAGCATGGAGCCCACAGGATGTGCCCAGGTGAGCTGATATAGAAGTGTGCTTTAGACAGTCAGACAGAAAGACAGACAGTAGCAAGAAAGCTCCAGGAACCAGCAAAGGTGGAAAATAAAGGGGAGGAAGTAGGCAAGAAAGATGAGTGGCAGGGGAATAAAGGGCCACTGCAAATCATCTCAGAAGAACCTCTCAGGTGTGGTTGTGGTTACAAGTGTCTGGACTAAACTGTAAGCTCTAATAAAGGTGTTATTTATTCTGTTGCTTTGTCTTCCTCTAAAACTCTATGCAGGGTAAGTGTGCAGGAAATGTTTGCTGAACAATTCTACTTCCACTTATGGCAAAACAAATAAGCAATGCTCAGAAAAAAGTACTAACAAGAATATTTGGCATGGCTGTAAGAGGTAGCTCTGGGGTTTTACGAAGGAAGATTTTGGCTTTTGGACAAGATGTGCCAAAAGTTAAGCTCTTTTGGATATACCAAACCTCAATCTTTAAAGGCATTTCTTTACCTTGTAGTTCCATTTTACTAGTGGGGAAAAGTCCTGACGTGGCCGAGGACTTTGGTTAAGCTCACACAAAGAGATCAGTGGGGATGCTGGAGGCTGATACCAACATCATCAGATTTCTTCCTCTGGGTAGACTTGTCTTACTATAAGCTTTGGAAGGTGATTGTCAGGTTTTTGTCTTCTAATTTTTACAAGCAGTGATAAGAAATTATTGCTATGTGGAAGAAACTGCTCTGTTCATTTCATTTGATCTTTTTCTCAATAAAGCAGCTGCTTAGTTGAATACTTATTCCACATTTCAAACATATTACAAGCTTTTCAATAATTGATCTATTTAATATTCCTCAAAATTCTATAAGGTGAGTAATTGTTCTAATTTACCTCCTAAAGGTTAGAGAAGCTAAGCAAATTGCCCAGAATCACAAAACTAGTAAGACACAGAACTGAAATTTGAACCCAAGCTTTTCCGGTTCTAAAGTTCATGTTCTTACAGCTGTGCTATGTAGTTTCACTTCTGTAAGCCTCAAGCTTGAAACAGGTTGAAAAAGAAAGCTTTCATGTTTATTAATCTGATTAAAGAATAGTTGTAGGATTATGATGATCATAAAATTGCACCTCTGCTAGGAATATTAGAAAGCATTTAACCTTGTGGAGTTCACACTGTAGTTCTCAGATCCCTCGAAGGTGCAGGTGGGCTGGAGGCTGGCAGGCCAAGGGTCAGAGGTCAGGATTTCAATCCTTTTCTCCAGAGATGGAAGCTTCCCTGTAGTTCTTTACACTGCAGTTCTATGTAAGATTTTATTTAGGGGGGAAACATTTTTTCATTCTGAAAAAAATGGTTGACAATTACTGAGCTAGTCTAAATCTTTCATTTTATAGGTGAAAAAACAGAGTCCTAAAGAGTAATTTAGCTAAAGCCACTTTGTTAAAATCATAGCATCTCTGAAGTGGGAGCACCCTTGAGGGTCATCTGGTCTAACCATCTGCCAGTGTTGGTCTCCCTAACCCGTGTTTACCCACATTGGGCCCAAATGCTTCTATAACAAGAGGCACGACCTACCAAATCTTCCCTTCTTTCTAGTTCTTAGAAAATATTATTTTATAATCAGCTAAAATTTGTTCTTCCACATTCCTAGGAACCAAGTAGAATAATTAGAGTCATTCTTCCACATGACAATGCTTCAGATACATCTAACCTCTTCTCACTGAGTCTACCATCTCCATTTCTTTAACTATTCCTCAGACAACATGGTTTCTTTCAAGTTTGGTTGTGCCACTTTAAAAAAAGTATCACTTTGTTTATATCTCCTTTAAAGAGTCAAGTAGAATTAAATGTAAAACTTCAATAATGCTGTCATTTATTCATTAAGTCTTCTTTTAAATTTCCATTCTTTGCAGAGTATCATGTTAATCCCCATAAGGTGGGTGAGGATTAATAAGTGAGAGAAAGAATGTAGAGATACTATTATCTACAGGCGAGGTTCGCCCACACAGGCAAAAACTCATGCATACACTTTTCCTTCTGTTTCTTAAAAGGAATTCCCTACATTAGTCAAAATTACCCCAGTGCATTGGCAGTGAGAGTTTGTTCCTGAAGAAAGCCTTTACTCCTTGCCATTAGTCATATATGCTCTGTGGAAGGATTTATAAATTGGAAACAAATACTCAGCTGACTATGGGGACATGCTGAGGCAGATCTCTATCACTCTATTCAAGATACCTGTCTACATAATAGATATTGAGATCAAGCCCGTGGCAAGTTCATATATAATAAAAGCATGAACAGATATACTTGCAAGTAAGGGAATAAGGAGAAAATGGTTATAATACACAAAAAGTATTTTCTAAACTTTAGAAAAAATATTATAAATGGTAATTCCACCATTACCTCTGTTAATGGTGGAAACTGTTATGTAAAGAATCCAAAACAGCAAGCAAAATGCCATCAAACCATAGTTCTGGAAGTACACTTGAATTTACATTTTCAAAGAAATAACAAATTGTCTTTCTAATCATAGCTGGTTTTGTGAAATATCAAAAGTAACTATTGTTCTCTTGAGTTCATCATGCATGCTGAGTGATGGCAGAGTCAACCTGAAATCAAACATTTGCTAGAAATAATCCTCCAACAAGTAATAATGTATACAACTTAACCTAGAGTTGATTATGTTCTACAGTTACTGCCGTTTTTAGTGTTTTACTGTTCATTCTCATGTTGTATTTTAGTCAAGGAATTAAATGTGCTTTCTGCTTATTTACTCTCACCACTGTCCTGGTAAATATAATTAGCTCTGTTTCCTATTTGAGGAAATTGAAGATCTAGGATTGTTAAGGAGCAATATTTCAGGAAAGGAAAAAGATAAATCTCACAGAGAATATTCCACAAGATTTAGAATTCTTCAGGGTTCCAGCTGCAGAAGACACAAAAATCATCTAGTTAACCCTGTCATTTTAAAAATGAGGACAGTGACATTAGAATCATTTCAATGTTCTATTTAGTAAACTTAGTTTTCAATTTTGTTTCCATTTCCTGAGTTTGAAATGAGAATACTTACACTAGCCTTTCTCTAATAATGGAATTCTCAAAACGCTCGATGGGAGTGTGCCAGGATGAATGGAACTGTCTATCCATCTGATGTTTAGCTAATGCATCCATCAGCAGTATGGCACAAGGAACACTGGGCTGGGGCTAGGATCCTGGGTCTTAGTGCTTCTGTGACAGTAACCAGCTCTCAGATATGTATTTGGACCTCAGTGTCTTTATCTCCAAAATTAGGGGTTGGATTCAATCTTGTAAATGTTCTTAGAGTTCCAATGTGCCACAATTCTCACTTACTTTACGTAATTTTTTCAAATGCATAATGTGTACATATGTTAAAAAGATTCAAATTCACAAACACTATAAAGACAGGAAAAAAGCAGAAATTTAAATTGGAAGATTAGACTATATTTGACTATATTTCAAAGCTAAGTGATCTATAAAGAGGAAGATATTGGTATGATAATTTTTAATGTTGCACTTTCTAATAGACAATGAATTCTGGTTCTTCTTGGGATATGCTCATTTTCCTTTCCCTTCATAAAGTTTGGGAGTTTGTGTTTTCAAGTAAGCATCAAGTTATCTTAGTTTGATGTGTTGTGGCTATTCTTGCTCACAACTCTTGCAAGTAAAGGAAGAAAAGGGTGGGGTATATCATTTTGAATGAGTCTCTTCCGGTTTGCTCAGAGTCTGGAGCTTTAATTCTCGGCTGGCAATACCACCACATTCCTCTAGTAACCGCTTATGTCAACACAAACAGAGATTTATGAGCCCTGACTCTAAAGAAGCAGAAGGCAGGATGAATTATGAGAAGTTCCAGGTCTGCAAACACTTTCTACAATAATTAGCCTAAGGTGGGGAGGAGGGAGAAATTAACCTCACTAAACTCCCATTTTACACAACCCAAATAATACATTGCTAACATCTGACTGAGCACAGAAATTCATCTTGTGATCCAGTTTAAAGCCTATTTGTAAATTCAGTCTGAAGGGCTTCAAGGGAAAGAAATGAAAGTGCTAGAAAACGCACGGTGGAGAGCAGGCAGCTCCTCTGTGGGACAGCCTGCATGTCTTAATAGGACCTTTCCGGTGTTGATGGATGCAGCTCTGAGATGGCCCACAGGTAACTATGAAATGGTTTTGGGTTCTAAGAGGGAAAGAAAGTTCATCAATACAGACATAAGCGTCTATGCTTTCCTGGAGCCAACACAGAAAGGCCAACGTGCAGACGCAGTGGTTTCTCCATAACCACTCACAATAGCAATAGGAGTTTGCAGAACACCAAAGGCAAGGACTTCACCCTTTACTTAGCATAACATTACTCATAGACATACTATTAGTTGTAAAATTGCAACCAAATATTCAACCCATGTATGTGTTTTCTCTGGTGAAGAAGCTACAGGTGTCTTGGGGAAAAAAATAATAAGAATCCATTAATTTGCCAATAAATATTTACTGCATATTTACTATGTGAGAGAGATTATTATGAGATCTGGCAAGGGATAATAACTAAGTAATATAGAGGGTGGTTCCAGCTCTCAAGGATTTTCCAGTCTAGCTCAGGATGTGTGACACATGCACACAAAGAGAACCAGTAATACCAGGCAAAGGATGCAAAGTCAATGAGAGTGATGAAGACAGGAATTCAGATGGGAGACCAAAGGGAGAAAGAGCTTGAGGGCTATGAAAATTAAGAAATGTTTCCATCAGCTTCCTTTGAAAAAGGAGATTCTGGTTCATGGATGCAAGTGAAAGCCTGAGGGGAGCTATAAGTAGGATTGTGGGTTCACTATGGAGAGAAACAGGGAGAGACACAGAACTAGGTAGAAAGCAAGAGAGCAAGGAAGGTGGTTTCTTGGGAGAGTCACTTAGGGGGACGAACAAATAGGATTTAAAGACAAAATCAGAGAAAGAACTGAGAAAAGAGAAAAGAGGAGAATAATCATTAAGGACCTGTTATATAACAACTCAACGTATGTTATCTCATTTATTCTTCCAAAAGTTTATGTGACCAATATCACTTTACAGGTGAGTCACTGAGACTCAAGAGACCTCAAGGAATGGAGCCAGAAATGAACCCCAATCCTCTGATAGCAAACCCCATGCTTTTTCCCATTATTCTCTTCCATGTTCCTGTATCCTCTTTAGGGAAGTTTTACCATCTATCAAAATAGGGGATGAGACTAGATCAGTTCTGACATCCATGTTCATTTCAAAGTGCCATGAGTCTACCATTCTAAATAGAAGAAAAAAACAAACAAAGTTTCTGCAGGAAAGAGCAAGAAGCTGGAGAGCTCCATGGAGATCTACAAGACAACGTTGATGAGAAACTCTGATAGAATGAATGGACTCAGGCTCTCTTTCTTGCTACCTTCCTCATCCTTTTCTCTAACTAGAGTCTGAGAAGTCCAGGCCAGTCAGAACTGTCTTCCAGAGATAAATTCCCTGTCGTTTACTGCCCTCATCAAGCATAAAGATTAACCCAGAAACATGTTAGCTTAATTCCTGAGGGTGCCTCAGGAGGCAGACCTTGTCCTGCACAGGGCTGCTGCCAACTTTCATCTCACGACCTCCCAGAACTGGCTAGAATGAAGTGGCCTTTCCAAAACAGATAGCTGGAAGTCACTGGGGCCTGGTGTCAAGCATATTTCATCTCTGTTGCAGATGACTGGAAAGAATAAACAATTCTAAGGAAAGACGTTGAAGAGAGGAAGGAAATGGAGAGTGATGATTAATCTTGAACATATAAGGAAAACAGGGTATAGAAAAGAAATCATCTCAGGAATACCAGAGTGTTCCTGTTCTGGGGCAGAAAGTATACATCATAAACTTTTATAAACATATCAAAAATTGCAAATTTGTTCATGGTGAAAGTGAGTATTGTTAGAAATGAGAACCAGAGGTAAAGCAGGGTGGTGCTAATGAAAAGTGAAAAAATACTCCACTTCGAATAGGGAAATCATCATGGTCTCATCCAAGATACATCATGTTTCATAAACTGCAAGAAAATGAGTTCATGTGTTTTTGTATGTGTCCTGCAGAACTTCTGGTCACTCAAGCAAAAAGAACTGGAGAAATTACTCTATAGCCCTAGGTCATTCTATTAATACACTCTACTTGCCACAAGTGAAGTATTTCTTTCCTTTCGAAATGTCTAGATTCTATTGAGAGAAAAACCTAGAAAAATCCAGGAATACAAGCTACTGAAGGCTCTTGCTATTACAGTGCTGAGATGGAGTACTCAAGCCTCTGAAAAGAGTATATCAAAATATTGACTAGTAAATTAGAATGAAGAACTAATCCATAATTTACCCTTTAAATGTTTTTAACTACTGGGGAAATTAAACTTGAGACAATGGTTCTTCACCTGGCATGGGCACAGGGCTACATTTGTTTCCTCATCTTCCTCCATAACTTTGAAAGTTGGGTACTAATGGCTAAAGTGTGCAGTGAGATGGAACCACAATCAACCAGGACCAACCTGAATATAATGAACTCTTTGAGGACATGGCCTCAATTCGTTAGTGCAAATACATGCAGGAAGCCATGTGAAATGCCCAGGTGCATATTTTTTTTTCTTTTTCCTTAATGGACATTTGCTTTGTCAGACTTGCATTACAGCGGAGTTATAAATATAGAAATGAAATATTGATTACTTGTCTCAACTCATCCACAACTTGTGTGAGATCACATACCACATAACAGCAGAGGCTGAGGGGGTGGGGTGTGTGTGAGTGCTTTCAGGAACTGAACTCTCTTGAATGACTCTTTGGATGAAATTTATTTTAAAAAACATTTTCTCATTAGACTATTTTGAGAACCAGAAGTAAGGTTTAGAATAGACTTTTTCCCATGAAAATTAAGGCCATGTCATTCTGCAAATCTTTTTCTTCCCACCCACAGAGCTGGTCAGTCTCCATTCATTTGGGCACCACAAGCATTCAGAATTATGGGTGGTTGCCCAGACAGTGGCCAGGAGAGGCCTACTGCCACCCAGACATAGGCACAACTCTCCCCTGGGGTTAGCAAGCAAGCAGCAAAAGAGTAACCAGAGCTCATTTTAATTCCAGAATGCAAATAATGTGTTCCCTAGATGTTAGGTCAAAATAACCGCCAACCTAAACAAAGAAGAGAAAAATATTTTACAAGAACAAGCCTCCACTGATTCTCCTCATCTCATTCTGGGGCAGAAACTCTATTAGTTCTTGATGGGTAAGCCTGATAGATACCAACTTAACCAAATTATAAAAACCAGTATTTGGACAATTGACAGTAACAGACACCTGATAGGATTCATTGAGAAGCATACAACATCACTTTTGTGGTATTCTGGACAACAATCTATAGCCAGGATCTAATCATGAGAAAGTATCAGCAAACTCATATTGAAGGATGCATACAAAATAATGAACTTGCATTCTTCAAATATCCAGGTCGAGAAAGACCAAATAAAAAGGGAGGGGGGGGGGGGTTAAGAAACTGTTTCTGATTAAGAATACTAAAAAGACATGAAAACTAAATAAAATGTATGAACTTGAAATTTGAATATGGACTGCAGATTAGACAATGGCATTATATCAATTTAAATATTTTTGATTTTGAAATTTGTGTTGTGGTTATGTCAGAGAATGTTCTATGTTCTTATACAAAGTAATTAACAGAATAAACATGATGTCTCCAACTTAGTCTTAAATAATTCAGGAAAAAATTATCTATCTATATGTATCTATCTAAAGAGAAGAAAAGAAAATGACATAACAGATGAGTCAAAATGTATAACTTTAGTCTAGGTAAAGGATATGAGACTTTTTTTGTATTATTCTCACAACTTTTCTTAAAGTTTGAAAATATATCAAAGTAAAAATTTATCAAAACTGTGTTCTCAATATTGAATCTATCAGATTCAGAGCTATAATTATCAGCTTTTTTTTTTTTTCTGAGAATGAGACTCAATAACCTACCAGCAAAGTTCTAGGTCTTCTGAGATGGAGGAAGCACTCTCTATCATCTCATAACTTGGCAGAATGCAAGAAGCAACTCTTGGAGGACTCTACAAAGTAAACAGCAGCTGACAGTTTGGGACTGACTGAATTGCAAGTGTCACTGCCTTGGTGGTGTAGTTCCCGGCAAGAACTCAATGAAGACTGAAACCAGAAGTGGACCTCAGAGAGCTCCAGAAGAAGTCTTCTAGTTCTTACTGTTGGAGCATGAAGGGAACACTCAGGGACAGTGGGAAAAATCTTGTTTTTCATGTTCTTTGTTTTTATCTTTTCTGCTTTCTCACACCTTAGCCCCATAGCCATCCTATGTTTTCAGTAGTGGTTGTGGAAATAGGGTTGTGTAAGAATCTAAAACTCTGAGGGGGGTACTGGAATCCCAAGAGGGTAGTGGCAATCCTGATGGAATTTTTCATCTGTCTCCTCACTACTCAGCCTGGGATGCAGGCATAGTCACAGGAAGTACATAGTAGAGTGAGGTAATTTAAGCCCCACTCCCACTTTTAGGTCAAGGAGTGAAAAGGAAAGGCCAGGAAACCGGAAAGTACTGGAGTGGTCATGGAGAGGAAGAACCTTAGGAAAGCAACCTTTTAAACTATCTTGTGAGCTCTCAGGCTCATTCCTCCATGAGCTACTCATGGCTGGATCTATATCTAAATAGTACAAGCAGGAAGACCCGGAAAGATGAGAACTAAACTAAGGGGTAGGCCACCACCCGTGTCTGAGACTGGCCTACAAATGGTACACATGGTCAACAGTTCTGAGTAGTATTGCAGAGGTTATGAAAACCAAAATGACGTTGGAATGAAAACTCCAAAAGGATAGTTAGAACTGAACCAAATCAGATGTTTGCTAAAACAAAAATATTAAAATTCTTCATAGAATTTATCAAGATCCAGAGCTTCATGATATATTATTATTCAGAATATTCATAATAAAATAAAAATTATGTGACATAGAAAGAACCAGGAAAATATCAACTCTCATGGAAAAGGCAATTGATAGATGCCAACAATGAGATGACACAGATGTTGGATTCTCTAACAAAGACTTTAAAGCAGCTACTATAAAATTGCTTGAATAAGCAATCACAAACATTCTTGAAACAAAGTTAAAATAGAAAGTATCATCAGGGAAAGAGTAGATATAAAGGACCGTATGGAAACTTTAAAACTACTAAATATGATAATCAAAATAAAAAATTCACTAGATGTAGTCAGAGCAAAAATTCAATGCACTTAATAATAGAAGAATAGCTGTTATCCAATCTGAACAATAGAAAATAAAAAGATTGAAAAGATGAAAAGTGGTCAAGGGACATGAAACAATGCCAAAAGGTCCACTATGCACATCGTCAAAATTTCAAAAGAAGCAAAGTGAAATTTGGGAAAAAAATATTTGGAGAACTAATGGCTAAAATCTTCCCTAATTTGGTGAAGTACATAAATACATACATTCAAATAACTCAGTGACCCCCAAACAAAATATAGCAAAAGAATTTTACATATAGATGCATCATATTCAAGCTGCTGAGCACTAAAAACAAATAAAAACAAAAACAACCATCGGAAAACAATAAATTACTTATAGGGGAACAAAAATGCAAATGACTGTAGATTTTTTCTCAGAAACCATAGAGGCCAGACTGAAAAGTAAAAATAAAACTGTCTCTATTCTCAGATAATAAAATTTTCTTTGCAGACAATCCTAAGGGACTCACAAAAATAATTCTACAACTAATAAATAAGTTTGACAAGATTTGGGGATACAAGGTCTACACATAAAAAAATTATTTGTATTTCTAAATAAAAGCAACAGACAATTGAAAACTGAAATACATAAAATATATCATTTATAATACCTCTATAAAAGATAAATATTAGGTATAAATCTAACAAAGCAGAAAATATAAAATGCAGGGAAAGAAATCAAAGACTTAAATAAATGGACAGACATATCATATCACGGTCATGGCTTGGAAAGCCGAACATAGTAAACATAAATTAATGAACAGATTTAATGCAATTTCAATCAAAATGCCAGCAGTATATTATGCAAACATGGATAACCTGTTTCTAAAATTTGTATGGAAATTAAAAGGAAGTAGAATAGTCAAAATGCTACTTAAAAAGAAAAGCAACATTGAATCCTACTACTTGATTTTACGACTGATTTTATAAAAATATTAATCAAAACACATTGATTAATGGAACAGAAATGAGAGTTCAGAAATAGACATACACAAATATGGCCTTTTATTTTTATCAAAGGTGCAAAGGTAATTAAATGGGGACAGGATAGTCTTTTTAATTGACATGTTTGGAACAATGAAACATTCACTTGTAAAAAAGAAAAATGAACTTTGACCTAACTCTCAGACTGTATAAAATTTAACCCAAACTAGATCCAGAAGAATGACACGGAAGACATAAGAGAAAATCTTCAAGATCTGGAGTTAGGCAAAATGACTTTACATATGACAGCAAAAATGAATCTATTGAATAAAATTTTAATAATTGGACTTTATCAAAACAAAAAATATTTGAAACAAACAACTAAATTTTAAATATGGTCAAAATACTTTAATAGATACTTCACTAAAGAGGATTTAGGGATGGCATATATGCACATCAAAAAGTCCTTCCACATCATTAAGCATTAGGAAAATACAAATAAAACCACAATAAGCTATCATTACATAGTTATTAGAATGTCTAAAATAATAACAAGGGCTGGCAAGGATACTGAGCTACTCAAACTTTTATATATCGCTTGTGGAAAGATGATCCACCCACTTTTGAAAATATTTTGGCAGTTTTTTATAAAGTAAACATACACTTAAAACCATATAATCCAGAGTGACATAAGAAACATGGAAATAGGAGGGGTCTCCCTTGATCTTTCCTCTTGAAGTTAAAGGTTGAACAACTATAATTCAACAGAGGATTTCCTGTGAAACACATGAACACATCAAAGAGATCTGCACATTGAAATAGCTGAAGGTGTGCAAATCAGGGTCAACAGTGAAGGAAAGAATGGAAAGAGGTGTAAAGATGCTGCCCAAAGCTCACCGAGGTCCCGGGAGAGGGGAGAACTGAGATTGCAGGTGCACTCTCTGTGGCCCTGAGCATTCCTGCCTGAGTGATCAGCATCTAATAGGACTGAACCCAGTGACTGAGGCTGAGACCTGAGGGCAGAGACTGAATACAGAAGTATGACATCTGTGGTCTAGCAGCCATCACTGCCAGGCAAAAAACAAAGCCACAGAGCCTGGTTGTCTACTTCGACCTTCCCAGAACTCACTTCCCCATATCATCCCAGAGCTAGCAGCAGGTTCCAGGAGAATCTGTAGGCATGTCAGGTTAAAAAGCAGAATATCTACAGCCCTGAGAAGTGGAGGGACAGTTCCTGAGTAGCAAACACACACTGGGATTAATCTCAATGACAAAGATGGAGATACAGAGGTGAGGCAACTATGGTCTGGCAGTCACCATTATTTAGAGGAGAACAAAGGCACTTACATACCAGCACCTCTCCCAGCCCACACCACCCCCACTTTTGCAGCTGATCCCAAAGAGGGCACCCAGGGCTTCTGAGGTACACAACTCTTCATCTAGCTATAGGAGCAGCACTGGGATCAGTCGCCACATTTTCCATGGAGGTGGTGTCTTGAGACTGAAGTGACCTGGTCATAGAGGGGATGCTCACCTCCCCAGAGAATTTTCCACCATGAGAAGCTGGAACAGAGCAAAAGAAAATAAAAATCTCCAGCACTACCTACTGAAAAGAAAAAGAGGCATCTTTAATCAACCTGTTGCAGAATTCATTCCCACAGATGCCTAGGAAGAGAAATAATCCATCAAACACTATGAGCAACCAAGGTAACAGGCAGCTCAGAAAGAAAATGAAAAAAATCTATAGAAAATAAACTGAAAGACATGAGAGTATGTGACTTAAATGACAAAGAATTAAAGATTGTAATTCTGAAAAAACTCAACAAGAAATAAAATAAATGAATAAAATAAATACTTCACCAAAGAGATTAAAATTTTAAAAAAGAACCAACTAGAACTTTGGGAGCAAAAAAAAAAAAATCAATAAAAGAGATGTAGAATAAAATAGCGAGCTTAGGAAATAGATCTTTCCAGATAGAGGAAAGAGTTTGTGTAAATGACACAGATGGAAGAAGAGAGAGATTTGGGGAGAAGTAAAAGAAGTCTACAATAACTATCTGACTCCATCAGAAAGAACAATATAAGAATAATGGGTATATTAGAAGCAGAAGAGAGAGAGAAGGGCATAGAGAGCTTATTCCAACAAATAGTCAACTAGTATTTCCCAAACCTTTGGAAAGAACTAGATCCTCAAATCTAAGAAGCAAACAGATACACAATTATCCAATCTTAAAAGGCCTTCTCCAAGGCATATTATATTGAGACTGTCAAAAATTAATAATAAAGAAGAAATGTTCAAGGCATCTGGAGAAAAGGAGATGGTAACCCACAAAGGAAAACCCATTAGATTATCATCAGAGTTTTTAGCAGAAACTTTACAAGTTAGGAGGGTATGGAGTCAAATATTTAAACTATTAAAAGAGAGCAATTACTAGCCAAAAATAATATATTCAGCCGAGTTATTTTTAGATATGAAAAAGTAATAAAGACCATGAGGCAATTTTCAACCACAGGGCCTGCATTATGGAAAATACTAAAGGAGGTATTTATACCTAAAACAAAAAAAAAAAAACGAAATCATACAGAAGTATGAGTAAGATGACTAACAGTTAGACAGAAGCAGGAAATGGCAACCCCTACTCAGAAAAGGGCACTATACACTTAAATATAACATAAGGGGCAGAGGAGATAAAAACATAAAATAAAAGAAAAGAGAAAAGGCAATTTACTACTGCAACTCAGAAATGAATTCACAGCATAGAGATAATTTGTCACAATATATACAAACATAAAAGGGAAGGGGGTAAAGATCTGAATTTGCGAAGGGCAATGGAGGTAAGGTACAAGCTGAAGAAAAAGGACTACTGTATTCTTTTAAATAAGCATAATGGTGGTCAAATTAATAAAATAATCCAGAACTAAGACACATTACATAAAAAAGAGGAAAAATTATACAATACTATCAAACTAAAATAGCAGTCAGAAATACAAAGGCAGAGAAATAATTGAGACACCGAGCTACCAGTAAACAAAAGACAAAACGACTGTAGGAAATCCTCATATATCAATAATCACCTTAAATGTCAATGGACTAAACTCACCAATAAAAGGGCACAGACAAGCAGATTGGATCAAAAAACAAACCCAATCATATGCTGCCTTCAAGAGGCATATCTCAGCTGCAAGAACAAATACAGACATAAAGTAAAACAGTGAAAAATGATACTCCAAGCAAATGACATCCAGAGAAAAGTAGGTGTAGCCATACTTATACCTGATGAAATAGACTTCAAGGTAAAAAAAAGGTATCAAGAGACAAAGATGGACATTTTATAATGATGAAGAAGAAAACACAGCAAGAAGACATAACACTTAATGTATTTGCTTTCAATCAGGAAGCACCAAAAAATATAAAGCAGTTACTTATAGAACTAAAGGGAGAAACTGACAAAAACACAATTACAACAGGGGACCTAAATACCTTTTGACAGCAATAGTTAGATCATCTAAAAAGAAATCAGGAAATAAGAAAATACCATTTGGTGTTTCCCTGATGGTGTAGGGGCTAGGCTTTGGCACTCTCACCACCATGGCCTGATAAGGAAATATCATCATTAAATGACACATTACATCAAATGTGCATAATCAACATTTTACATAACCTTTCATCTCACAACACCAAATTATATGTTCCTCTCTAGTACATAAGGAATATTCTCAAGAATAGGTCATACGTTGGGACACAAAACTAGCCTCAACAAATTTAAGAAGACTGGAATAATACCAAGCATAATCTCTGACCACAATGATTTAAAATTGGAGATCAACTGCAAAAAAAGCAGGAAAAACCACACATATGTGGAGGTTAAACAGGATGCTACCAAAGAATGACTGGGTCAGAGAATAAATAAAAGGAGTCATCAAAAGATAAATAGAAACAAATCAGAATGGAAATACAACATATAAAAATTATTGGAATATTGCAAAAGCAGTAAATAAGAGGGAAATTTGTATTATTACAGCCCTATCTCATGAACCAAGAAAAATCCCCAATAACCAACCTAACACCTTAAAAAAACAGGGAAAAACATGAACTCAAACACAGAAGTGGAAAGGAAATAAGAAAAAGTAGAGCAGAATTAAATGAAATAGAGAACAAAAAGACAATAAAAAATGCAAAAAGATCTGTTCTCTGAAAATATTAATAAAATTTTAAAAACCCTGGCTAGACTCATTAAAAAAAAGACACGAACAAGATCAGAAATTAAATAGGAGGAGTTACCATGGATACCACAGACATACATGGACTGACAATTAAATTCATGGACTCATCCTAGAAAAAGTGCTACATACCTCATTGCTGAATATCACTATGGCCATCTTCAAAATACTCCCCTTGGGAAGCTATGCACCAATGCCAGTGCCTTAAAAGCAACTTTGACAGTTTTTTTTCTGGAATGGTCATCAGAGCTGCTGTCATACTACCGTTGATGTCCTGAATGTCATCACAATGTCTTTCTTTCAATATTTCCTTTATCTTCAGACAAAGAAAAAAGTCATTGGGGTCCAGATCAGGTGAGTAGTGAGGGTGTTCCGATAGAGATATTTGCTTACTAGCTAAAACCTTCCTCACAGACAGTGCGGTGTGAGCTGGTGCATTGCTGTGATGCAAGTTCCATGAGCCGTTGGCCAAAAGTTCAGGAGATTTTCATCTTTTTCATATAGCCTTTTCAGCACATTCAAATAATAAACTTGGTTGACTCTTAGTCCAGTGGGTACAAATTCATAATAAACAAGCCTTCTGATATCAAAAAAGTTTAGCAGCATCGTTTTGATTCTTGATTTGGACTGACTGAAATTTTTTGGTCATGGAGAATTGGCTGACTTCCATTGTGCACTTTGACACTTTGTTTCAGGGTCATATTGGTATACCCATGATTCATCACCAGTGATAACATAGCCCAAAACATTGTCTTGTCTCCACAAAAGGTCTTGGCAAACTTCGACTCTCCTTTTGTTCATTGGTGAGCCCCTTTGGGATCATTTTTGCTCACACCTTTCTCATGCCAAAATTTTCAGTTAAAATTTTTCTGTTACTCTATTGATGTTTTCTTGGTCTGCTATTCTTCTCACATTCAGCTGATGTTTTAGACACACAATTCGACAAATTTTTGCAATGTTTTCATCCTTTCTGCTCGTTATGGGCTACCCTGATGTCTCTTCATCAGTGACTCTTTCTCTCCCCTCAAAAAAACGTTTCATCCAATTAAGCATTATCCCCATAAACTTAGACTAACATATCCCTGATTTCACTTCCAATTTTTCCAAGTTTAACAACTGTTTGTTCAATGCTCTAATTCAAGCTCCAACAATCTCCTGACAGCACACGAAAATACACAACAATGAACATCACTCAATAAGACACTGTTGCACGTCAACATAAACACAGCTATAAGACACAGATATGCCAAGGTTATGAAACCTCACTGAGTTTTGTGTACAGTGCTGTCATTGTAAGTGCATGATGGCAAGTTAACAAACTTAATTCTCAGACCTTGTACAATGGATCATACAAAAATACTATGAAGGACTATATGTCACCTAATTCAATCAGCTAAAAAACATGGACAAGCTCTTAGAAATATATAACCTTCCTAGACTGAATCACAAAGAACTGGAAAATCTGAATAGATTGACCAACAGTAAGGGAATTAAAACAATCATTTAAAACCTCCCCAAAAGCAAAGGTTCAGGACCAGATGGCTTCACTAGTGAATTCTATCAAACACTCAAAAGATTATGCAATATCTGTCCTCAATGTGTTCCAAAAAATTAAAGAAGAGGCAATACTTCCCAACTTATTTAATGAGGCCAACCTCACCCTGATACCAATACCTGGTAAAAACAACATACACACACACACACACACACAAAACTATAGACCAATGTCTCTGATTAATACAAATGCATAAATCCTAAACAAAATACTAGCAAATCTAATACAATAATACATTCAAAAGATTATACATCATGATCAAGATGAGTTCATTCCAGGGGTACAAGGATAATTCAATATACACAAATTGATCAGTTATTATACCACATAAACAAAATAAAGGATAAAAATTATATGATTATATCAATAGATGCAGGAAAAGCATTTGACAAGAAATATCTATTTATGATTAAAATGCTTAATAAAATGGGTAGAGAAAAAAAAGCAAAGGCCATACATGACAAATGCTCAGCTAGTATCATAGTGAATAGTGAAAAACTGAAAGCTATTTCTCTAAGATCAGGAACAAGACAGGGATGCCCCCCTGTCATCAATGTTACTTAACATAGTATTGGAAGTCCTAGAGAGATCAATCAAGCAAGGGAAAGCATTAAAGGCATCTAAATTGGGAATGAAAAAGTCAAGTTGTCATTTTTTTGCAGATTACACAGTTTTTTAAATAGACAACCATAAAGAATCCACCAAAAATCATTAGAAACCCTAAAAATTACAGTAAAGTTGCAAAATATGAAAATCAATGTACATAAATACATTGCATTTCTGTATACTAACAATGAAATTATGGAAAATGAAATTTTAAAAAAACAATTCCTTTTGCAATTGCAACAAAAAAAATAAAATACACAGAATTAAAGTTAACAAAGGATTGAAGAACTTAAACACTGAAAACTATAAGACATTATTAAAATAAATTGAAGAAGACACAAAGAAATGGAAAGATATTCCATGTTCATGGATTGAAATAATTATCATAGTTAAAATGACCATATTACTCAAAGCAATATACACATTTAATACAATCACCATGAAAATCCCACAGACATTTTTTAAAGAAATAGAACAAAAACATTATCAGATTGGTATGGAATCACAAAAGACCTCAAATAGCAAAAGCAATTCTAAGGAAAAAAGAAACAAGGCTGGAGGTATCACACTTCTTGACTTCAATTTATACTACAAAGTGACAATAATAAAAAAAGCATGATATTGGCAGAAAAACAAACACACAGACCAACGGAATAGAACTGAGAACTCAGAAATAAACCCACATGTATATAGGTAGATAATTTTTGACAAAGGAGCCAGCAACATACAATGGAGAAAAGAAATCCTCTTCAATAAATGGTGCTGGGAAAATTAGAAAGCCACATACAAAAGAATGAAACTAGACTGCTATCTGTCTCCAAAAGTTAACTCAAAATGGATCAAACACCTAAACATAAGACCTGAAACAATGAATTGCATAGAAGAAATCATAGAAACTAAACTTATGAACCTTTGGTTCAGAAAGGATTTTATGAATTTGACCTCAAAAGCAAGGAAAGTAAACACAAACATAAATGAATGGGATTATTCTGCAGAGAAAAATAAACCATCAATAAAATAAAGAGGCAACCAAGTGAATGGGAAAAGATATTTGCAAACAACGCCTTTGATAAGGGGATAATATCCAAAATATATAAAGAACATATACAACTCAACACCAAGAAACAATGCAATTAAAAAATGGGCAAAGGATTTGAACAGACACTTCCAACAAGACGAACAAATGGCCAACAAATATCTAAAAAAGTGCTCAGCTTCACTAGCTATTAGGAAAATGCAAATCAAAACCATAATGAGATATCACCTTACACCTGTTAAAACAGCCATCATCAAGACAAGTAATAGCAACTGTTGAAGAGGTTGTGGAGGAAAAGGAACCCTCATATACTGTTGGTGGGAATGTAAATTGGTACAGCCACTATGGAAAATATGGAGATTTCTCAAGAAATTAAGAATAGAATTACCATACAACCTAGAAATCCCTCTTCTGGGTATCTATCCAAAATATCTGAAAACATTTATCTGTAAAGATATATGTACCCCAATGTTCACTGCAGCATTATTTATGGTGGCCAAAACGTGGAAAAAATCAAGGTGTCATTTGCTAGATGATTGGATAAAGATGTGGTACATATACACAGTGGAATATTACTCAGTCATAAGAAAAGATAAAATACTACTATTTGCAACAATGTGGATGAATATTGAGATTATCATGGTATGAAAAGAAAGTCAGAAAAAGTAGAGAACCATATGATTTTACTGATAAGCAACAAACAAGACAAACAACAAAAAATCATAGACATAATAGTTTAATGGTTATCAGAGGGTATGGAGGTGGCAGGGGTAGAAGAGGGTAAAGTGGGTCAAATAGGTGGTAATGGAAGGAGATCTAACTCTGGGTGGTGAACACACAATGTAATACATAGATGACATATTATTGAATCGTACACTTAAAAACCTATGAATAAATTTAATAAAAATTAAAAAAAATGATCTAGCAATCCACCTTTAAGTACTTTACCCAGAAGAAACAAAAACATGTTTACACAAGACCTGTACACAAATTTTATAGCATCTGTTTATATTTGTCATATACTGGAAACAAATAAAATGTCATACAACAGGTGATTGGATAAATAAACAGTGGTACATTCATACAATGGAATATTATTCAACATGAAAAGGAATGAACTACTCATACGTGCAACAGCTTGGATGAATATTAAAGACATTATGCTGAGTGAAGCAAGTCTCAAAGGTATTCCATTTATGTAACATTTTTGAAAAGATAAAGTCTAGGGACAGAGACCCAATCAGTGGTTGTCAGAGGTTGGGAGAGGGTAGA
Organism: Lyroderma lyra; assembly: GCA_004026885.1. Classification (NCBI taxonomy): domain Eukaryota; kingdom Metazoa; phylum Chordata; class Mammalia; order Chiroptera; family Megadermatidae; genus Lyroderma; species Lyroderma lyra. The sequence continues at coordinate 401,987 of PVJL010000194.1, read as the reverse complement.
ATATGACTATAAAATGACAGCACGAAGGAGCTTAGGGAACATTATTACATTTCCTAATTGTAATCAGGGTTACATGATTCTACACATGTGTTTACATTCATAGACCTCTACACAGTCAATTTTATTGTGTTATATAAACATGGACAAACTGATGCTAAAATTCATATGAAAATTAAAATTTAAAAAGTCAACTATCAAGTTGACAATGCACTGTAGAATTGTATGCCTGAGATCTATGTAATCCTTGCTAGCAGATGTCACCCCAATAAGTCTAACAATAAAAATGAATTAAAAAAAAGTCAACTACAATTTATTTAAAAAGAAATTTACCTTCTAAATGGAAACAGAAAATTCAGAAGGATCACTGACAGAGAAGCTGCCACTATGACCCAGGTGCAATTAATTTGTAGTCATAAGCTTTGGATAGTTGGGAGAAAAACATCCACCAGCAAGATGGATGTCATTTTGGAATTCAGAAACTGCCACCACTTCCCAGTTGCCTGCTTGAAACCATCATCGAACAGCTTGCAAAGTAGGAGACTATCCTGTTCAGCTCGCGTGGGTATTCCGCTGGCCTCAGATATCAATTCCTGCAGAAGAGAGAACTTCCACATGTAACAGGCTGGAGATGCTTCAAATGGAGTAGGTGATGAGGTTGGGGAGTTGTCAAGGAGCACCAGCTGCCGAGTTTTCAAGCATCCTCACAAAATGGTATTATATTAATGAGTTCACCATGGTGCAGAGTATGACACTTACTTACCCTTTCAAGGTCAGAGCATTAACAATTTGTTCTTGTGATTGCCTCTGAGTTGATTGGGTGCAGAACGTAGTGAAGAGTCTTCATAGCCTCGATGTACACTTAGAATTGTGAGCTGACACTCTTAAAGCCACCCAACTCCCTTTGCTGGGTTCCTGCTCAACAAGCAGCCTACTGGTAGTTCATTTATTTATTTATTCATTCACATAAGCTTCTCTAACACTTTTAAAGTGACAAACATTACACTGGGTGCTGGGTATACAAACATAAATAATGCATGTGCACTGCTTAGAGCAGCTCATAGATCTTCCCCCAGGGTAGAGAATGTGATGGCCAGCTGACAGGTATTCCAGGCCCTGTGGCAATGATTTTCCACACTGTGATTTAACAAGATAAGGTTAGGTGCAGTCCGTCATCTTCTTGTGAACTTGTTTAACAAAAAGTCATTATCTCTGAATGTTGCTACACAGAAAAAATTATGAAACCCCAGGATTGGACCCCAAACTCGAATAGAAAATAGCCCATCTGTGAGATTCCGGCCTGTACTGAGACTGACCAGACATGCCGTTTTAATGGGACAGAAAACAGTACTGTCTCATTTGACACAGTATGAATGGTCAGCCCACTGACACCTTGAATTTAGCCTAGTGAGAGTAGCTGACCGTATGTACCATCTGAAATGGGACAGTACCATTGTTTTCTGTCCCATTTAAAATAATACGTCTAGGGGTTCCCTGGTGGTGTAGGGGCTAGATTTCGGCACTCTCAGCACTGTGACCTGGGTTCGATTCCCAGCCAGGGTGCTACCCCCACACTCCCCCCCACCCCAAATAATAATAATACGTCTGGTCAGCCTACCTATATCGTAACACTTGGACCCTAAAGGACGGTTACCCCGACTCCTCTCTCTCCTTGTTTACCACCTTATGTCATCTGTCATACAACACACCATCTTCCCAAGCTGTGAGCTGTTTGAGGTCAGGAACTGAGTGTCAGTCCTACTTTTATTCGCTCCTCCCATCCGCAGCAGCTAGTTCTGTGCTTTGAAAATGATATTGCAAAAAAATTGTAATTTCTGTTTATGAGAAAGAGGAGAAGGTGGGAGGAAAGGAGGGAGAGAGAGAAGAGGAGAAGAGAGAAAAGAAGAGGAAAAGAGAGGAGAGGGGAGAGGGGAGGGGAGGGGAAAGGCTGAAACCCCTTGGAATTTAGGGTGTTGGTGCCACTTAAGTAAAACATGTTTTTAATAGACTAGTACAAGAAATACCCTTTTCAATGGAAAAAAAGTGGGTTCTAATTTTGTCTGTCACTCCTTAGCTATGTTATCTTTATAAGCTAATTATCATCTCCAGCCCTGGTTTTCTCAAGCATAAAATGAATGAGATAAAGAATTTCTAAATCATTCCACTAAGTGTGATTCCAGTATGTCTCTAGACAAAATCCTCTCCTCAGATGCTTCACTGTTTTTGTTTTGAAATTTGTTTCACCATTTTCTCTTGACACTTAAAAGGACATTGTAAAAACTACTACTATGAAAAAAGATTTCCCATAAACATCATATCATATATGTTTCCTATTAGGGCTCCTGACATTCCACATGTTTTCAAAGGTAATTGAAAATACTGGAGACAATTTAAGGGTCATTATTGGGTTAGCCAAGAAAATAGCCAATGATGACTTTAGCTACCAGACTATTCAGCTGATCATGTAACCCATTAGCTCAATTAAGTAAATCAAATAGGAAAAGACATTTAGACTTAAAAAGCCACCCACCACTACCTATTTGCCTGTGAGACTTCCTTTTCATGGTAAATTTAAACTGTTTGTTCCTTCTATGAAGATGAAAATGACCAGATCATCTGATTTAGCAGATGTAGTGATTCAAGATCACTTAGCATATAAAATTACAAACCAAAAATTACATTAAATAGCAATTTTAAGAGTGCAGGTAAGACCGGAAACCTTCTGTGCAAACACTAGTTGAGATTCTTTGTCTGCAGTGGTTTATTTCATTGCACTGGGGCAGGGGTGGAGAGCAGCACATGGTTTTTACTTTCCTTAAGGGACTTTTTTTTTCAAACCTAAAGTGGTCTGTAGGTTCAGATTTGCAAGAAGGCAAGGGAGTAGCATTGAGATGAACATTTATGACCCCAAACATTCTAATTCTAGTTTATAGCATTCAGTAATTGAGTAAGCATTTAAGCTTTCAAAGAACAAGCCCTGAAGATAATGATGACTTTAACTTGTAGTTTTTTATTATTCAAGTGGTCAGTTCACAGGATGTTGGAGGCAACTCATGGAGAAGAAAGGATACCACTGATTGTATAATTGATTTAATATTTAATAAGTGTGGTTATTACATTCAGATCCTGCTATTGCTGGAACGAGATGGCCCATTGAATGATTGTTCAAAATTGATACAGTGACAGCTTCATCCAATTATAAATTTAGCAACTGATGCAATCAGTGGTGTACGTATGACAATGGACTTTCCAGTACTGAATTGTATAGTGCAGGCCCTCCCCTCATGGCTGACAGATACCAGGCAACAATGTGATGTCACCTGAATTGCACAGATGGAACTGCTGGAGGCTCAACAATCAGCTCTATCAAACTGGAACAAATAGCTCCAGCACGCTGCTGGATGTTATTTAAGTTATGGAATAAAAAAAGAATGGACTACTAGTAAATGGAATTCCAGGAAAATTGTTCTTAGAGAGCACACCTATGCCTACTTTGTGGCCAACCTTCATCCCAAACTGGCAGAAGATACTGGGTCACATTTTCAAAAGACTCCTGTGTAGGAACCCTTTGGAAAAAGGCTGGACTTGAGGGCATCTTTATTCTAAATATCTACTGTTCCTCATTTGCTGTGTGAGCATGGACAAGTTATTCCATATCCCTGGGACTCTTATGTAAACTAAAAAGATTTCATAGCTATTTCTGCTGCTCTGATGCGATTTAGGCCAAAAGTTAACGCAGGTACCCATCATTAAAATGGGTGACCACAGCTAGTGGGTCCTGCCATACGTGTGTGCCGTCCACTTGGATAAAAGGTAGGAAGTTTCTCATGCCTCCCCAGAGCCTTACTAGGAACGTGATCTCTCCCTAAGAGCTTTTTTAATGACCCTGCACACAGATGGGTGTAGATCCGTTTTCTCCCAGGCTGCATCCTTCCTTCTGCCTACGATGTCCCCGCATCTCAGCCCATGCAGTGCTGTTTAATCCCACCGTTTTTCTTGTGATCTAAGGTGACTTTTTTTTTTATCTCCACTTCTGCTTTTGCCCTTACATCATGAGGTAACCACCTACATGTTCTTGCATATTCATGCTAAAATATTCATCCTTGGGAACAAAACTAGAATATCAAGTTTATAAAAACAACACACGACTTAGATCCTCTAATAATGTAATACAATGAAACTTTTCACTTATTATTGCTGATTCAATTGTTCTTTAATATTTATTATTTTTATTGATATCTATTCTGTGCCTAGTCTAGTTAATAAATATCTGTTGAATGAATAAATGAATGAATGGCAGATATGATATCTGTCTGAATGGATGAGATATTCTCCCCAGTTCATTTTCAGACCTCTGTTGCTATAATACATTTTTTCCTATTTTTGTATTTTTCTTTATGTTCTCTGTTTATCTCTAGAGGATGACAAACAGCTTCCTGCACTGTAGGGAGGATTTTGGCAGAAAAATCATACTCTTTACCTGTCAGCTACCTTCAGAAATGCATGAACTGAGAGACTGAGAAAGTCAAAAACATACCATGCAATTGCTAACAGTTGGTAGAGCAGCAAGTGCACTAGAGTGGGTGGCATTTGTCCCTATTTCTACGCTCTGATCTGAAGCTTGTACAACAGATGTACTGAGGCCTAGAGAAACATGGTGCTCATTTGTGGAGGTGAAAATTATGGAAAATGTGAGGCCACGACTAGCAGTGGCAGAACAGTGCCTCAGGCTGATGAACCTGTTGGTCTTGCTGGGTGGTTTTCCTACAGCAACATTTTTAACTCTTTGCAATTCTAGAAGCAATGGTAAACATTGCTAATTTCACATTTATTTATAAGGCTAGAGCACCAGAACTAGATGGTATAAAACTTCTTGAAATTATTGTCATATTAGGTTTATGCCTGAGTAAAATTTAAACTCCCACATTGCAAAATCAGCAGTCCAGAAACCTTGTATGTTGTTGCTGTTAATCATATAAATAGCGTAAGAGTATTATAATTCTACTGTTACTTAATATGTTTTTCTGCAATCTACCTAATGTCTTTTTTCATATGTATAGTATTTAATACATTTTCTTATGCTTGCTTTTATTTTTATTTATTTATTTTAATATGCTAGTTCTCCTTTTTCTCACATAAGCTCTCATGAGTTCATTATATTCTAGCTTTCACATTTGTTTAAGTTAAAAATATTTTAAAGGTTGCAGGAGGAAGAAGGTTCAAGATGGCAGAATAGGTAAACACTATGTCTGTCACCTTCCATAATCACATTAAAATTACAACTAAATTATAGAACAATCAACCTTGAAAATCATCTGGTGATACCTGAACAGATCCCCTATAACTAAGAATAAAAGGAAGAGACCATATGGGGATAGGCAGGAGGGGCAGAGACATTAAATAGGCTGACCTCAAAACCACAGGAGGAGGTCTTGGCCATGGAGGTCCCCTCTGAAGAGTACAAGATTCCAGTCTCACACTGGGCTCCCCTGCCCAGGGGTCCTGGGCTGGAAATAAGAGTCCCCACAACATCTGGTAATAAAAATCAGTGAAGATTCTGTCTATTCAACCCAGTGAGACAAAAGACAACTGAAACCCCAGACATCCTCTTAAAGGGCTTCAGCACAGACTCAGAAAAACTGAGTTGTGTGGCTTCAGGTTGAGGGCTAGAGGGACAGCTGCCATTATCTCTATAGGGAACCGCTCTAAGTGTAGCATACAGGCACTATCTTTCCTTGTTGACTCCTCCCCCACAGGGCCAAATCTGAGACAGCATTGGTCTGATAAAATTTGTGTGCCCACGACCATAGTAATTCTCTGGGACCCCACCCTATCCAGCTAGTGCGACATTGCCCAAGTCACTCTCAGCTCCCAGGCAGCCAGCAGCCATTGCTCCATGACAATCTAGGAAACTTTCAGTGGCAGGTGGTCAGCCCCAACTCACACAATAGCCTTATGGGCAGCTCTTGGGGATCTGCAGCTTGAGATGAGCAGTGTATGGCTATGATACTCGCAGAGTCTTTTGTAGCATGCCCACAGGCTCAGCACTGGTGCAAGAACTGACTCTACATTAATTTTGTAAAAACCACTGACCATACTTTGTGAATCCTTGGAACCCCATCCTATCCAATTCAGGTGGCATCATTGAGGGCACTGCCAGTCCCAGGTCAACCAGACTGGCCCATGCACCTAAACAGGTTATTTCAATGGCTGAGCCTTACAGGCAGCCAGCAGGTGTAAACAAGACTAGGGGACTGCGGGGCATTTTGCTAAGCTATTTCAGGCCTGATACTGGTGGCAGTCTGTCTTGGTTCACAGCAAGGCAACCCCTGCATGCAATCATTTAATATTAAAGGACAGATAAATGACTTCCCAGACAAGAAAAAGCTAAAGAAATTCATTACCGCCAAGCCAGTATTACAAGAAATGTTAAAGAGATTTCTTTAAGAAGAGAAAAAACAAACAAATAAACAAAGAATGGAAAAATATGAATAATGGTAATAATTTTGTACCTATCAATAATCACTTTAAATATAAATGGGTTAAATGCTCCAATAAAAAGACATAGAGTAGCTGAATGGATAAGAAAACAAGATCCATATATATGCTGCTTACAAGAGATCCATTTTAGACCGAAAGAACCCAAACACTGAAAGTAAAAAGATAAACAAAATACTTTACACAAATGGAAATGAAAACAAAGTGGATAACAATACTTATGTAAGACAAAATAGACCTTAAAATGAAGACTATAATAAGAGATAAAGAAGGACATTATATAATTAAAAAGGGATCAACCCCATGAAATGATATAACCCTTGCAAACATTTATGCACTAAACATAGAAACACCTAAATATAGAAAACAAATATTGACTGACATAGGAGAGAGATGGACAGTAACATTTTCATAGTCAGGGAATTTAACACACCATTGACTGATCTTTCACATAAAAAATCAATAAAAAAAAAAATAGTAGCCTTAACTGACACACTAGACCAAATGGATTTAATCAATATTTTTGAGAATTTCACCCCAAAGCAGCAAAATATACCTTCTTTTCAAGTAAACATGGAACATTTTCCAAGATATACAATATGTTAGTACACAAAATCCCAATAAATAAGATTAAAATTATATCAAGCATCTATTCTGACCACAATGGTATGAATCTAGAAATCAATTAGGAAAACAACAACAACAACAAACAAACCCTGAAAAACACACAAATATATTGAAGCTAAATAACATGCTACTAAACAATAAATGGCTTAATAGTGAGATCAAGAAAGATATCAAAAGACATCTTGAGACAAATGAAAATAAAAACACAATGCCCCAAAATCTATGAAACACAGTGAAAGCAGTTCTAAGGGGGAAATTCATAGAAATACAGGCCTACCTTAAAAAATTAGAAAAACATCAAATAAACAATCTAATTTTACACCTAAAGGAACTGTAAAAAGTAAAACAAAGCCAAAAGTGAGTAGAAGGAAGAAAATAATAAAGATCAGAGCAAAAATAAATAACATATAGGCTAAAACAACAATACAAATGATCAATGAAACCAAGAGCTGGTTTTTGGAAAAGATAAAGAAAACTGATAAACCTTGAGCCAGACTCATCAAGAAAAAAGGGAGAAGACCCAAATAAATGAAATCAGAAAAAAAAAGGGGGGAGGTAACAACTGACATTACAGAAATACAAAATAATTTAAGATAATATTATGCACAATTATGCTTCAACAAATCGGACAATCCGAAAGAATGATAAGTTTCTAAAAATATACAATCTTCCAAGTCTGAATCAAGAAACAATAGAAACTGTAAATCACTGATTATTATTAATGAAATGGAATTAGTAATCAACAAGCTCCCAACAAACAAAAGTCCTGGACCAGATGACTTCACAGGTGTTACACAACATTTAAAAAAAGAATGAACACCTATATTGTTCTCAGATTATTTATATTTCAGAACATTCAGGAGGAGGGAAGGCTTTTAATTTTATTCTATGAGGCTGCCACTACCATGATTCTGAAACCAGACAAGGATATTAAAAAAAAAAAAAGAAGGAAAGGAAGAAAGAAAGAAAGAAAAAGAAAACTGTAGGTTGACATTTCTGATGACCATAGATGCAAAAAACCTCAACAAAATATAAGCAAAACAAATTCACCAGTACATTAAAAAGATTATGCACCATGATTAAATGGTATGTATTCTTGGTAGGCAAGGTAGTTCAATATTCACAAATCAATGAATAAATGAAATTTAAATAAAATTTAACAATCATATAATGATATCAATAGATGCAAGAAAAACATTTAATGTTCAGTGTCCACTTATGATAGAAACTTTCAGCAAAGTAGGAAGAGGAAAGGTATCTCAATATAATAAAGTCCATATACAACAAAACAACAGTTAACATCATACTCAATGAGAAAAAGTTAAAGGTGTTCTCCTTACAATCAGAAACAAGACAGAATATCCACTTTTATTCAACATAGTACTGGAAGTCTTAGCCACTTCAATGAGACAAGAAAAAAATGATTAAAATAAAATGAAAGGATCCAAATTGGAAAGGAAGAAGTAAAACTCTCATTACTTGCAGATGACATGATACTATATATATAGAAAACCCAAAAGATTTCACCAAAATACTATTAGAAATGAAAAATAAATTTAGTAAATTCAGAAATCAGTTGCATTTTTATTCACCAAAAACAAACTATTAGAAAAAGAAATTAAGAAAGCAATCCCATTTACAGTTGCCTCAAAATAAAACACCTAGGAGGTGTTTTAACCAAGGAGATAAAAAAAACCTGTACTCAGAAAATGGTAAGACCCTAAAGGAGCTACAAATAAATGGAAACATATACGATGATCATAAATAGGAGGAATTAACAGAACAATCTACAGAGTCAATGCGATCACTATCAAAATACCAGTGGCATGTTTCACAGAACTAGCACAGATAGTCCTAAAATTTATATGGAACCACAGAAGATCTCAAATAGCTATGGAAATCTTGAGAAAAAACAAACAACCAAATCAGAGTTGGAGGTGTCATGCTACCTGATATCAAACTATACTACAAGGCCATAGTAATCAAAACAGCATGATACTGGTGTAGAAACAGATACATACGTCAATGGACAGAATAACGAGCCCAGAAATAAATCCATGCCTATATGGTCATTTAATCTATGACAAAGGAAGAAAGAATATACATACAATGGGATAAAGAAAGTCTATTCAGTAAATGGTGCTAGAAAACCTGAACAGACACATGCAAAACAATGAAGCTGGACCACTTTCTTATTTCATATACAAGACTAAACTCAAAATGAATTAAAAACTTAAATGTAAGACCCAAAACCATAAAACTTCTAGAAGAAAATATAGGCAGTAAATTGTCAGACATTACCCTTAGTAGTATTTATACTGATATATCTCCTCAGAAAAAGGGAAACAAAAGAAAAAAATAAACAAATGGGACTACATCAAACTAAAGAGGTGTTGCACAGCAAAGGAAATCATTAACAAAACGAAAAGACAGCCTACTGAATGGGAGAAGCTATTTGCCAATAATACATCGAATAAAAGGTTAATATCTAAAAATTATTAAAAACTTACACAACTGAACACCAAAAAAAAAAAAAAAAACCAAACAATCCAATTAACAAATGGGCAGAGAGTAGTAATAAACATTTCTCCAAAAAGGACATGCAGATAGCCAATAGACATATGAAAACATGCTCAATGTCACTAATCATCAGAGAAATGCAAATAAAAACCACAATAAGGTGTCACCTCACACCTGTCAGAATGGCTATCTTCAATAAATCAATAAAGTGTTGGTGAGGATATGGAGAAAAGGGAACACTGTCCACTGTTGGTGGAATTGCAAATTGATGCAGCCACTATAGAAAACAGTATGGAGGTTTCTCAAAAAATTAAAAATAAAATTACCTTATGAAATGACAATTCCACTTCTGAGTATTTACCCAAATAAATCCAGAACTCTAATTTGAAGAGATATATACACCCTTATGCTCACTGCAGTGCTATTTACAAGAGCAAAGATATGGAAACAACTGAAATGCCCATCAATAAGTGATTAGATAAAGAATATACACTGGAATATTACTCTGCCATAAAAAAGATTTCTGACCGTTTGTGATAACATGGATAAACCTAGAAGGTTATTATACTAAGTGAAATAAGTCAAACTGAGAAAGACAAACACAATGTTATTTTACTTATGCATAGAATCTAAGGAACAAAATAAAGAACAAACAAAGGAGAGAGTAATACAAACAGAACAAACTAGTTACTAGATGGGAAGTGGTTTGGAGGGCTAGGTGAGAAAAGTGAAAGGATTCAGGAGTACAAATTGGTAGTTACAAAAGAATCATGGGGATGTAAAGTATAGTATGGGGAATATAGTCAATAATACAGTAACTACTTATAGTGTCATAAGGGTACAAGACTTATTAGGGGGATCACTTCATAAATTATATAAATGTCTAACCACATTTCAGGTGTATGTTGTAAACCTAAAACTCATATAAAATAATATTGAGTGTCAACTATAATTTTAAAAAGTCATAGGGATATAAATTATAGTATAAGGAATATAATCAATAATATTATAATAATTATGTGCAGTGTCAGATGGGCAACAGACTTACTTGGTAAGGTATACAAATGTCTAATTACTATGTTGTTTTGTAGATACGAAACTAATAAAAAAAACCTTTAAAAAAGCAAATCAGGAAAAAAATGTAGAAACAACAATCTATTTAACAAACTAAATACATTTTTCTCAGGATTTCATAGCATATTTTCACAATAAAAACAGTAAAAAAAATCTCTGACAAAGGAGTCATTTACTTACAATGATCAAATTCCAATTTAATTTAATTACAAATTAATGCTTATTTTCATATTTAACCAATGGGTGTATTTAATTTAAGTGGGTTTTCTGGTCTTTATTTGACCAATAGAAAGTTGAAATTGCATAGATTTTTAGTCCCCAAAATTAAAGAAAAATGAGAAGCTATAGAAGATACATTTTGACTTTTTAAAAAATGTTTTAAAAAATGTAGGGAGAGAGAGAGAGAATGTCTAATTCTACAAACTGTTAAAAATATAAATTTAAGTCAGCTGATACTTTTTCTTTTATTATTAGTGTTTTAGATTTAAATCATGCCATGTTTTTTCTTTCATTATTTACATAAGTTAACAGTATTTACATTATTTCATTATTTACATGATTTCTAATAACTGGCCTAATCGAATTTAAACATTTGCAATGACTTGGCTTTGGCTATTTGGCTTTGTGTAAGTAGAACCAGTGTCTTGAAATCACACATTTCACCAACAGGAGTTTTATACATTTCATGAAACATTGTGCTGTGAAAGGCAGTTCCTTTATTTCTCGATTTTGATTCTCTGCTTACTCTCACACATAATGCAAATTAGGTTATTAGTTATTGCTAATATTGTTAATTAAGAGAGTAAACATCAGTATTAAACAATATATAGGCCTGACCTCAAATTAGTTATTTCATTTTAGAAAAATGTTTCATCAATGCCAAACCCAATATTTTTATTTATGACTTGGGATCTGAATTCATTGAAAGGATTATGGTATAAAATTTCCAGCTAAATAAAACTTTAAAAAATTATCATCATCACATCTAATGTCTGCTATAGTTTAAATGGTCTCAAAGGCCTAGCACTGTAGCTGAAGGAGACCAAATCCCCAAAGACACTGCCCCAGTACTGCTTTCAAAGCAAGTCCTTGCCCCCTCTGAGTTCACTTAGAAGAGAATAATGCTATAGTCAGAGTGATTAGAAAATGTTCATGATTGTGAAACTGAGCAGGAATTAAGCCGGCAACCATCAGAAATAGCTTTTTTGGGGTTTGGCCTTATAGCATGACCTTTTTCTCCCTCATCTGCACACAAATTTATTAACTGCGGGACAGAGGATTGGGGTTGCCTCTACCTTGCACTCCTACATAGCCATGAATTAATTTCCAAATGACAATGTGAGTATGTTTTCTTTTTCGTGCATCATAGTGGGGGAGACAGCTGCAAATACTACTTCATGTGCCACATGCACCCACTCAGCACAATTTTTTATTTCCAGAGTGGAGAAAACAGGTAAAGAAATTGTTCATCCAGCCTTTACTTATCTTGGTACATGGACAATAAATTGTTTCAATATTGGTACAGATTACTACTTTAAGGAAAACAAAACATAAAATGAACAAAACATATTGAAGTTTGTCTCTTTAAAAAAACTACACTTTTGTATCAGTCAGTAATTAATAGAATTTTAAAGCTGTAAAGAATGTTAAAGATCTTGAAAGAAGTGCAAGCAAGAGTAAAGATGAGATGCCTTGATATAAAATAGAAACACTGAACTTGGAATCAGAAGATCTGGGGAGGTCAAATACTTTAGGAGAAAAGAAAGCTTCACTGTATAAGTGAAGAAAGCTTCATTTATACAAGTTCTATAGGTCATATTCCTGAATGTCAAAATGACACCTTATAATGAGTATCCAGTGGGGATCAACCTCTGAGAGTACAGAACAAGAATCCCCAAGTTTGGGAGAGTGATAACACCATTGTTACTTAACTTTTTAGATGTCTCATACAGACTTAGAGGTGTTTTGCAACACATTTAAAAAAGTTAAACTGGATTCAAATGAAATAAATATAGTAAAAGAAATCCATTGGAATTGAAAGAGGATGTTAAACCTACAGCCACGTGAGCTCTCTGCCTAGGGAGAATTTCCCCACTGTGCCATAGCTAGCTGGAGCCAGCAAAACATGATGATCTTCCTGAGCAGAGAAAGTAGAAATCAAGTTGAAGGCCTTTAAAAAATCTGTAAGGCAGAGCACTGACTAGGGCAGTTATACAATAAAATAGAGCCCAGAAGTCTTTATGTGGTTTCCCCACAAGTTTTTGACTGAGGGACTGGTTGAATGTGCACAAAGTGAGACAATGACTTATGAAATCAGTAATGGAGTAGAAAGTAGAATTGAGTTACTTGAATTAGACCAGGGCTAGGAGATGTTGAAGTTCCAGCCCAGCCAGAGTAGGATTTTCAGCAGAAGCGCCAACATTGCCAACACTTTGCCAGCCAGCTGACACACCAGTAAAGATACTCATTTTGTTTTAGGACTGCTATGTCCCAGAGTCAGGCCTATTCCGGATATGCCCTAAAAAAGTCTAAAATGAAACCAAGTCTATGAATGAAACAAGTTCAACCTAACTAGTAATTGAATGGCCTACTAGAATAAAAACTAACTTTCTAGAAGAAAGGTAACAGAATCCTTAGACTATATGATGTATCATCCATGCTGTTGAAAATACAATGAAAAATTATTAGACATGAAAAAAGACACAAAAATGTGACCATTAGTTAAGAAAAAAGCAAATATGAATCTTAAGGTGGGCCAGATGTTAGAATTAGTACATAAAACATTAAAGCATGTATAATGAATTTGTTCAAGAATTTGAAGACAAATATTATCTGAATTGTTAGGGAATCTCAGCAAAGAAATAAAACAAAATCAAAATTCTTAAACCAAAGACTACAATAACTTAGATTTTTAAAAATTCATAAGATGGAATTAAAGCAGATTGAAAATGAAGAAGAATCGTTGTATATAATTGGAGTCCCAGAGGAAAAGGAATAATATATTTTCAAAAAGTGACTCAAATGTTCCCAAATATGAGGGGTGCTCAAGAAATTCATGGAATGGGGGGGTTACCAGAAAGGTGGGAGTACTAGTGCACACAGTTTTCTTGTGTGACTTATTAGTATATGTGCCAAATTTCAGCCTACTTGCTTCTGTGTTCTTTCGGATGTCACCAAAGGGCTTGTTAGACATGAAGAAAACCCCAAATATGGATAAAATTGTATTTCACGCTGCCATTAAGTTCTTCAGAAAACAAGGGGAAACACCTCAAATGTTTTTGGAAGAGATGTTAGTGGTTGATGAGAACTGCTGCCCTAGGAAATCCAGTTTATAAGTGGCATCGCCTTTTTAAGCAAGGCAGAGTCCACTGAAGACAACCTCTGTCCAGGACTCCCTGTTGAGGTCAAATTTTTGTCAAAAAAGTTAAAAACTTGTAGTGGGAAATGCCACATTGAATAAAAAGAAGCTTGCAGAGTGGTTGGAGTATCACCTACAACCATTTTGAATATTCTCCATCAGCATCTAAGGATGTCAGAAGTCAGTGCAAGACGGGTACCAAGAATGCTCGTGCTGCTTCCACAATAACAACTCCGTGAGTGTTCACGACAGTTTTGGGACCTCTGAGAAGAGAACAAAGACGAAGCTTTCAACTGGATTGTCACTGAAGATGAAACTTGGGTTCATCATTATGACCCTTGAGTCAAAACAGGAGTCCATTCCATGGCATGAAAAGGGCACGCCACCTGGTGAGGAGTCCAAGGTGTCACAATCGGCTGAAAAAAATCATGGCTACTGTTTTTGTGGATATGGAGGGTGTCTTACTGATTGATTATAAGGATAAGGCTGATACAGTAACTGGACAGTACCATTTCAGTCTGCTTAAACAAAAGAATCTGTGAAGGAGAAAAGAGGAGTAAAATGGACCAATAGTGTGCTGCTTTTGCATGACAATGTGCCCGTCAAAACAGCAATGTTGCATGGCTGCACTTCATGACTGTGGCTTCCAAATGTTAAACCACCCTCCCTACAGTCCATACCTGGCTCCATCTAATTATTATTTGTTCCCAAATATGAAAGAAACATCTTCAAGGGAAGAAATTTATAGACAATGAAGAGGTTAAAGCTGCAATTGGAGGGCAGAAACAAAACATTTTTTCCCCCAATGGTATAAATGAACTTATGGAAGGATCTGAAAAGTGTATTTGGGTTAAGGGTGAATATATTGAAAAGGAAAACTAATAAACAGTTTTTTTTAACCCTTATTCCCTTTATTCCATGAATGTATATCAGCTTATACGTTCAAGAAGCTCAGTGAACTGTAAGCAAGATAAATGCAAAGTAAAACACACTAAGCCCAACACAGTCCAATTTTAAAAACCAGAAATACAAAAATAAGGTAAATAAAAATATTAACTTACATACAAAGAAAAAAACAACACAAATTCTGCCTTACTTCTCATCTGAAGCAATGAAGTCCAGAGGACAATGCAACAAAGTTTTTAAAATGCTAAAAAGAAAATACAAAAAACACCTGTCAATCTAGGATTCAATATCAAGGAAAAAATATCCGTCAGAAATGAATGTAAAGAAAGACATTTTCAAATAAATGAAATCTGAGAAAATTTATTCTGGTATAACTGAATTATATAAAATAATGAATATTCTTAAGGCAGAAGATAAATAATACCACATAAGAATTTTGCTCTATAGAAAGAGTGAAGACCACCAAAAATAGTAAATGAATGAATAAATATAAAAGACTATTATAATGTCCTAAACAACAAATGATAGTTTCAAATGAATATAATTTATTCAGTATGCAGAAGTAAAAGTATGACATCATTAACACAAAGGTTGGAGAATAAGTAAAATGATCCTCTTGCAAGTGTGTTATATTTATAATCTGTGAAATGTGAAGAATTAGACGTAAAGTCTGAAGAATTGGAGAGTCAAAAGGAGAAGTGTGAGGAAGTAAGTGGAGAGGAATTAAGTGATATAATATTCATAAAATGGACTTTAGCATGTTTGGGATATATTATTATCCCTTATTAATTACTAAAAATAATACAACACAATCACAACTAATATTACATTTAATTCAAATGATGTAAATGCTCAAATACAGAAGTTGAGATTGCAAAATGAATTAAAAAAATGCAAGCCCCAATGATATGCTACTATATGAGCTATATAGTAGATATAAACATATACAAAAGGTTAAAACTAAAAGGATGGGAAAAGATATGTCATGAGAACCTTAAGTAAGATAAAGTGAGCATGGCTATATTAACATGAGACAAAATTGATTTCAGGAAAAAAGTATTACTAAAGATAAAAAGGGACAATTTATGCTGATTAGAAAAAAACAATTCATGAGGAACATATAAGAATCCTACGTTGAGTATAGACCTTCTAAATAGATAAAACAAAACCTGAGAGAAGTAAAGGGAGAAATAGACAAATCCACATATACTTGGAAATATACATACCTTTCACCGTTAAATAATATACTAAGATCCTCTCTGGTCCCTGTCATTTCAAGGTAGCCGTCTCCACCTTTTTGGCACCAGGAAATAGTTTTGGAGAAGGCAATTTTTCCCTGGATAGGGGTGGGGGTGGGGATGGTTTTGGGATAATTCAATTACATTACATTTATTGTGCACTTTATTTCTATTATTATTACATTGTAATATATAATGAAATAATTATACAACTCACCATAGTGCAGAATCAGTGGGAGCCCTAAGCTTGTTTTCCTGCAACTAGACAGTCCCAACTGAGAAATAAATGTGCAGTTGGAAGTGGTAAATAAAATAACGGGTGGGTCACGCATGGACTAAAATAAGTGCTGGGTTCTGACTTAAAGCCTGCCACCAGATGCAGCTTAATTGTCACTTGCCACTCCCTGATAGCGATTGATTTATTATGGTCTCCATCCAGCCAAACTTCTCTGCCATTGTTAATTTGTATTTGCAGCTGCTCACCAGTGCTAGCATCACCACCTCAGTTCCACCTCAGATCATCAGGCATCAGATTCTCATAAGAAACATGGAACCAAATCCCTTGAATGTGTAGTTCACAATAGGGTTTATTTTCCTATGAGAATCTAATGCTACTGCTGATCTGACAGGAGGCGGAGCTTAGGCAGTAACGTGAGCAATGGGGAGCGGCTGTAAATACAAATGAAGCTTTGCTCACATCTGCTGCTCACTGCCTGCTGTGTGGCCCAGTTCCTAACAGGCCACAGATCACTATCAGTCCATGGCCTGGGGGTTGGGGACCTCTCTTCTAGGGGACAAATATCTGCTTGCCCTCTAATGCCTCTAGAAACACAGTAAGGGAATGAACACCTAATAGATTATCTGCTCTATGTTGGGCTTTGTGCTAAGAACTTCCCATGGGCTACTGAGTTTAATTCTTATAATAGTTCTACGAGGCTAAGTGTTGTCTCCAGATCTCAATTGAAAGTTTATGATTTGACTCTCAAACTTTGTTGTTTCCCAGCAGGCTATATAATACCATGCTCGATCATTTTACTAATATCCCATTTTGTTGTCATGGGCCTTTGACGATTCCAAGCTTCAAACTTTTCTCTAAAGAGAGTGCATGTCTCTGCTGCTACACAAATGTGTGAACCTGTGAAGTCCTAATGACAGATTTGTGCTTTAGAAGGATTTATAGACAAACCATGTTCTAGGGATGCTACCTTCTTTCTAGTGGCTCTACCATCTTATATAAATGGTGGTATGTATAAGCACAGTTTATGTACAAGAATTTCCATAGATGAGTGCATGTATAAAACTTAAACTAGCTGCTACTTCTTCTCATACAGAAACCATAAAATCCATTCTCTCACTTCCCACATCCCAGGGCACTTACTGCATGGGGCAATAGGAGGAACAATGTTCAAGATATCAGAAGCCTGATCTCTTTTTTTGGCCAGTAATTAGCTGTTTCACATTGGGGAAGAAATCACTTTAATTATCCCAACTCCATTTTCTTTTTGGTGCAAAAAGGAGAGATGATAGTACCTGACATTCTGGTTGATAAAAACAAAATGTATCATGTGAAAGTACTTTGAAAACTATGAAAGACTTTTAGTGATGTTCAAATTCAAATTCAATCTTGTTACATCTTGGCTGGAACCCTTGAAAGCATCTGTTGTCCTTAAGTTAACTCACCTCATTATCATTGTCACCAGTCATAGTTCTGGGTTGCAAGCAACTGGAATTAGCTTTGAAGAGCTTAGCCAGAAGGAAATTTTTGGATGATGATATCAGGCTCATAGAATCCCTACATGGCTTAGAAAATGTGAACAGAGAGGGCTCTGGAGGTCAAATAAAGGGAATAGGGCTACTCCCACTGCTTGATGCCACATGATGCCAACTGCCATGAATAAATTCTGAACTCTTCCTTTGACTTTACATTTTTGTTTCAGATTCAGAGACCCAGGGTGACCAGGATGAATGACTGGATGAAAACAGTTCCCATGACTATGACTTGAATGCCAGAGGATGGGCGAATAGGGGTCTCTCTCTGTTATCCTCTATAGCAGGAGACTATAACTGTGGCTACCACAGACATCATGCACATTGAGAGATGTTCCTAAACAGGAAAGGGGGCTAGATGCTAGATAGTAAAACAAAAAGAATTCAAGTTCACACCCACGACTCCTGCGGGATTGGCTTTGCTTTGCTCATTAGCCTCATACAGCACCACCAACACCCTTACCCCCATGTTGTGCTCACTAGAGTAATTTATTTCCTCATTTGTGCCAAACTCATTTCTACCTCAAGGCCACCCACCAATTCTCCATTTCTTTCCTTCTCCCTCAGCTAACCTCTCCTTAACTTTTGAGTCTCAGCTTCAGTAAAATTTCCAAGTCAAATGTTTTGCTGGCCACCACCACTCTCAGGCAGATCTAAGCTAGCCATTCCAACCCCCATCCCACTTTGTATGCTCTTGCGTAAACTTGTATTGCTTCTTCATTGCACGTATGTTAATCATAGGCATTATTTTGTAAATATCTGTCTTGCCCACTAGATTACAAGCTTCATGAATATAAAGTTTTTATCTATCTTATTCACATATGTATCCTAGTTACACTCAGTAAATATTTATTGGATGAATGCATTAAACAGGCAAGTGTGTGGGGACCTGGTTACTATCAACCTGAGACCCTCAGCGTTTTCCCCTTGAATGTGAGCAGGCATGACTGTCCTTCTTCTCATGGTGCTCTGAGACCCTAAAGGACACGACCACGTATTTAGTCTTCTTTGTACTATTCTTGTTGACATAATTCTAGAAATATTGAATAAATGGATCCATAGTTGGATAGATGCATGGATGAAGGAGCTGAAATTATTAGTGAAAAATGCCCTATTTTTTTCCCGTGAGCCCTTCTGATATGTCTTAGATTAAATTTATGTTGTTACCGAAGCTAGAAGAAAGAATGAACACAAACATATTTATCAACTGATAGATATGGGCTAATTTTTCTCTTAGGTCTACAGGTGCTAAAAGTAATTTAAAAACTTCATTTCTTCTCTTCAAAGAGCTTACCATAGAGTTAGAAAGATAGGTGAATAATACTTGAGAAGTTAAACAATAAAAGTTAAGGATAATAATGCAAGACAGTAGGAAAGAGATGTTATGTGGTAGTGTAGCATTAATTGCCGATAGCATATAGACAAGAAGACTATTCATTCTGAACAGAGTGAGGCTTTAGCTTTCAGAATGGCCTTTCTTCCTTCCCTGACTGCCATTCAAACAAATACTCAAACTCTTCCCAAAGCAATTATATTTTTGAAAAAACACTTCCCTCCACCCTCCTTCTTCCATCTCCTTCCTGCGTTCCCCACCTTCCCAGGCACACTTGGAGCTGTGCATCCTGAAAACAGTTACCTCTCTGTGCTCTAGATTTCAGGCTCTAACTTTGCATCTTTCCCAGGAAACCCCAAATGGGAACCATTGTCAACCCAGAGGACCCATAGCTGCTGCTCTGTTTAAGACAAAGGAAGGTGTAGACATAAATAATGACTGGTTAGGAGGGCCCATTGTTTGGTTTGGCTACACCTTTATGACAAATTGTAGAACTTGCCATTTTCCATATAGTTTTGCTAACTTCAAACGGGCCTATCATTAAGAATCTTTGATTCTCTCTGTGCACATTGAACACCCAGCTTGAGGGTCTTGATTAGGAACTTAGGTAAAGTCCAAAGACAGACTGACCAGTTTGAATTCTGGCCCTACCTCTTTCTAGCTATGTGCCTTTAAATTCTTCAAGCCTCAGGATTTTCATATGTAAAATGCGCTCTGTAAAAGGATCTACCTTATAGGCTTATTGTAAATGCAGAAAAAGAGCATGACTGTGGAAACTTAGCACAATGCCTTGCAAAGAGGTAGCTCTCTGTAAATTTTAACTGTCATTATTACAGTAGCCAAAACCTCTTTGGTTGCCTTAGTTGAGAGAGAGAATATGAATGTATTTTCCCCAGCTTCTTCATGTCCTTTTCCTCTTTCCAACCACATATTTTGTAGGGAAAATTTGTGATTGGACGGAGAACTCTATGAAATTGTCCCTTTGCTTTTAACGACTTCATGGGGACAAACCAATGTGAATCTTTCATGGTCAACTGCAGCACAATGTCAGCGGATTTAAGCTCACTGGGTTAGCTCGACTTGCTCGTGGAATGTGTGTGCTATTAGGAGTGAACTTGTGGGCAGGAAACATACAGGAGTTAGAATAAGAAGTGTAAATATTGCAGGTGAGCACGGGGTGGGGCACTTAAAATCATGTGACAGAAAATGACCATGCTTACCCCTTCACTGTCTCATCTCTTGGAGCTCTGCTGAGTGAGAGATGCTTTTCTGTCTCCTCTGTGCTCTTGCCAATCCACGCTCATAGCAATTGTTTAGAATGATTACTCTGTTGTTTCAGTAATCAGCAGCCTGTATTGTGCTCATCTCAATAAGATTAGAAAAAAAAAAATTCCCAACTGTACCATTGACCACAGCAGAGCCTGTGTGAGCACACTAATCAGGAAAACCATTTCCACCTGGGAAAGACAGCACTCTGGACAACAAACACTATGTCATTTTCGGGCAATTAGAGATGGTCACTCTCTTCTCCAGGCATGTTAAATTGCGTGTGTACAGCATAGGGCAGAAACACCGGGTGGAAAGTAGAAAGAAGAACTTGAGAGCCTGCTTTTAATTAGCTTCTCCTCTGACATTAGTTGTGTCTCTTTGTGTCCACTCATGCTAGGTCCTCTAATCATTTTTTATCATGGGCAATAAACACATGTCCCTCCATCCTGATAACCGGCACCTGTCTGCACAAGGAAGCAGACCCAAACCCTCCCCTCTCTCCCTGCCGATCGAGATGTGTAAGCTTCAAATTTCAATTCGGCCCCTGGGTCTCAGGCCCAATTTTGAACAAGTTGGCATAGAATGGGTTCTGGTGGTGTACTTTTTAATTGCATTATCCTGGGTGATGAAAATCTTTTCATGCTTCATGCATAAAGCACATGCTGCATGGGGCACACGCTTCCCACCGTGACTTTGAGCCAGGGCCCAGTTCCCTCCCAGGGCCACTTTGTCAGCTGTTCTAAGATCTTTTGTCATCTCAGTGCTATTAATTGCCCTTGAGCAGACCCAGGCTTTTTAATTCAGATTTTCCTAGAACAGCAGGAGGGAAAATGGAATGATTGTAAAAGGGAGTTAATGTTAATTGCTAATGGAGGTAGGGGTTTTTGTTGTTTAAGACAGCCCTTTAAATTTAGTAATCAGATTGGATAAAGAATCGCAGTCCAAGGTCCCTCTTGATAAACCATAGAGAAGGGATGAATGTGCTTCCCTTTTATTTTTTGTTGTATAAAATCTAATTGTTCACAATCAAGGTTTCCAAAAGATCCGGCTTGAGTCAGAATCACAGAAGATGCCTGCGAGGGCCACACAGCTGATGGATGTCCTGATTTCAGAGACTTGGGGGTAGAGAAGGAACAAAAGATTTAACTTGAGAAATGTAAAGGACATTTTATAGAGACACCTTAGGAGACAGTGAATACCACCTTTATTCTTGATGGTAGGTGAAATAATAACATATTAAAGAGAAACATCTACCCTCTTGGGAGACTGGAAAAAAATAGTTGAGGGATCAGGCCCTTGACACAAACTTTAAAACCTCAGGATAAATATTTTGCTTTGACAGGTCAATTAATCCACTATTTCAATACCGAGAGCAGAAAGTTGCTTTCTTTGTTAGACGGAATTAATCATTTGAACCATTTCCACTATTAATATGGTATTTTAGTAGGAGTCATACAATTAAGTTCACGAACTCATCCTAGAAAAAGCACTACATACCTCATTGCTGAATATCACTAGTCACCTTCCAAGTACTTTTTTTTGGAAGGTGTGCACTGATGCCAGCACCTAGCCTACCCTTCAAAGTAATTTTGAAACTCTTTTTCTGGAATGGCCATCAGAGCTGTCATCATATTACACTTGATGTCCTGAATGTCATCAAAATGTCTTCCTTTCAATATTTTCTTTATCTTCAGGTACAGAAACAAGTCATTGGGGGCTAGATCAGGTGAGTAGGAAGGATGTTTCAATGCAGTTATTTGTGTACTGGATAAAAACTCTCACACACAATGCCAAGTGAGCTGGTACACTGTCATGATGCAAGAGCCATGAGTTGTTGGCTAAAAATTCAGGTCGTTTTTGACTAACTTTTTCACATAGCTTTTTCAGCACTTCCAAATCGTAAACTTGGTGGACTCTTAGTCTAGTTAGTACAAATTTACAATGAACAATTCCTCTGATATCAAAAAAGTTTAGCAACATTGTTTTGACTCTTGATTCAGACTGATGGAATATTTTGGTCATGAATTGGCTGACTTCCATTGTGCACATTGCTACTTTGTTTCACATTTGTATTGGTACACCCATGTTTCATCACCAATGATAACACAGCTCTAAACATTGTCTTGCCTCTCCAAAAGGTCTTGGCAAACTTGACCTATGTTTTTGTTTATTGGTGAGCTCCTTCAGGACCATTTTTGCACACACCTTTCTCATGCCAAGATTTTCAGTTAAGATTTTCTGTTTCTCTTATCAATATTCACTCGGTCTGCTATGCTTCTCACAATCAGCCGATGTTTTTGACACACAATTTGACAAATTTTTGCACTGTTTTCATCACTTTTGCTTGTTACTGGCTGCTCTGACCTCTCTTCATCACTGTCATTTTCCTCATGACATTATCCCCATAAACTTGGACTAACATGTCCCTTATTTCACTTCCACTTATGCCAAGTTTAACAAGAAATTTAATGTTTGTTCCTTGCTCCAATTCAAGCTCCAACATTCTCATGACATCACACAAAAACATGCAACAACAGTAATGAACGCCCCTCAGCAAGACACTGCCACACATCAATAGGAACACATCTGTGAGACACAGATATATCAAGGTTATGAAACCTTACTGAGTTGTTTGTACAGTGTAAACTTAATTGTCAGATCTTACAAGTGTATTCTTATACACATATTTGGTATAAAATTTCTTTTAGATAGTGTTAAAAAACCAAAGCTAAGACAAAAACTTTTGCATATTCTTGTAGGTGAATACTCCTCTGCCCTTAAATAGTAGTAATCAAAATTATGAAGTGCAGGTTTTTGTTTTCACTGAACTCACATTCTCAGCTCTTCTGCTCCCGTCTCACCCCAACCTTGCTCCCCAGATGAGAAGGTACAGGCTCCTCAAGTGCTCAGTGGCTTCTTGTCACCATTTTGGAGGCCACAGCAGTTTTGTCGGAGAACTGCCTCCCCATTTTGGCTCTGACCTTACTGTAAGCTCTAGAGCAGCAGTTTTCAACCTATGGGTCATGACCCCTTTGGGGTCAAACTACCCTTTCACAGGGTTCACCTAAGACCATCGGAAATGTACTTATGTGGACCAGTCTCACATGTGTAGAGAGCAGCTACCAATAATTTTATGGTTGGGGGTCACCACAACATGAGGAACTGTATTAAAGGGTCGCGGCATTAGGAAGGTTGAGAACCACTGCTCTAAAGGAAGTCAAGCTCCATGGTGGAGACCTCAGAAATGATGAGCCATGGCACTGTCACTATACTGTGAAGCTTTTCAGAATGGTTTCAAATGCAAAAGAGCTGCAGGACAGTATGTCCTCTCTGAGTTTATCATTTCAGTGACTCTCCTTTCTCAGTGTTCTCCATCTAAATTTCTGGAGGGCAATGTACGGCTCCAAAGTGGGAAGAATTTTTGTGTGACAAGTGCAGACTTAGCTTAAAAACTGGGAGTGCAAAAAGCCAAGAACTCACGAAGGACTGCAGGGGTGTAACAAGAGATCCTTTAAGCCAAGGTCTTTCTGATGTGAATGAAAATGAAAGTCTCCCCAAGCCAATCTCTAATAGCAATAAATATCCTCATTGTGGTCAGATTCAAAGATCAATACCTAATCCAAAGTGTTCTTCGCACAAGACTGTTTTCTCCCAGTTCAGGTCTCTGATGTAGTAATCACCTATGAGTAGTTACCTTGCAGTTACTTGAGATTCACATTAAAATGGGCTACCCAAGGAATTTTATAATTCTCTGGTAGTATTAAAGACGGACACATTGGCACACGTATTAGGTACCTACTCCGCAAAGGCGCAGCTCTGTGGAATTGTGGGAAATAGAAATATATAAATATAAGGTGTCACTTAGAACACTTGACTCCTCAAGGTTAGAGTGGTTTGCAATGTGTTGTCCAGCCTGGCAGACTACAGGCATACCATTAAAGACAAGTAATTTCTGGTCACTGAACTCCCTTTCCACATGAGGTGAGAAGACCTTAAGCATCATGGTGGGCATGGGAACCCCGAGAAATTACTCTTTCCTGGGAAAGTTTGCCACAAGTTGAGAATGACAATGGACCCAACATTCTACCATCCACTTAGAACCCTGTGAAGATCCAACAATAGATCACAGTCACAGCTGGCTATTCAGGCTGCAACACCAAGATCCTCCCTTGAGGACAGCTGTGACCGTTGAGCAGTGGAGAGAACCTGGGCATGGGAGTAAAGTAGAGCTGGGTTTGGCTTCCAGCTTTGCCACTTTCCTGCTGAGTGACTCTAACAAATGATGTAACCACTCGAAATCTCTGTGTTCTCATCTACATAATGGAAAGAAATAGATGAGGGGGGACCTAACCCCCCTGAAATTTATTTATAAAAAGTTCTGAATTTATTTTTACATGTTTAAACTTCAGTCACCTTCAAAGTACTCTCCATTTGATGCAACACACCTATTGAGAAGCTTTTTCCACCACTCAACAATGGTTTTTGAATTTGTTAATTTTGATGCCTTTTAGTGCTTCTGCTGTTTTTTTGTTTTGTTTTGTTTCATCTCTTTCACATTGGCAAAATGTTTTTCTTTGAGGACTTTTTTCATTTAGGGAAACAAAAAAATGTCAATCTGGGTGAGATTGGATTAATAGGGAGGGTGGGGCATGGGGGTCAGGCCATTTTTGGTCAAAAACTGCTGAACACTCAGCATGGTGTAGGCAGGTACGTTGTCATGTCACACTGTTTGTGTAAATCACCCGTCATGAAATGGGCAGACACATTGAAAAAGTCTCCAAAAAAATTCACTAAAGCTGAACGCAGCCTCTCCCAATGCCATCTGGTCCACTGATGCAGATGGGTTCCTAGAACACTCACCTAGTGGGGGGATGCCTGTACTACAAGGGGCCTGCCCTCCAGAAGGTAATTTCATTTTGGGGGTTCTCCCTCATATCTGCAGGGTAGAGCTGATTTAAACATTAATGTAAGATGAACACATTTGGAGTTTTGGCTTGCATGTAATAGGTGCTCAGTAAAGGTAAGCCAGGTTGCTATTATTATAGAGTTTGTGTCAGGATATTGTAACACCTCAGGCACGGTGTCATATGTAAATTTAGAGTGACATTTTGGAGAGCAAGAGAGAGCATTATTCATAAGTACACAAGGACGAAGGCACGGACTGAGACAGTCCCAGACTTAGGCCATCCTCGCTAAAATCATGTCCTTCTTCAGCACAGGTCTTGCCTGAAAGTGTCCGAAGTGTCCTTTTCACTTCCTTCTCTTGGCTCAGACAGGCCTGAGCAAAATCCATCCACTCTCCAGCCTTCTGCCCTGAACCCTACCTGAGAAAACCCGGTCAGTCTGCATCGCGGACTGGCCTGCAGCCTCTCAGGGTTCCAGTGTCTTGAGCTAATACAAAGGAAAAGACCATTCATGAGGTCTGGCTCTGGCTCCTTTCGTCAAGATAAGGCTCTCTGCAGTGATGAATTCTAGCCCTAGTAATGCTCAAACCTGCCTGCTCTTCCTCATCATCCTGCAGCCGCCACAGCACTTAACACAGCAAAGGACAGACGCTTCACACAGCAGGTCGATGTTGGGTCACAGCTGAACCCCTGAGAGCAGGCAGGAGCAAGCTGCTCTGGTGCTCAGAATCTGTGCCGGGGACAGGCAGAGGGACATTTTGCTTAGGAGAGAGCATCCATACCTGCCTGCCTGTGGCTCCCAAACACACACATTATTATTATTATTATTATTATTATTATTATTATTATTATTATTTTAAAGCTGATCCTCACTGGAAAAACAATCTGCAGCTGGTTTCAGTAATAGCCAAGCCAAATCTACTGTTTATGAGATAAAGAAGGAAGGAAAAAGCCCCTTCTTTCTGATAGTTTCTCAGAAAAGTTCTTAAAAACTTAGGAAACATAAAGTTAAATCACACCCTAGTACTTCCACTTGAAATTGTTGGGTTAAGAAGAGGTTGTAAAATCTATTGTTTGATGTCCTTTCTTCCGTACAGATAACCCTCCCCAGCTCTCCCCGGTGCAGACGGTTTCTTCCCTGGCCTCTGTGTTCCTTCAGCTTGAAAATATGAGTTAATAATCCTGCTTCATCTGCCTCCTTGGCTTTTCCGCATGGATTGATGATAATAAAACAACACGAGTAATCTGTGTTAATATGGTGCTTCACAGTTTATAAAGGGACCAGAGAGAGGGTAATAGGGACTGCTGCATGTCACCGTGGGTGGAGAGGAGCGCACAGTACAGAGGTCTTGTTGATGGCCTAACTTGTAACGAATGACAAGTGTCCACGTGTCTGGTTTGCTCAGGAGCAGGCATGGGGACAAGCAAGGAGTCACTGGAACCTCTGGTCAGTGGCCTGAATACTTCTCTGGACTGACTTCAGGGCACCAGTAGGCTCAGCATTTTGGCTTGTGCTGGGTTAGCTGCGGAAGGCCCCGTCTGCATCCCCTCTTTCTCCCTCCTACCCACAACTAGCCTCACTCCTGCTGGCCTGGCCTGTTCACCGCCTCCTGCATGGAGGACTCCACGGCCAGGCGTGTTCCTTGCCCACGATCGAGTGGAGAAACCCGCCTCCTGCATCAGTGTAGAGAGGCCACAGCAGTGCCCCTGCCCCTCCTGCAGGGTCGGCTCGGAGGCTGGGACTCGGAGAGAGCCGGTCAGCACGCACCTCTCGTCCACTCTCTGTCGGAGACTCAAGCTCTGAAAGTGAGTGCGATTTTCAAATGATTACATTTCCAATCTAGAATTCTACTCCTCCCTGAACGCCAGCTCCCTTCTCTCTGGAGTCACTCTTTTCTTTGGTCTCAGATGTCACTTCTTCCAGGAGCCTTGGTGGTGTTCCTCATGCTGGGTGCTCTTCCTGGGACCCATGGCACCCATGGGTTACCCCACTGCAGTAGTGCAATCACTGCTTTTTTTTTCTCTTTTCTCTTCCTAAGAAGACTGTGAGCTTCTTGAGGGTCAGAACTAGGATCTCTTCATCTTTCTACTTTAGGCACCTAGCACATGGCTAATAAATATTTTTAGAATAAATCAGCAAGTTTAGTGAATTAATCAAAGCAGCCTAAAGAGCAGGGAAAGTAGAGCTGAGCACACTCCTGGCTTTTGCATTGACACCGTGACTCATCAGTGCCATCAGATGACTAGATTTGCCCAAATCCAAGTGGTTAAAACTAATCCCACCCTCAAAAGTTTCCCTGCTTCATCCTGTCTTTACACTACAAAAGCATCATCCCTCAAAAAGATTTGAAAAGGGGCTTGGAACGGTACACGTACATTTTTTAATATTTTTTCTTTAAGGAAAAAGATTAAAACGATCACCAAAAAATGAATGATCTTTTTTATAATGCCCCTGGCCCTGATTTCTTGGGGCCCAGGAGCACAGAACTGGGCACACTGTCTTTAGTGGCTGGAGCTTGTGACTCACCAAGACAGGCAGGCTACTCAAGTGGATGGGACCGCTGAAGGACATAAGTGGACCCCAGGCTGTCAGGACACAGAGCAGAGGCTCTGGGCACGACCCTCTATCAGCCGGTGCCAAGTATGAATGAGGCATCTCCTGGCTTGATAACCAGCGTCTGCTGCTCTGCATTCCTCACACTCATCTTTTCGGTTATTTCAGACAAGTCCCACTCTGCATGATTGATCGTTATTTTACTTTCATGAGGTTTAGGTGGGTGGGAAGAAAAACACAGCAAAAGAACATGGCAGGATGTTTCTTGGCCGAAGATTTATATATTACCTTTGTGTGATGGCTTCTGAAAACCCAAATTCTTAAAGTGTTCGGAGGTTAAAAGCTTCCTCTTTGCCACAAGTTGAAGAATGATGATTTAGTTGGTGTTTTTTTTTTTTTTTTTACAAGTGCAATTTTACATTTGGCCGTCTGGGGATGAATGAGTCTTTTGCACTGGGGAAGGTCATTATCAGGGAAGTGGATGCTAAAGCCTGACAGAGCTCATTTGAGAAATGAAACTGAGGAATGATACTTAGACGGTACCGTCTGGCTCTTCCTCAGACATGTCCTTGATTGGGGCTGGGGTGGGAAGGGGCTCAGTCATTCAACCTGAAGTTGAATTAGGCTGCTTCTAGATCATTTGAGAAAAATGGAGGAAAAACTAAGGGTATGGTCATAACCTATAACGGTCTCCCCTTTCTTCCTCTACTTTCTTTCATGCTAAATAGATGTAGATAGAAAAGAACTTTGAATTCGCTCAATCTAATCACAGTATTTTATTAATTTTACAATTACAGCTACCATTTATGAAACACTTATTACGTGTCAGTCGTCACATGCAGAGCCCAATGACATGAATACTATTATTATCTTTGTTTTACATAGGAGGGCACTGCAGCTCAGAGATGGGATACGTGATCTGCTTAATTCACGACAGAGCCAAGATCGAAACTGAGAGGACTGTGTGGTACCAAAGACAACACTGTGCATCTCACACTGCATTCTGCCTCTTGTTTAGAGAACGAAGGATGTCCATAGGTGTGAAAGGATGTGTTTTGAGTCACCCATCATGTTGGTGGCACTGCTGTGATAAAAACACAGGTCTCTACTACAGCACTGTAGCATTATGACGTGACATAGCAACCAAACAACCATATACCTTCAATAGTCTAAGAAACTTCCAATTTCCTCTATTTTTTACTTTTTAAGAAGAATGTTTCTAATTCTATGCCTAAACAATGCATTTTAATGGATTTTTCATTGTTCTATCAATAAATTTACATCCTAAAGTCTCCTTTTTTCTAGATCATGTATCTTTTCTGTTTGGAAAATGTAGCTCCCCTAAGAGTTGTCCTACATAGAGGTTTGGGACAAGAGTGTATGCAAGAGATGACTAAGATACCCTGAACATAATCAGATTAGGTGGCACTGAGGTAGCGAATGAGAATTAAGAGACTTGGACAAAATTGACATATGCATCCCCATCTACCACGGTCCTGCATGGCAATCTGAAATTCCTGGCATTGGAACCACTTCCTTGAGTTAAGATACCATATCCCCAATTCAAACAGATATAAACTATATTTTATTGTCTCTAAATACTTTACTTTACTGCATCGAACCTGAGGTTGGCCTGAGGTTGAAGGGGTGGGATACAGGGGAGGTAGCTTCGGATGCAAGATGAAGAATTCAGGAATGTATCAGTGTAGAGGAACTCAATACCTGACCATGATCAGTCCAGGTAGGATAATGCCTATGGGAGCACTTGGAGTTGAGGCAAGAAAATATTGGAGACACAGAGTTTGCCAGGACAAAAGGTAATGATGCTTTTGATATTTTTAGGAAGCATTCATGAGTAGTTTGGGTAGTCAGTGGTTGACATCATACCAACTATTTAAGATAGAGAACCTAAGTAGGGAGAGAGAAAAATCTAAAATGGAAGAAAAAATATTTAAAATTAAATAGGAAATAACAGAACCTGGGGACAAAGTCTGCAGATGAGTTTATGCAGTCTTGACACCGAACCAGTTTAGGGCTCCTTGAAAGGGCAACCTGATGCTTGCAATGCATGCCCCAGGCGAATTCAGAGCACGATTTCCTGCGTGAGAATGGCCATGGGCATTGAGACACTGACCCACTGAATCTACAAAGGACAATCAACTCCTTCGGTCCCCGCTTACTCCCACATCTGCAAAGCAGGAGAACCCAACAAAGTATTCTACAACTCTCTTCCCACTGCTTGTCCTGGCATTGCCACACTGGTCACTGTTTACCTGGACGGGCTGGTGGGTACTTCAGAGGTAGTCAGGTGAAGAAGGGCCATGGATGTCACTGTATTCCAATGTCCATATCTGCCATCACCACATCCATCTTTCAGCTGAGATATACCCAGTCACGCAACAAATAGCCCTGCATGCCCACCAGCTCAGTCTTTACTTATTCTAAGACGTGAAGGAACACAATGCAAACCAGAAATTAGATCCCAAGCCTGCCTTGCTGCTAAATTTGTTGGATAGGTGACAAACAGAGCAAATCAGCTGGTAGTGAATTTAGAATTTGAGAATCATGCTGATTATTGCTTGATGGGAAAAGAGGGAGATAATGTGATAGGAGACCAGTAACCCATCCCTGACCTCCTACTGCTGAATAATCAAGGCTGATCACAGACTCTGGGTGTGCAGAAGAAGGTTCTGCTAATCATGGTGTGCAAAAACTTCTATTTTGGTGAAGGAAAGCCTCTTTAGCACACATTTTGCCTATGGTGCAGCCTCGGAGGGAAATTATGTAATAAGGAGAAGTGTTGCTCACAGGGAGTGGAGGGGCAACCTCTGAGCCCTGCATCCTCCCAACTCAGACTCCAGGAATCTTTTCTGTTTTCCCAGCTCTGCCAGGGGCACGCAGCAGGCACAAGCACCCTCTTCTTTGAGTGAGCTGACCAGTCAACCTTCACGTGGCCACCCTGGTTGGTATTTACACAGTAGGGACACATAAGGTGGCCCTAATGGCTCACATTCACCTGGTGGAAGTTTATTCAGAAGCATTTCCCTGAACCCTGATTTCACTCTCAAGCCAGAGAGTATTTCTATAGTCCAAAGGGCGTGTGTCTCTCTGGGAGTCAAAGAGCATTTGGTTGCCTTCATCAACAGCCCCCAGAGAAATATTGGCTCCTGAACCTCCGTGGAGGGTTTGCCCCCAGAAGATGGCAGATCCTGGGCAGCTCCTTTTCCCACCTCCTGGTTCACTGCCAATGCCTACCCACTGCCCTATTGTATAGGCTCAGACCTAGTTTAAATGCAGCCTAATTTCAAAAGATAATTACAAATATTTTTAAAAATAGCAATGCAGATAAACATAAATGCAATGGCATTTTCAAGTGAAACTTTTAGGGAAGTAAATACTATACTTATTTTTCAAGGTGGTCCATGGGGGCTGACCAGACACCTTGTACAAATGGGACAGAAAACAATGGTACTGTCCTGTTTTAAATAGTACGTATGGTCAGCCTACTGACACCTTGAATTTAGCCTTGTGAGACTAGGCTGACCATACGTACCATTTGAAATGGGACAGTACTGTTGTTTTCTGTCCCATTTAAATTGGGATGTCTGGTCAGCCTAGGTCCATCTTATTAAAAACCCCCTAATTTGATGATGGAGATTGGTTTGTTCTCAGTTATAGCAGGGTAGACATGGAGTGAAAATGGACTGGATAGCGTTCTTCAAACTGTCTTGTCTCTTTGGATGGGAGGCTGGACTGAAGTCAGAAGAGGAAATCAGTGAGAAAGAAGCAGAAGAGCATGGGAGCAGCCCTAGCAAAAGCACAGATGCCCCCACTCCTCTCGCTCCAGCTTCTTTGTCCAGTGCTGTGTGAGACAAGTGATGTCCAGGAATTCAGTGTGAAAGACAGCACCCCTGCCTGACCATTCCTGAGTGGGCTGACCAGATGTACCATTTTAAATAAGACAGAAAACAAAGGTACTGTCCCATTTCAAACAGTACATACGGTCAGACTAGTCTCACTGGGCTACATTCAAGGTGTCAGTAGGCTGAGCGTGTACGACTTGAAATGGGTGAGCACCATTGTTTTCTGTCCCATTTAAAACAGGACGCCCCATCAGCCTATTCTTGAGCCTTCCCTAGGGAAGAACTTCATTAGACCAGACTCTTAGCGTCTCTCTTTTCACCCCTCACTCCTTCTTTTATAGAGACGAGTGGTGAATTACCAAGAACAAAGCAAGAATGATTCAATCTCAGTTTCGGAGACTGCATGGGCCACTGGATTAGGAATTCATGACATTCTTCCAAGCTCCCTCCTGAAGTGTTTTCATGTCAAGGATTGTGGGATATACTTCTTGGTGATCTTCTCCCAACAGTCATTCTTTTATGTAACAGGAACTATTTTAGAAAATGTTAGCTTACTTTCCTCTTTTGCCTCTTTTGTATATTCCTTCAACATGAGGCAGTCTGGGCCCAGAAAGAAGAGGAAGCTTCGTGTTTAGGGGAGGTGGTGTTCCAAGGATTTTGCTGAGTGGAGAGCTGGTGGCCTGGTGAAGGGGCTGGGAGACAGGCAGACTGGGCCAGCAGACAGATGGAAGATGTGTCAGACACTCAGCAGCATTGACAGCAACATCAATTGCTGGGAAAAGGCCAAATTCCCAGGGCCCTGATCAAGCTAAGCAGGAAGAGGCCACAAGTTCATTAGCCATAGTGACCAAGAGCATTGTGGGGACATGAATCCGAATGGCCTGCCGGAGTGGAATCGGCAGCAGGTCCCAGGTCAGGGGCTTTGCTCCTCCAGTGACACAGGCCAGCCACTCCCTGTGCCCTGAATAGCCTCTAAGAGACCAGCCAGGGGACAAGAGAACAATCTGTAAGACTGAGCAGTTCTACCAAAAAGACTAAGTCAAACCTCAAAAGCAGGGGTCCATCATTGTTTCTGTCCAAGATGTAAACAGAACTCAAGTTTTTCTCTCTACTACCTAGCAATTGGGCTCCTGGCTCATAAGAAAAATAAGATTGCTTATATAAGGACTGTCTGGGGGAAAAAAATCCAGCCATAAATGCCTCTAGTTTTTATACTATGTGGCTGGATACTTTTCAGACAGCTCTCATAGATTCAATAAAGAATCTTTATCTTCTTCACATGTCTCAGTTGGAGGAAGAGTAATTTTGTAGTCACCCTGTTTCCTTCCTCCATTTATTTATTCAACAAATACTTACTAAACACCCACTACATGTTGAGAATTGTGCTCTGCACTCATGATACTGGTTGAATTTGGGAGCAAGGACCGATGTTTGGGTTGGAGGAGCCCTGGCTGCCTGGGCTGCCATCATAGTAGAGAAGTCTTTAAATAAGATTATATCCTGTGCTGGGAAAGGTGAACTCTGCTCCTGAGATGGGCACCTTAAATAGCTGACTATTTCTAATTTTATTTCCCTGGTGAAACTGTTTTTATTCCATTTAGAAAAACGGACTTGAGGGTTATTTCTACTGGCAACTTTCTCCACAGTAGGATGGACTCAACCAGCAACTGGCCCCCAGTATTTGTTCAGTAACATCTATGAGTCAAAAATATCATTATGAAGCCATTCCTCAAGGTAATAAGAGAAACAGGTAAATTGTGGAGACCTAATCAGTTGTGCAGCTTCCCCAGAACCCACTATAAAATTGTTTCAGTTCATTGCAGAAATTACAAAATATGTCACTCTAGTAATTGGTACAAGAGAAAATACAAATAACAAATAAACACATGGAAATAATTTACATTTTCACAAGTATAACCAAACAAGTGCATACTAAATCAAACATGAGGAATTATTTTCACCTGAATTAGCAAACACAAACAAACAACAAAACAAAACAAAAACAGTTCTATCAGAAATTTACCAAAATAAGTATTTTATGCACTGACTGCTATCCAAGTTGGAATTGCAAAGTGGTATAAACTCTTTTGGGATCACAGTATAACAGCATAGAAAGAACCACAAAGATGGTCATACCTTTGTCCTAGTAATTTTATTCTTAAGACTTTATCCTAAGAAAGTAATTGAGGAGAAGCAAAATCTCTACGAAGGCAGAACATGCTCTATAACATCATCAACATGAGGAAGAAAAAAGGACACAGTCTGAATGTCCAACAATGGGACAATTTGGGCACAGTGCACAAGGAATTAGCATGCGGTCCCCGAGAGAAATAGATAAGAAAACTATGCAGCAATGTGAACAATGTGATGAAGTATTCTTTTAAAGAAGTAGAGTTAAAAAAGACACTATGATTGTTCCTAGGTAAAATATGAACATCCCTAAGAAGCAAAAATAATAGCCACTGTTTGGGAATGACTGGGTTCTGTTATTTTTCAATATATTTTTTTACATTGTTACATCTGATTTTTAAAAGTATCCGCAAATGAAGTCTAAGGTCTCTGTCAAAGATGATGTGGTCATCCATTGCCTCATAAATTCTCAAAAATAAACAGTCATGGGAGTGACAGCTGCACTTCAGGGGCGGGGAAAAGGCCGTTTAGGAGCACGCTGAGTGGTTGGAGATGTGTCAGATCAGAAGCAGCACATGGAGAAAAGGCATCGCTCCTTCCAGGAATCACATCAGCCAGCTCCGTATCACTCAGCACATCAGACATGCCACAGCCTTCCCAGAACTCCAGGATTCTGGTGGAAATATTCGACAGAAAGCATGGAAAAGCCAAACCCACAGAGCCAGACTGAAAGGTTTTTAATTACATCAAAGGAGTTGAGTGTGGTCTGGGTTTCACATGAAATGTATTTTGTTTTCATCTTTTTTCCCACTCCAGTACTATTGCTGTTCTAGTGTCTTCAGGATACATTCTGCCTGGTTTTATGGAATTTGATTTTATTTTGTGACTCTATTTTTTATGATATCAACGTGACTCTTTATAAGACAGATTATGTCCTGAGCATTTGAAAAGAAATCTGTCAGGGTCTTTCACCTAAGCTTCCTCACCAAGAGTCCCCAAACGCTTTATTTGAGAAAAGAAAGACACAGAACTGAAAGGGGCCAGGAAGCTGAGCCACCCTTTTGTTTGTGCTCAGCATTTTGATCCCGAGACTTCCTGAGAGGAGAGACCTCACAAACCACCCATGCAGTGAGGCTGAGTAAGCCGATTTTTATGTTGCTCCAGTTTCCTCAAGGAGGACCCCCAGATGTTTTGCCACAAAAACACAGGGACCCTGACAGCATTATTTTAATAAATAGATGAACCAAATGCCCTCTGGGAGAGGAGGGTTTTCCCTGGTCTCCCTCTGTGCCTGCAGGACCTCAGGTGACATCTGTGCCTTCGGAATGTTCAGTAGCTTTGTCCCCTGCAGGTTTCTGGTTTCCCCTCAAGAGCATATATGAGCAGAGAGGAAGCAACGTTGCTTCCTATGAGCCCTAGCTCATTATTCAAAATGAACAATTTTCCTTCTCAGAGCTTTTCTCGGCTTTTTTGCTACTAAATAATGGGCATGAAGTATCATGAAGTTATCACATTTGGTGTAATCATGGAGACATTAAAATCAGACCCCCAATTCATAACCACTAAACTTCCGTCTTCTATATTTTGCCTTTTGACAATCATGTGAAAATCCCAAGGACGTCAGATTTCACGCATCTATTAATAGGCCTCGGCATGAGTTTTCTCATGAAATCGCACCCTACTTCGAGGTGGAGCATCAGCAATGCAGTTTCAAATACACAGCAAAAATGCAAAGGGAAGCAAACCTGCTCTTTGTTGCAAAACAAACATCACGTTGCCGGAGCGTTTCTTGAGTTCTAAAATCTGGCCAATGCTACTCTCACGGTGAAAAACCCCAAACTTGGGAAATCACTATCCTTTTCAGGACAATGTTCATTTCCTTAGCTTTGGAGTGAATTTCCTCAACATGTATTTCCACTCTGTTTCTGATAAATGACCAGCATCTGTTTCTTCAACACTTTCAAATATGTAAATTAATGTATAAACTACCCTAAAATTCTAATTTAATTCATATACATTGGAATGAAAGGACTGGAAGTGTTTAGGGGGCACAATGTAGGCAGGGAAAGGCCAGGGGTGATAACCAGAGAAGAAAGTTCTGGCATTTAGCCCTTTGCGTGCAGTGTGGCTTAGATGGGCCTCCTGTGGAGCCCACGTTCTGAAGTGAGCCTCAGACAGCCATAATCCAGAACATCCTATGAAACATCATCCTTTATAAAACATTTCCTTCTCAAATTCACAGCTACTTATCCACAGCTACGATTCCTTGGTGACTGAGAAGAGCTTTTACCACTTGAGCTGTTTTGTATCAAGACCAAATAAAATGAACAAGTACAGAGTTTTCAGCCACAGTCCCCTGTGAAGCTCTTATTCTGACCCCTACTTCATCACTAATATCAGCTGTGCTCAGAAGGAAGTGTCCATACAGTTCTAAGTAGGATTCACAATCTATAAGGGACTCTATAACAATAAAGGGTTTTTTTTAAACAAAGGCTGTAGTCTGTGTACTGGAATACTAAAATAACTATCGGGGTCTTTCTGTTCTCTCCCATCTTGTGGAGCCAGAAGTTCAAAAACCACAGTCGTTATTGGCAAGGGATTTTATTGCACATGATTTCACCATCAAAGTTCAAGTGCAACTTTTCATGAGATCCTACGCATTTACTTTTCTCCAATATGTAACGCCACTATTTTTTGCCTCTGTATTTTTTTATTGTCTTCTAAGGAACTGATAAACCTCTGATTTTTAGTTTCATTGCTAGGGCTTCTTTTCTAGTTACTGTAGGTCTTTAGATGTTCAACAAAGCAGAGTCCACCACATTCTCTAGGGAAACGTGTCAGCGTTATTGTGAAAGAACAGAGGACAGTCTTTCTCGTCATGTTGCCTATTATTTGGCTGAGTGCATAAAAATGCTTAGTATTGTAACTCCGAGTCAAACAGGATTTTGAAAAAAGTCCATGCTCTGCGGGGAGGGGACTCAGGAAGAAAGGAGAGGGAAAAAACTCGTCGGAATTTAGAGAAACTGAGGCTAGAAATAGATAACATGGAGTAGTCCGATACGATTACCAAACTTCCAACTCAAAGAGAAGTCTTCTGTTAGCTATGCCAAGAACATTTCATGTGCTGTACCTTGGGGAAGATGTAGCCACTATTAAATTCACGTTATTAAAACAAAGAAAAGCCAGCTACTAGATGGGAAGGGGGTTGGGGAAACAGGTGAAAAAGGTGAAGGGATTATTAAGTACAAATGGGTAGTTACAAAATAGTCATGGTTAGGTGAAATATAGTATGAGGAATTTGGTCAATCATACTGTAAAAACTATGTATAGTGTCAGATGCTTCGAAAAATGAAAATAAGAAACTATGGAGAAACTTCTGACTTATAGCAGGTAACTTCAATCTTGACCCCCAAGGATTTGGGGCTTGTGCAATTATTAATATTACATCCTCCCTTTGAATAATTACATTAGGAGGCTTGAGAATCTGGATTTCTTTACCTGTTTCTGACAGTTTAGCATCTGGACCTGATTCTATTAATCATGATGTGGCTTTAAAAAAAATTATTAGTTTCAGGTGTACAAAACAACATTTAGTAATTAAACATATATCGATAGCCTCACTACCCAAAACAACATAGTGATTAGACATTTACACACCTCACAAAGTAATCACCTCAACAGGTCTACTACCCACCTGGCACCACACACAGCTATTACAATCCCATTGAATGGATTCCCTATGCTGTGCTTTGCATCCCATAACTATATATTTTTTAATTATAGCTGACATTCAATA
Organism: Lyroderma lyra; assembly: GCA_004026885.1. Classification (NCBI taxonomy): domain Eukaryota; kingdom Metazoa; phylum Chordata; class Mammalia; order Chiroptera; family Megadermatidae; genus Lyroderma; species Lyroderma lyra. Next base: position 364,153 of record PVJL010000194.1, on the reverse strand, counting down.
TTATTTCATATTAGTTTCAGGTGTGCAGTGCAGTGCTTAGGCATTTATATAATTCATGAAGTGATCCCCCTAATAAGTCTAGTACCCATCTGACACTACATACAGTTTTTACAATATTACTAACCATATTTCCCATAAGGTATTTCACATCTCCATGACTATCATACACCCAGGTTCATTTTAACATAAAAATGATGCTTTAAATTGCCATTTGTGCATCCCTGTACCTACTTTTGACCTGTACAAAGCATGGGGAATTCTGCTGAACTTCAAATTCTGATTCTGCTCATCCAGAGTGGGATCCTGGGTCCTGCACATGTAAACATCTCCCGGGTTATACCCATGCGTTTTGAGACCGACTGATTGCACAGTGTGGTCTCTGGCCAGCAGCCTCAGCAGCTTCTGGGAATTTGCTAGAAGTGCAGACTTCTGATCCCCATTCAGATTTACTAAATCAGATATGCTAGGGGTAGAGTTTAGGCATCTGTGTTTTTTGACAAGCCCTCCAAAGAGATTCTGATTTAGCCTAATTAACCAGGACTGTAAGAATTAGGTCAGCCAAGAGCAGACATCATGGGTATTTAGGTCCTTCAAATCTAGTGTTACATAGCTAGCATAAGATCTAAGCAGATGATCTAAACCAAAAAGAAAAAAAAAAAAAAGGAAATTTCCTGGACCCGATTCAGGAGCCAAGAAGCAGAGCTGAACTCACTGTGATCAGGACAGTTGCAACATAGCATATTGCATAATAAAGAACCATAGACGATAACCAGGAATCATGTCTAAGGAGACCAGGAAGAAGGTTCTAGGAGGAAATGAAAGTCCACCAGCACAATTCCACCCACACGAGACTTGGCCTTTAGCTGTTTGAGTTCAGCATTCAAGCCCAAGAAGTGGAAGGGGTGGGACAAGAGGTGGGGGAATATTTCTGCTGAGCTAATGTGCCATCAGATGACAATCAACCCGAGATACAGAACATTGAATTCCACACGTTAGCAGTTGCTCTTTGAGAAATCTTTGTTTTATGTATTTAAGAGTCTTTATAGTTGCCTAAGGAAAATTCCCAACTTTGTCTTTTATTGTCTTCTAAAGAATTTGTATGAACTGTTGCTTCTAAAGGAGAAAGAGATATGTCCATATCTAGATAGATCACTATGGAGAGAGTACCAGAGGTCAGGTCCCCAGGAGCCATAGCCCCAAAGTGGGTAACAGGGGACTGTGGGAGACAATTAGAAAACCCCTGGGCCAGCTGGGACCACTTTTCCCCTCCTGGCCTGAGGTACCTGCACACGAGCTTCGTTCCCCTAAAGCTGAGCTGCAGGAAAAATTTGGAATCTTATTCAGGTGGGCCAAAGCCCAAGCCTAGAGTCTCACAATGAACTTGGTATTATCGCTCACAGATTAGGTATGATCATCACACATCATACCAAAGAATAAATGACAGGGTTATTGTACCAGCAAAAGGTTGCTTTTTGTTCTGTTCTTTTGGTGTTTTATTTCCCAAATGTTGAGGGACAGCAGCCTTGATTCATGGGCAGTCTCTATGGAGCAAAAGCTTGCAGTCCCCCTCCTGCTGGCCTGCTGCTGTGGCTGTAGCTCTTCCTCTGCCCTGTCTGCAGCTCCCCACTCCTTCACCTCTGAGAATGCTAGCCAGCCTTGGCCAACCAGCAGGCCTAGATGATCTAAAGTGCTTGGCCCAAGGAAGAGCCGCTTGAGAGGCAGGACACACACAGGAGGTTGCGGTGCTGTCACAGGCCCTGTGACCTATGAAGATCAGGGGCTTTCTTCTTGTCCTGGCCCCATTTGTCCTCTTCATCCTCTCTTCTTCACCGATTCCCCCCACCCCCACCTTCAGTACTTTTGGAAAAGAAACATAAAGGCAAAGAGAGAGAATTTGGACATAAAAATATTTACATAGAAACGTACATATAAACAGGTTGTGTGATCACCATGACCCTGTCATCTCCGTTTTTCTCCATTCAAAGAATATGAAGATTTAAGTCAAAGAGGTTAACATCTAAGATCCAACAGGATATTCAGAATGAGAATATTCAATAATTAAATACATATCTATCAAATTGTTAACAGGCACTAGATACTGTAGTCTATAAGGATAAAAACAGTAATTTCTCAACAGCTGTTTCTAGTTATGCTAAGTTTTTCTACGTTTTGTACACTTATTACTTAGTGAGTCAAGGCCTTCGGTTATAATGAAAAGCTTGAATTAAAGCGTGAATCAGACACCCAAAGGAGCTGACCTGGTTTGCTAAATACAAATTATTATTATGAAGATTAAACTTGAACTATGCAATTTGTTTTATTGTTGTATTTTCAAAAGAGAAACTCATTAACCAGCATAGAATATGTATTTCTTAATAACTACAATACGAAGCATCACACTTATTGAATAATTGCTAAGGGAAAGGTACTGTACGAGTTCCTTTAGCTACCTAATATAGTTCAATGCTCACAAGGTAATACACGGCCGAGGTGGAAACAGGACAGGAACTACCTGAATGTCAGTCAGCTCCACTGAATGAGCTGAAACAATTTAATCTCCAATTTGACCTTACCTCATTGCATCATAACAATGAGCTTCTGATTAGCAGAGCCCTGGGTATGTGCCTGTTCCTTAGCTATGCATAGATGGGTAGAAGGAGTTGGGAGGAGTCTCCAGGGACACTCTTTGTCAAGGAGGGCAGTTCTCCTCCTCTGTGCCACCAAGATGGTGCCCAATGGTATAAAAAGGTCCCACCTTAGGGAAAATCAGAGCACTCTTAAAAAACCAACATCTTTGGTGCTCAGGAAATGAAAATGCCCACTTCAGAAACACCAAAACACACTCAAAGAAGTGAAGCGAGTTGTCTACGTTGACAGGACTCAACACTGTTCATCCCGGGACAGGAATAGAACATCCGAAGCTCAGAACACCTCCTATTACTTATAACTTTAAAACTACTTCAAACTACTGCACAGAAAGCAGAAGGACCAGAAAGGAATACCAAATGTTTTAGGAGCCAAATTGATTAATTTCAACCACCTTTTCCTTGCCTCATTAGGACAGAAAATCCTTTAGACTAGCCAGGACCTCAAAATGACAAGCTTGTGTCAAGAAAGTAATTGGTGAATAAATAATGAATCTGGGGATCTACCCAAAAGACTTGAAAACCTTTGTCCGCAAAGACTTATGTACCCCAATGTTCATTGCAGCGCTGTTCACAGTGGCCAAAACATGGAAACAACCAAAGTGCCCTGCGACAGATGACTGGATAAAGAAGCTGTGGTACATATACACAATGGAATATTACTCAGCTGTAAGAATAGATGAAATACTGCCACAAAATGGATGGACCGGAGATCATCATGCTAAGTGAAATAAGCCAGACAGAAAAAACAAAGAACTGTATGATTTCACTCATATGCGGAATATAAAACTGAAAGCAAAGAAAAAAAGAAATGAACAAACAAATAACCCATGGACACAATCAATAGTTTAATGCTTATTTGGGGACGAGTGGGTCAGGGAGGGGAGAAAGGGGAGGGGGTGGGAGAGGAGGGGGGAAGCTAAATATAAGGTGATGGAAAGAGAAGTCACATTAGGTGGTGAACTTATTATATAACAAGCTGACAATGCACTGTAGAATTGTATGCCTGAAACCTATAGTAATTCTTGCCAACAGATGTCACCCCAATAAGTCTAACAATAAAAATGAATTAAAAAAAATAATGAATGGTGATGACTTTGAAAGGCTTGTACAGGTCTCATACTCTGCTACATAGTTAGCACCTTGTGAACTTGAATCATATTATGCAGCAAAAACATCTAGCATGATGTGTTTCCCTTAGTAAATGTCCAATAAATGTTATGTATTATAATGTTATTATTTGGATTAATGAGCTTTTTGCTTTCAAACTTGCAGGAGTTGAAGATGATCTCCATGACTTTTGGGTAACCAAAGATTACTTTAAACTTCTTAAAAGAACCCATCAGCACTCATCATTAAAGAATATAGTATTTGCAATACATGAAGAATTAAGAACTTATGCTTATCAACCAAATCCATAATGAGGAAAGAAGCCAAGAGTAGGAGAAGATATTTACAACATATATGAATGGCAAAGGATTCATATTCAGGATATATAAAGAACTCCTTTTATTACTTAACTATTGAGGCAAAACAAGTTCCCTCCAAACTTAGTGGCTAAAAACAACAAATATTTATTACTGCCCAGTTTTGGTGGATCAAGGATTCAAGTGTGGTTTAGCTGAATGCCTCTGGCTCAGAGTCTCTCATGAACTTTCAGCAGAGCCATCACTTGGAGTTACAGTCATCTCAAGGCCTGATGAGGGGGCATCTGTTTCCAAACTCACTGAGCTCACTGGCTGTTACCTGGACACATCAGTGTTCCTCTCTATAGGGCAGCTCACAACATAGCTGTTGGTTTTCCCTAAGCAAAGGCTCTGAGAGAAAGAGAGAGAGACAGAGAGGGGAGAGGGGGAGAGGGAGAGAAAGGGTGGTGGGGAAACCAGCAAGGCAGAAATTGCTGTCTTTTTATAAACCAAGCATTAAGAGGGGTATCTCATGACATTTGCCATATTCCATTCATTAAAATTGAGTCACTAGATTCAGTCCACACTGAAGAAAAAGGTACACAAAGGCATGAATATAGGAGGTGAGGGAGGATCATTGGAGGCAATTTGAAAGTCTGGCTATCACACTCTTACAAATCAGTAAGAACAGACAAACAGCACAATAGAGAAATAGACAAAGGATTGAATGAACACTACACAAAAAATATCTAAATTGTCAGTAAATATAGGAAAACATGCTCATTAGTTATGAGGAGAATAAAAATTAAAACCAAGATGAAATACTTCCATACAACCCACAGACAACAAAATAGATAATAATAAAAGTACAGAAGAATCTAAGTATTGGCAGGGCTGTGGGACAATTGGAATTCTCATGTACTTCTGGCCGGGTTGTAAACCCATACAAACACCTTAAAAAACTGGCAATATTTACTAACACCAAACTAGATATATTCTATGGTCTATCACAGCATCTCCATTTCTAGATAAATGCCTAACAAAATTGCATATATATTTATACCAAAGGACACGTATAAGAACATTCATAGCAGCTTTATTTATGCTAGCCAAAAAACTGGAAACCACCCAAATATCTATGAACAATAGAATGAATAAATAAGTTGTGAGATATTTATACAAATGACTATAATAAAGCAGTGAGAAGGGGATGAACTACTGCTATGCCTTAGCCAATGAATGACTCTCACAAAATAATGTTAGGCAAAAGAAATGGGTCAAAATACAGACAGTTGTTACTTTGGTGGGTATTTAATTACTGGGAAGAGGCAAGGTTAAGAAGTCTGGAGGCCTGGTAATGTCTTAAGTTCTTGATATGGTGATAAGAATCATTAATTTTGAGAAAATTCAGTAAGCCATACATTTATGATTGATGCATTCTTCTCTATGTGAATTATATTTCCTTAAATTTTTTACTTAAAAAATTAACAAACTTTCTTCCTGCTATGATATTCAGAATGGCATTTTCTATGAACAAAACTTACTATAAATCTATTAAAAATTGTAATTCTGTGTCCATTGGTGCTATGTCCTGAGTCCTAGTCCCTAAGATCTTAAATATCAAGAATTTGTTTTTAATTCCTAGAAACCAAAAATTTACTGACACTGTTGACTGTTCTGTTTCCTTTCCTCTCCAAAGGTAGCATTAGAAATATTCTCCAGTTTGAGGAACACCAAAAGCTGGCATGGCCTTCCCATCCTCCATGAGTCCACAGAGCCCTACTCAAACACCCATAAGGAATGGAAGGTGAAGAAATAAAGTAGAGCAATGGTGTCCAATCTTTTGGCTTCCCTGGACCACATTGGAGGAAGAAGAATTGTCTTGGGCCCCCCATAAGATACACTAACACTAAAGATAGCTGATGAGCTAAAAAAAGTTCGCAAAAAAAAATCTCCTAATGTTTTAAGATTTGTGTTGGGCCTCATTCAAAGCCATTCTAGGCTGCAGATTGGACATGCCTGAAGTAGAGAAAGGATAGAGAGATCAGCAAAATTGCAGAAAACAAACGAAAAAGAAAGAAAGAAAAGAATAGAGGAATAGATGAAATTGCTGTGTGTGTGTGTGTGTGTGTGTGTATGTGTGTGTATGTGTGTGTGTGTGTGTGTGTATGTGTGTGTGTGAGAGAGAGAGAGAGAGAGAAAATGTGGGGGATCAACAGAAACTGGAGGAGTATGGAAATAGGGATAGCTGGAGGAGAAGAAAACAAAAGCCAGAAAAGGAGAGACTTAGTAAAAAGGGAGAGAGTTGAAAGATCTGTTATCCATATGTTGAAATTTCAAATACACTACCCAGTGAATAACACCACTCAGAATATGTGTCTTCATTCTTGAGGTTTAAAAAATACAGTTTTGGCTGAGGAGCTCCAAACCTTCAAGGTCAAATAATTTGCATGTAATAAATGTTAATGGAGAAAATAAAACCATGTACATCTTTGATAAAAACTTTTTTCTTCTGTGAAAGGGGGAGAGTAGCATAAAAGGATGTGACAGTGAAGAGTATAACAAAAATTTGGCCATTTATAGCATTTTTATGCCTTCAAAGCATCTAGGATTTGCAATAGACCTTAAAATTTATACAGCCTTACCCAAAAATTGAATCTTAAACTCTTCCTTCATAACTTCTAAGTGGAAGAATTATGGTGGAGAAATAGGGCAAGTTGCAAGCTGGATAAATTCACACATACGTGATAGGACACTTGATTCCTCAAGTCCATGCCCTGGCCACTTCCATCCACCATCTCATTTCCCTAACACAATGTGACACTGATCTTTCCATGAGATCTGAGGGACCATGTTCTTTTATAGCCTCAGCCCTGAAGTACTGTAAACAAATGTGCATGCATAGTGAATAGTTGGATTCAGTACAGTTAGGGCTGTAAATCATTTGTTTTTAAGCAACTTCAAGTTATAGCTGTTGAAAAATAAACCTGTGATTGGCCCATTCACGGAGGCTAATGCTCTTTTAGAAAGAAAACTTTAAAAAAGGCCTTCCATCAACACCGTGTCCATCCCTTTCCTAACCCTGTGTGCTTTCTTCCCATTGTGAATGTTTACGCCTAGCTCCCAAGCCATGGTGACACACAAATGATAGGGAGAGAAGCTAAATCCTTTCTACCTTTGCTCTCGACTTTTCTAAACTTAGTAGAAAACTCTGTTTCAGTATGAGAGCTTTTGCAGGCATCCAAAATAAGAAATCACTTAAAAATCTACCATACAAATGGTTCTCAGTGAGAATTATCTGCTTTTGTTGAAGACTTGATATTATTAGTTTTAAATTAGAATTAATGTTTGACATTGAGTAGTAGGCATTCATGGCAGAAAATTAATCTGTCTTGGGAAAATACTAAATGGTAAAATAAATATAAACATGCTGTATTGTCAGCTCTGTGTAGTCTATTGTACATCTTATGCAGGTTTCTTGGGAATTGCATATAGATGGTTAAAAGCAAGGCATAAACTATCCTGTGCCAGCGATTTGCTTTCTACAAATGTGAAATGTGCACATGCTTGAATGCCATATTTGGATGTAAATCCCATAGACTAGTAGACTGTGCTAGAGTCACAATGGTGTACCTACAAAATATTCAGTTGGTTGGACATTTTTAAATAGTTTCCATTTTTATTAAAACTATTTTCGGGGCAAAACCAAATTCGAAACAACACCCACTAGAATTAGCAAAGCAACATTTCATCAGAAAATCACCTGCAAAATTTAGCAGGCAATTTAGAATTACTAATTGGTGTGTTAAATGGATATATTCAGAAGTGCTGAGGGGATGAATCAACACTTCTGAAAGAACCTTAATTTCAGGATTTCCTGAGTGAGTGCTCCAAATTATAAGCCTACTTACACATTAGTGTGCATGGGTTCGAGAAGTCAGTTCACCCAGACAGTTTTTGTGTGCATAATTGTAAAAAGAATAAATACTACTTTGGAAATTGCTCTGGTTCAATTTGCCAAAAGTAACACCCTTTCTGGGCACATAGCCACTAGATAGTTGCCCTGCTTTCTTTGTGTCTGTGGAACCCTGAGACATTGTTTGCAATTTTATCAAAGGATTCATTGACTCATAGGATAACCAAGGAGAACATATTGGCTATTAAAATATAGAAACAAGGGCCTGAGATTCCTTAGAAGAAATTTAGCTTTTATCTTAATGCAGAGTTTACCTTTTGATTATTTATTTAAACTTGATTTCTAACATCTCACTATCACTATTGCTACATAACCATCAGTTCTTATCAACTGTTTCTCTGGGCTACCGCCACAACCCCCTAAATGGTCTCCTCACCACAACCTTGCTTAATACAACCCACAGTCCACACAGCAGCCAGCATGAGCCTTTGAAGTTGCTTAAACAGCAGGGGCTCTGCAGGCAGCAGAGGCAAATCCATACCTAGAGCAGGTAGCTACCCCTGCAAAAACAAACCTCTGGCCCTCCCAGGATGGGAAAGGTCTGATATGGTCTACTCAACCACCTCAGAACTTGATAAGGTCTCTCCAGGCCTTATCAGAGGCCCAATATTGGCCTCTGCTGCTGACAAGGTGAATATTCAAAGCCAGCAATAGTGAGATAGGCTTGGGAAGTGGGAATTCAACGTGATGGAACACTTAGCTTTTGGTCCAAGGCATTAAACAAAATTTCCCATTGACTTTGGGACTTGGAATGTCTGAGAGAACAGAGTTCATAATTGGAATTTCTGGATTCATGATAACTTGGAGTTCTATTGTTAAACATACCATCTCTAGCAGGGCCCAGTGACATACCAGAGAGTATTTTTCAAGGCATGTGATTCTCTGTTAAGGATGGCCTGGCCTGACTCCAGCATCGTAGAGGCAGGTCTGCGTTGAGGTTTTCCTACTGGAGCTTGTCATAACTCCACAGTGCATCGTCTTTTCCCCACTATCACTTCCTAAAACATAGGATCTACTTGATCAGATGATCCAGGGGCAGAGCTGAGGGCGTCATGGCCCAGACTGGATGCAGTGCTCTTTCCTGCTCTGGGTGCTATTCAAAGTTGACAGACTTCTTCGTTACCTAGTCCATGGGCCGGAGCAGTTCTCCCAGGTATACACTGTGTGGCAGTCAGAACCCAAAGAGTCATCAAGACAACATACTTCCTTTTCAGTGTGAAGGATTCAAGTTGTTGTAATTTGCATTTTTCTTTGAAAAGCCTATCTTAGCACGACCTTACCAATGGACCCTTAAATGTAACTGAATTGTCCACGGCATCTTCAGAGGGTTTGTCTCTCACCCTCTAGAGCACATGTGACACACCCAGGTCTCCAGTGTACTGCCATCTCTCGGGGTTGATATCACTATGAATTGTGGAACACTGGGATGGTCCAGATGTTTTGGAACTATATTATGACTGAGAGCAGGAGAATTAACATAGCTTTGAAGAAAATCCGTAAATGAATATTATCCTTCTCACATGAATAGGAAGTGTTTCTGATCCTTTTTCCTAATTGAAATAGAAAGAACACATCTGTAAACCAATGGCTGTATTCCATTTATCTGAGGGCCTATTCATCTGCTTTATCAGTATAGTCATCCCTCAGTATCCATAGGTAATTGGTTCCAGAAGCCCTGTGGATTCCCAAATCTACAGATGCTTAATTTGCTTATATACTATGGTATAGTATTTGCGTATAACCTTCGCACATTCTCCCATAAAATTTAAATAATCTCTAGAATACTTATAATTCTTAAGGCAATGTAAATGCTATGTAAGTAGTTTTTATACTGTGTCATCCGGGGAATAATGACAAGAAAAAAAAATCTGTATATGTTCAGTACAGAGGCAACCATCATAGACCTAATGACATAGAACACATCAGAAAAAATGTAACTTTATTTTTTACTTTTTATTTTTATTTTAGTTTCTGATCTGCAATTGGTTGACTGTGCAGATGTGAAACCCACGGATTTGGAGGGCTGACTATAATATCATAGTTGCCATGGCAGCTGCAATGAGGCTGCTACTTGGTTAAGTCCAAGTCATTCTCCAGGATCTATCAAGGTTTCTGCAGGGTCCAGATTGGTGAATTAAACTGAGATATGATAGGGACCATCACCCTGCATATTTTAGGTTGCAAATCTCTACCATCCATCCATAGTATTAGAGAATTTCATTGGCTTATCTCATTATAAAAAATTTTTACTGCACAGACCAAAGATACAATGTTGGGTTACTCCAGCTGCATAAGTATATCAATTTCAACTATTCATCAAGAACTAGGGAGTGACATGAGGCAGTCCATGGATTCAGGGGGCTCACTGTGGGCTGAACTTTAGCCTGAACTTAATGTATTATTACCTCGCTCCCTCAGACCCCTACTCTAGTGGAGGGCTATGATCACACTTGGAGTCTCTGCATATCACTCTCACTCTGGCTTAGCTCTCGAAATTTCTTTTTGTCCTCCCCTTTCTACAGTGTATGGCCAACTGAATAAATGGCTACAGGTCCCTTTGAGGAAGAATGAGGTTAATTGTCACAGAATACACTTGTCATGATGTTACAGGATCCTATAGGACCTGGCTACCTCTTCAGTCAAAGGATACCAGATGTGAAAATTGACTCAGGTGTAGGGACTGAGCAGCACATGTTGACTTTTTTATTGAGGCAATGGCTTTCAGACTTTTACTCCTCCTTTTTTTTTTTTGAAATTATGGATGTTAAGCAGCACCTCAGTTGGCTGCTGTCCAGGGCAATGGTTAGCAAACTATAGCCAAATCTGGCCTACTGCCTGTTTCGTAAATAAAGTTTTATTGGAATATACTTGTGTTTAGACTTTTTATTATTTTCCTTACCATCTGTCAGGGAAGCTCAGACATTTCTACTTTGCTAAAAGTCAGTCACTGTTTTGTCCCAGCTTTTGTAAGTTATATTGACATGAGTTTGTCTCATCCCCTGGGTCTTTGCTAGGGTGATAAATCTCACGCTCTGAGAAATTGCCCCCAGATCAATGAATTTTTGCTTGCCCAGCTTTATATTCTAGCATGCTTGATTGAACATCCTCAAAATCTAACCCCAGGAGTGCTTCCCTGGTTTCTGTCAGTACTGGGTGGGTAGTTGTTTTGATTCTATGGCTGTATAATATTTTTCTTGCCTTGTCAAACCTTACCCTGACCACAGCTGGATTATCCTGGGATTTAACCCTATCTGTCTGGCAGCAGGAATGGAGTTGGGGGTCAGCACCTAAGGGGAGTACTTGTCTTGTGGGGAGAAGGTTTCTGTAGCAACTTTTAGCCTAGCATAAGTGTGAGCCCTTGCTAAGGAGAAGTAACCCCCTTCTCTCATGCACGCCCAGAGCTAGTGTTGTAGAGTCAACATCATCGAAGACATCCATCCAGTTTTCTCTTCCTTGAAGGAGTGTTTGAATACATCTTGAGCTCTGTCATTCACACAATTAAGTCTAAGCTTGCCTTTAGATTGTGTCTGACCTTCAGCTACAGGTGTTAGGACCTCTTTATGTACTACCACCATTATCACAGGAGGCTCTTTGGTTCTCACACTTGGCTATTAAGCGTATGTTAACAGCTATCAGACTCTCATTATCCTTATCAGGGAGTCAATACACTAGTGTTGGCCAGCCAATCAGGTTGTTGCTGTCGGCACTTTGCTCCTTGTATTTTTAAATGCTGTATCATCATACTTGCCACAGCATTTGCCTCTACAGGAACTTTTTCAAGGGTCTCCACCAGTGAAATATTTAGCAATTGAATTGCATCTTGTGCCAAGGACCATACATGTGTTCTCTGTCTGCCAAGAAGAAGGTGAGCTAATACTTTGCCCCTGTCTTGCTGTCTGCTTTCTCAGACTGCTCACAATACCAGTTGTGTTAATCCAGACCCTCTGAGAAACAGACATAAAAATGGTTAAATATGCAAAGATTTTTATTAAGGAAGATGCCTGTGAGAAAAGGATTAGGGAAAGAATAATAAAAGGCTGAGAATGATGCCAGACTCTGAGGCAAGTGTGAACCCAAGTGAAGAAAAGAGAATATTGGGTAGACTATCCTAGGGTGTCTTGCAGTCTAAGGAAGCTTCAACAAAGATGACAAGGATTCATTGACTTTAAATTGACCAAAAGAGGTTTTCTTTATTCCCAAGAAATGAGTCTTCTTCAGTATCTCCATCATACTCAATTGTTGACTAAGGAGCAGCCTATGGGGGTCGTGGTCTTGGCCCAAATAAATCAATGGATTTCAAAGGACAGCACTGGGGACCCTGGGTCAATTAACCTCCCTGTAGCAGGAGGTCCATAGGCATATTTTCTTATCTGCCATATGGATTCAATGTGATTTCAATCAAAACCTTATGAGGATTTGGGTTTTTTGGTACGAACTGATGAGCTGATTCAAAAACATACATGAATATGTAAAGGACTTAAAATACCAAAAATAATTTGGAAAAAATAAAGTTGGAGGACACACACAATCTATTTTTAATACATAGTATAAGGCTACAGCAACCACATATGTGTACAAGTTATTGAAAGGCTATAGAGTCTAGAAATAAATGTATGCATATATGGTCTATTGTTTTTTTAATCAAAGGTATAAAGATAATGGGAAGAGGGTATTTTTTTCAATAAATGATGCTACAACAATGAATATTAAAATGTAAAAAATAAAGTTGGACCCATACTTAAGAAAATTATCTCAAAATGTGCCATAGGTCTAAATGTAAAGTCAATAATTATAAAATTTCTAAAAGAGAATACGAGACAATGTTTAGAAGGAGTTAGGCAAAGACTTCTTAAAATTCAAAAATCATAAAGTATAAAATAATTTTGTAAATTAGATTTTATCAATATTAAAAACATTTGTTTTTGAAAATATATTGTTAAAAATATGGGGGGGGGGGCGTGCAGTTCCCTGGTGGTGTAGTGGCTAGGCTTTGGTGTTCTCAACACCATGGCCTGGGTTCGATTCCCAGCCAGGGGAACACACACCCCCCAATAAAAAAAAGAAAAGAAAAGACAAGAAACAGACTGAGAGAAAATATTTGCAAATCATATATTCAGAATATATGCAGAACATATAAAGAACTCTTATAATTTAATAAGAAGAGAAACAGCCCAATTTAAAAGATGGGGGAAGCAAAAGTTTTGACCAGACACTTTACCAAGTAAGATATATGAATAAAAATTAACATGAAAATATGCTTAACATCAATAACCATTAGAAAATACAAATTAAAATCACAGTAATATGCACTACATATGCACTACAATATGTAAAATGAAAATGACTGACAACGCCCTGTGTTGCCAACAATGTGGAACCACTGGAAGGCTCATATATTATTGATGAAATGCAAAGTGGTACAACTAACTTGGAAAACAATTTGGCAGTTTCTTATACAGTTAAGCATGCACTTAACATATGAGCCAATAATCCTACTCCTACATATTTACCCAAGATAATAGAAAATAAATATTTACACAAAGACTTGAAAATTAATGTTTGTAACAGCTTTGTTTATAATACCCCAAAATGGAGTCAATCTATATTTTAGCATATCTGTATGCTCACAAAATGGAATTAGTGTTTAGCAATAGAAAGAAATGAACTGCTGATATATCCAACAACATAGATAATTCTTAAAAGGATTATGCTAAGTGAAAGAAGGCAGATATAAAAAAAAAAAAGTATGATTCTGTTTATATGAAATTCTAGAAGATACAGAACTGTAGCAGCAGATCAGTGGTTTCTAAGACCTGGAGATGGAGAGTAGAGATAGAAAATAAGTACTAGGGAACATTTTTTGGGTGATGGAAATCTTCTACATACCATCAGGATGGTGGTGGTAGTTACACAACTCTACACATTTGTCAAAACTCATTGAATTTTACTCTTGCAATTCATGATTTTGAATATAAATCATATCTCAATAAGGCTGATTTTTAAAATTTAGAGAAAATAAAATAATGACAGTGATATAAAATGGAACCTGGAATAAGATTAAGAAAAACTGACTCTTATTTAATGGACCAGACATTAGCTCTAAGGTTTGTAATTGCCATCTTGAAAAAGAAAATCTAGTCACTTCCAAAATTTACTGTCCTTGATTCCAAGATTGAACAGAAAATTTTCTTTATGTTTAAAGTGGACTAAATCTGTCATCAGAACAATACTATTATAGTAAATGAAACTATTATAACTCCTCAAAACTTTCACCAGTCTGTTTCTCATATTGACCCATTCATTACAGGCAATTCAGTAAAGCAAGTTTGGGGGCCAGTCATTAAGATACTGGGTAAATTAATAATTTTTTATTGAGCTGTCTTAATCTCTGGTGAGATTTTAGAATATTTGAGGATATAGAGTATTTTGTGACCTTCAATTATTTTTTTTTCCTAAAATGTAATTTCTCTCCATATAGCATTTAACAAAATGGCATGGAAAGTGACACAAGCTACTCCATGGTGCCAATGACCGACCTCCCCTGGTCCAATACTTGAACATATCATTGAGCTGGAGGTAGAGGTTACCTGTTTGTGGAAGCCAAAGGCTCTAACCAGAGAGTGCTCTGCTAGCCTTATGCTTAAAGTTGTATTCTCCTTTTGTACTTTCACATGACAAATACACAGGATTAGTATATTATTAGTATAATAGCTTTTAACTATTACCTTCTCTGTAACCTCTCAGAGATTAAGAAGTTTGAGCCAATAGCATGTTTTTATGAGGTTCAAGTATATTAAAAAATAAAGATTGCCAAAAAACTCTCTAAATATTGTGATACATTTAAATGTTGATAATAACTTATGGATTATAGTAATTCACAAATCTTGGCAGTGTCTCTGTGTGACACTGTATGTTTACCTTCATTTGGAGGTAATTTCAAAAATTTACATTGAAGCCTATTTTGACCATGAAGCCCTGATAAATGACCCTCTCAGAGCTGTCCACCCCACCCCACATAGTTTCTATTCTTTTAGGGTAACATATGTAATTGGGACCAGGAAAATCCTATGAAAAGGGAATAAATAATTATCTCTATATGCCAAAAACACTTCTAAATGCTTTACATGTACTAACTCATTTATTTTTTACAAATGTTGTGAGAATGAGATTGTAGTTATGAGACAAACACTGTTGAGATGAGGAAAGAAAGGCATAGAATAGTTAGTAATTTGCTAGTAAGTGGCAGAGCAACCTCCAAAGCCCTGGTTCTTAATCATTATGTTACAGGTTGAATTATACAAGTTGCCAATTGTCAATCATTGGTGACCTACAAAATTATCAATTTCATATGGTTCAACTTAATATGTGAGATCAACTCAAGCTATGACCATATGAGCATGCAAGTGTATAGGACACATTTGCTCATGCTACCACTCAAGAATACACATCAACCTTTTATCTGAATTAGGCAAACACAGTATACATAGTCCTTTCCGATCCAAGGTGAAGACATTTTAAAATTAATGTCTGCTTTGTGAAGAAGTGGGAGGAATGGTATAGCTGATGAGGGCTTAACAGAGAGAACACTTTTTCTAATGACAATAGCTGACAAAGGTGGGCTGACGCCCACTGTGGACAGGGGTGGGAGCTTCTTCCCAAGAAGCACATTCAGAGGTGCGTCCTTAGTTCAAAACATTCATTAAGGTTTGCTTCTTCATTACAGCTCTGCCAGAGCAGCTGTCAGGCATCCACCCTTGCTTGCCCAGAAGTGGTAAGCTTGCTCTGCTGGCCAGTCTACTATGACTACTCTGATTTTTATCCCAGATGCCAACATTTAGAAATCAAAGGGAAGGAAATTCTACTGGAATACATGGAGGGGTCTTTGCTCCAGTTGAAAATTTTTGCAATTTGTACAAAATTTAGAGAGAAATAATGTTGTGTCTTAAAATCGCACACATTGAGAGCCCTTGAATCGTGTAGCCTATTCTCATAAAGACAAGTTGCTTTTTGCCTCGGACAGCTTGACAAACAATCCTGACTTCTTCCTTCTGGACAGAGCCCGTGGTGTTCTTTGGATGTTCAACATCGGGAGTTAGTAGCAGTGAATTTGCTGTAAATTGACCCTAGAGAGTTATCTGATAATGACCACTCTCTTGATCTGCATTTTATTGAGGCACAATACTTACCTGTGTTAGGCTGACCAGACATATCCTTTTAAATGGGACAGAAAATGGCAGTACTGTCCCTTTCAAATGGTACATATGGGCAGCCTAGTCTCACTGGGCTACATTCAAGGTGTCAGTAGGCTGAGCATACATACCGTTTGAAACGGGACAGTACCATTGTTTTCTGTCTTATTTAAATGGTATGTTCAGTCACCTAACCTATGTTCACCTTCATAATAGGAACACATAAAAACCTGCTCTCAGCAAGTGACCAAATCTGCAAAGCCCTGACTTTAGCTGGAAGCCAAAGCTACAGGCCAGATTTTGGCTCAATTGGTTCACCCTGACTAGTAGGACCACCAGAATGAACCATGCCTGAGAATACAAAATCAAACTGTCCATGAGGGTGCACAGAAAGAGATGGAGTATTTTTGCAGGATTGGATTCTTTTCTTCCTTCCACATCATGTCCACACACAGCTCCCCTGAGCTGGGCGAGGATAGCAAGTGTCCCATTTGCTGTGAAATTTGCTTTTACTGATTATAGCCTATGATAATCATTCAGCTCAGTGGGTCAGATCTTATACTCCCAAAAGCCATTTTATGTAGGCACTAATGTCTCACACTTATCCTAATCAGTGGGACATTCAGTTCTAAGGATCAGGTTGAAAGTAGTTTCTTTGATTTTCCTTGATGTTTCCAAAAGGAGGAGAGATTTTTCTGTATCCCTCAGAGTGCTTCCTAATGGTGTGGCGAGCCCTGGGACAGCTGCAGTGTGGGTGACCTATTTGGTCAACAAGGACACTCCGCATGCTCATGCCTTTGGAAATGTGTCTCAGCCACAAGTCATGTGACTTACTCCTCAAAAAAGTCCTGCCTTACAGCTACTCTTGGATCTCTGGAGCTGGGATCAGGGGGAGAGCCCATCACTGCCTCCGTTGTCCACTCGTATCAGAGGCTTTTACTTTCAGCCCATTACCATTTCTCTTGAACAAAAGGAGCAGCCAAGAGATTCCCATCCAGCAGAAGTTAACCCACACAACAGCAGGGCCTGTCCACCCTGCGTCTCCTCCCTCCACGTGGTCTGTGTGGCTTCATATTGTCCCCACTCTCTTTCCCTAAGCAGGAGTCCCCAACCTCTAGATCACAGACTGTTATCGATCCATGGTCTGTTAGAAACCAGGCCACACAACAGGAGGTGATTAGTGGGCCAGTGAGCAAAGTTTCAACTGTGTTTACAGTCACTCCCCATCACTCGCATTACCGCCTGAACTCTACCTCCTGTCAGATCAGCGGTGGCATTAGATTCCCATAGGAGCATGAACCCTATTGTGAACTGTACATTTGAGGGATTTGGTTGCGTGTTTCTTATGTGAGCCTGATGCCTGATGATCTGAGGTGGAACTGAGGCGGAGATGCTGGGGCTGGGGAGAAGCCGCAAATACAGAGTAACGTTAGCAGAGAGGTTTGACTGCGCAGAGAGCATAATAAATCAATTGCTTGAAGACTCATATCATCACCCTATCAGTGAGTGGCAAGTGACAATTAAGCTGCATGTGGTGGCAGGCTTTATAGTGGCAAGAGAGCTATATAATTATTTCATTATATATTACAATGTAATAACAGTAATAGAAATAAAATGCACAATAAATTTAATGCACTGAATCATCCAGAAACCATCCCCCCTCTCCCCTTTCTGTGGAAAAATTGTTTTCCATGAAACCAGTCCCTGGTGCCCAAAAGGTTGGAGACTGTGCCCTTGAGGCTGAGGAAGGGCTGTTGGTCTTAGCCCCAAGGCACATGCAAGGTGTCTCCATTTCCCTTGTGTCACTTTATGCCTCTGCCCCCAGGGTTTGGAATAATGATTTCTAGTTCCCTGGATTGGCTCCCCTTTGCAATATATTATTCACTCTCTTCTCCTTCAAGCTTTCCCTTAAAATAGTCCATGCTCAAGGCTGCTGTCTGGGTCTTTATCTCATAAGAATTTTCAGCAACTGAGTAAAAGAAAGACCTATGAGAAATTCCTTCCCCTGCTCCTAGTCAGAATTCTTGAGAAGAGAAAACAGTAAACATTAAACTGATGCCATCATCTTAGAATAAAGGTCAAGAAGTGGAAATTAGCTCTTTGTGCTGGTACATGTATATATTTTAGCTAACAAAAGAAACTGCCATGCCCCCAAACAGCCCATGTTTTTGTGTATGTGGATGGCTGGGGCTGCGGGATGGATTTGAGATTACATTCTGTGCTATTGCACCAATTCCTTCAATAACTACATCTTCTTTTCACATCAGATTGCATTAGAAATCCATTTACTTTATTCAAAAAAAAGTGTAAGATGCTCAGTCCTGAGTCTTCAGCTATTACTAGCATCCGGACATGACTGTATGGAGAGTAACTTAAGCCTCTGCTCTTGTCATCACATATTTATGAACATTTTGAACTGTGATTTTTACTTTTTAACCTGGGGCTCTTCAACTTTTCTAAAGGTAAAAAACCCAGATGAAACCACCAGAACTTATGCTGTCATATCAGCTCTATAAAGGAAACAATGGGGAGCAAGAATAAATGAAATAACTAAAGCCAGGTGAGATAATTAAAACCATCTTAATTCCTTCGCACTGAGAGAGAGACCTGTCAGCCCACTGCTTTGTCTTCTTGCCTTTTCAACTGTGTGAGCTTCAGCTCTTACCCATTTCAAACAGCTCTCCCGGTCAGTGCTTGCTTTACAGATGTGAATCTGGGGGATGAATTAAGTTTCACTCGAGGCACTTAGTGCAGTAATAATCTGCTTCTAGGAGGAGGGAAAAGGAAGGGGCAAACAATTAGCAAAAAGCACCCCCTACAAGCCAGGTCTGTAATGACAACTCATGACGTTGGGAGGGTGGAGCTGTCATTACTGAGTTTTGACACTATCTCTGAACCCCATTAAAAAGGAGTAAGCCAGACAGAAAAAACAAAAACCTGTATGACTTCACTCATATGCCGAATATAAAACTGAAAGCAACAAAGAAAAAAGAAATGAACAAACAAACAAATAACCCATGGACACAATCAATAGTTTAATGTTTATTTGGGGACGAGTGGGTTAGGGAGGGGAGAAGAGGGAGGGGATGGGAGAGGAGGGAGGGGGAGCTAAATATAAGGTGATGGAAAGAGAAGTCACATTAGGTGGTGAACTTATTATACAACAAGCTGACAATGCACTGTAGAATTGTATGCCTGAAACCTATGTAATCCTTGCTAACAGATGTCACCCCAGTAAGTCTAACAATAAAAATAAATTTTAAAAAAGAAAAATATGCTAATAAAAGACCTGCACACAGATAAAAAAAAAAAAAAGAAAGAAAGAAAGAAAAGGAGTAGGAAAAATCACTGGAAGTATAACACAGAACTGAAAGTTGTCTTTTAACCCATGTTCTTGAATATGGACACTAAGGAGAAGGGTAAAGTGCAGACAGTAAAGGAAACCAATCGAGGAAGCCCCACAGGGTGTGACTTCCCAGTCACGTGACACTGTGGCAGACCCGCTGTGCAAAAGAAGTGACAAAGCTCAGAGTCCCAGTGGACAACAGTTCCTTCATCTTTAATGGGCCTGTTGTGTGGAGGAAGGAGAGCAAAATGAGAAGATAATGAATTAAGCTTGGGCTCCACCACACTGGGGCAGCGGTTTCCTCACTTACAGAACAGGAAGAGTTAGCGTGTCCCCCGTCTCTGAGAGGACTGTGCCAGCCAGCCAACAGGACGATGAGCCTCAGTTGGCCTTGCAAAGGGTGTAGGGTGGAGATAGAGGACGATGCCAGGTCCGGAAGTTGCATTCCAGCAACCATGATTTTGCATTAAGTTTGGACAGTCTTTCTTAGTAGACACTTTAAGAGCAGAAAGTAAAAGGTAGACAACTGTGGTTTATTGGAGAGGAGCAAACAAGTGGAGAAAAGAGACTTTTTTGTTTTGTTGTTTCTTACCAATTTCAGAACACTTCGATAGATTGGCACTTTCTTTCCTTTTTTTTTTTTTTTTTTAATTGGAAAGTGCAAAGAGAAGTAGCTAGAACCATTTCTCTAAGACAATGGTCTCAACCTTCCTAATGCTGTGACCCTTTAATACAGCTCTTCATGTTGTGGTGACCCCCATAAAATTATTTTCGTTGCTACTTCATAACTGTCATGTTGCTACTGTTATGAATCGTCATGTAAATATCTGATATGTGCTTTCTGATGGTCTTAGGGGACCCCTGTGAGAGGGTCGTTTGACCCAAAGGGGCCGCCACCCACAGGTTGAGACCCGCTGTCCTAAGAGGACATCTAGTCACACGTTATTCCTCTGTTTAAAATCCCACCATGATTTCCTGAGACTTTCAGAAAAAAATTTAAATTCCTTAGGATGGATAGCACCAAGTAGATATTCTAATTTGGTTAAATGAATAAGTGAAAAACGAACACCACTGGTCACCAATAGGTGGTAACAATAATGAAGATGAAAATGAAAAAATACGGCAGTCTTCCCGGAGCCTAGAATACATTTCTTTGTTTAAATGGGAGGTCAACGTGGTTATAGAGTGGTCATGGTTTTCTATAACTAACATGAAAATTTCTCTCTGATTAATTTAAAATGAAATTTAAAGAATTGCGAGAGAATTACACAAACTTGCTTCCATACTCGGTGGCTCAGTGGCTCAGTCACTTGAAAATCATTGGTCTTTGCCTTGGCTTGAGAAATGTCATCTGACGTCATCCATCCAGTTCTTACTCTTCTATGAAAGTTGACCAATTCTGAGTTCCAGCCCATTGGGAGACTAAAACAATTTCAATAAAGTCATTTAAAATGGAGGTGTTAATGGATGAAATGGCTGAATCAGTGTGAGGAAATCTCAAAGAGAAGCACCCTGTGTGTATTAATCAAGACCCACTGTTCCAAAAAGGACCATTGCCCAAAGGCACCTTGACAGCCAAGGAGAAAGGAATCTGTGTATTTTTCTCCTTTAAATCGGAAAGAGTGGAGGATTCGGGATGACCCATCCTCAGAAATAAAAACAGAGAGCAAAAAGGAGGCAGGAACTATGCAAGACCCAATAAAAATCATAACCATGAAAACCCTCTTTTGTCTCCTCCTTTGCTATTTTATATCATTCTATCTTCAGTTTGTTTCTTCTGGTGGCTAACAAAAAAACTTGAATTTTAAAAGGCCTATGCTTGTCTCTGTATTATGTATGTCACCTCTAAATATATTAAAACATAGATAGATGAGGGAGAATCACGAAATGGGAAAATGTGGCTCATCAAGTAGGCCTGACTGTCCTATGAAATTTCAACTTCCTCTGGGGGTTCTATCTTCCTTCTGTTATCACACATTCTGTGAAATAGGACCTCAAGCCCAAGCACACAAACCTTTCTTTTGGCTTCCCTTTATATAGATGAAAAGAGTCTAGACTAAGGGAATAAAAAAGATAATTAATATTTGTAATATAAGAACACTAGTCAAGAAACCTAAAACTTTCCAACACACAAAATGTGTGAAATAGCTCCTCAGGGACATGCAACCTTCTAGGAAGATCTATTGGAATTGGGCAGGAAGTGTGGGAGGCTGTAGTTAGCGAAAATGGGTGTGTGTATTTACAAAACAAAAACAAAAGTCTTGAGAACACTGGTCCGCCTTGAAAGGACTGGCTTCATTTCCTTACATTTGGGACAAGGAAATGCTTCCCTGCTAATAACAAAATAACTGATAACAACAAAAATAAACAATTAAAACACACACACACACACACATACACACACACACAGAGATCCATGTACAATTAGATCTTAAAGCCATCCTCTGACATTAATCAGACGTGGCAGATGGAACTGCCTTTTCCACATTCTCCCAGAATCTCCTGTCTGATCAGTGCTTACTTTACCCTTTCTTAAGTCTTCTCCCTTTAATTTTCCCTTTCAGGTTAGTTTTCATGTTCAACTAAACCTGTGCTAAATGTGTTCAGAGGGGTGACATTGCCATCTGCACCAGCCTTTCTCCAAGTTATTGACCTTATTGCTGAGTGAGGAAAGAAATGGCCTGAAAGGTATGTGATTGGAAGGCATAATGGAAAGATCGCTGCTATTCCCAGGTGGGCTGGGCCATGGTGCCCTAACGATGAATTTATACCTTAGACTAAAGTACTACTGTTTTTTGCCATGCTAATGAGCACATTTTTGCCCAAATTTGTGAGGGAAAAAGAAGGATGCACATTACACACGGGTAGTACTAATTCTGTATTTATGGAAATGTTTTTAATTCTTTTATTTAAGCTTATGAGTTAAAAGTGTAACTCTAGAAATCAATCATGATATCCACATGCAAAATAATACCCTGGAATATAATAATCACGTTTTTAACTGTTAAATTTATTAGGGTGACATTGGTTAGTAAAAATCATATAAGTTTCAGGTGTACAATCCAACAATACATCATCGTCTACGTGTTGCATTATGTGGTCACCACCCAGAGTCGGTTCTCTTTCCGTCATCGTGTATTTGACTCCCCCTCTCTCTTCCTTCACCCTCTTCTCCCTTTACCCTCAGGTAACCACGAAATATTGAGTGTCCCTGAGTTTTTTATTCTTTGTTGCTTTCAATTTTATATTCCATGTAGGAGTTATGTTTAAATCCCTTTATAATACAACAAACAAGTACCTAAATATAAACAAATAACATTTTGAATTAAAAAATCAAAATGAAAAATTTTTTTCTCTGAAAGTTTGGGTCAAAAACGTGGGTACACATTATATACAGGAGCGCATTATACATGGCAAAATACGGTCCCTTCCCCATTACAGTGCAAGTGGGACCTGAGCGAGAGGGCCCTTGCCTGAGAAGCCTGGCCTTCCCACACCTCAGCCTAAGCCTATCACCTGCACTCCCTTTTCTTTTTCCCACAGCTTACAGGTACTCCCCATTCACTTTCATTCATTCATTAGGAATATATATATATGTTGAGAACTCCTCTGCCCTGAGGACAGTGTTTCCTGCCCTTATGGAGAGAAGGGACACATTCCATAGCCAATTACACAAAAATATAATTACCACTCATTTACTCTTTCAATAATCATATATGAGGGCTGTCCAGGAAAAAATCCAACCAGAAATGCCTCTATTTTTCTTATTACGTGGCTGGATACTTTCAAGACAGGCCTGTATTAAGCACCTACTTTGTACTAAGTGCTATGCTTGGCGGTGCTAATAGTGTTGGTAACAAAAATTTCACATTCTGTGCTTTTGTAAAATGCAGTGTCATCAAATACAACACAAGGGCATGCAAAATTGTATGTGAGGTAAGAACTATGATTGTATAAGAGTGTATAGTTTAAAATATATATGAATCTGTAACTGGAGATATTGACTGCATCTAGGAGATGACAGAAAGGCCTCCCTGAAGAAGGAACCCGGGCTGAGAATCTGAAAGAGTCGTGTCGGAGAGGGAAGGTCGTTCCAGTTAGAAGAGACAGCATGTGCAAAGAAAGTCCTGATGCAAAGAAGCACGAAGGGCAGAGAGCCAGGGGGGTGGGAATGGGCAGGAAGAGAACTGGACATGTATGCGCACAAGAGGTATTTAAAAGGTAAAACTCCAAAGAACTTGGTAATTTGGGTTGAATCCAAAAATGGAATGGGAGACTCAAGTCCCTAGCTTTCCCAGCTGGGAGGGTGCTAGTACCATTCACTCAGATGACACTGGGGGAAGAGTGGGTTGGATGGAGATGGAGATGTTAAGCTATACAAGCACATTTGGCTGCTGTTCTTTTCTTTGTGTAATAAACTGTCTCCATCAAAAAATAGTTCACTGCATCTTTACTGGTTGAATAAGTGAGGGTTTGGCTTTCAACCAAATCAAGAAGAGATATCAGGGTGAATGGATTTAGAAGATATAAGCTAAGTGATGGTATTTTTGCTTCTGGTGTGTAACTTAAACATACTAAAATGCACAAATCTGAGGAATACAGCTTGATGATGCCTTACATATGTGTACACCTACACCCACTATGCAGGGCAGGATGTAGAATACATACAGCCCCTAGCTGATACTCCACATCCAGAAATAACTGCCATTATTATCTCTGTGGCCACAGACGAGCTGTGCCTGGTTGTGGAAATTCATACAAACGCAGCCTTACAGTTTCTAATCTTCTGTGTGTTCTTTCACTCTGCATCATTTCAGTGAGATGTATCCATTTTTTTCTTATAGAACTAATTTGTTCCTTTTCATCTTTTATAGTATTCCTCTGTATTTAGTATAACACAATTTCTTTATCTATTCTACTGTGATGAATGTTTTCCTTCCAGCTTTTAGCTATTAAAAACATCATTGTTATAAAAATTCCAGAACATGTTTTTTGGTGGATACAAGCATGCGTTGTTGTTGGATATATGTCCAGAAGTATAATTAGGTTACTAGATTACCAGGTAAAAGAAGAGATAGATAGATAGATAGATAGATCTTAATGTGTATATATGTACTTGTATATACATGCACACATATACGAGGGCTGGCTGTCCAGAAAAATTCCAGCCATAAATTTTTCATTTTACATAGCTGGATACTTTCCAAACAGCCCTTGTACATATACCTATGCCTATGCATATACATATACACATACATACATATTCTTACTAAGGGCTGTCAAAAAGTTTCTCTAAAGTAATTGCACCAATTTATACTTTCACCAACTAAAATGAGTGAGAGTTGCAGTTATTCTACATTCTCTGCAACACTTGAAGGTGTCAGTCTTTTAATTTAAGCCATTCTGATGTGGGTGTAGATCTATTATATTGTGGTTTTAATTTGTATTTTCCTGGTGAGTACTGAATTTAAACATCTTTTCTTGTGCTCATTTCTCATCTTGACATTCTCTTTTGGGAAGTGCCTGTTCTAAGTGTTTTGTTCATTTTTCAATATGGCTGCCAAACTGTATCTTCTCAATCAGTAGAAGTTATATATCCATTATAGAAACATGTCTTTTGTTGCCTATTTTCTTCCATTCTGTAGTTTGCTCTTTCACTTCTTTTTTGTTTTGTTTTTGTTTGGTTCCCTGACCGGGAAGTGAACCCAGGCTGCGGTGGTGAGAGCCCTGAAAACTAACCATTAGGCCACCAGGGAACTGCCCTCTTTTTTTCTTCTTAACGTTTATCATTTGATGAATAGAAGTTCTTCTTTTTAATAAAATTTAATTTACCAAGTTCCATTTATTAAATAGATTCCTATTTAAGAAATCTTTGCTTACTTAAAAGTGAAGAAGATAATTCCCTTAGGATTTCTTTCAGGAGATTCATTAGTTAATTTTTCATACATCACTTCAAATTTATTGATGCGTATGGTATAGGGTAGGGGTTAGAGTTCATTTTTTTTCCTCAACTGACATACCTATTCTTTCCCACCTCACAGAACTGGAGCAGTGCAGTGGCCATAAATCAGGTGACATCATAGTCATGGGTGTGTTCCTGGACTTTCTGTTCTGTTCCATTCGTGTATGTCTACATCCTTGTGTTGTGCCATGTCTTAATTACAGCTTATAATAATTCACGAACTTAATAGTATAAATCTTCTAACTTTGTTTTCCTTCTTTAAGCTTGTCGTGCTTGTTCTAAGTCCTACACATTTCCATATAAAGTTTAGAAAAATCTTGCCGATTACTAGAAATAAAAAGCCCCCTAGAATTTTGATTTGGATAGCAATGAAGCTTTAGATCAATCTGGGGAGAAATAGCATCTTAAAAATATTGAGTTTTCAACTTCATTATAATGGTAAATCTTTCAATTTATTTAGGTATTCTTTAACTTCTCTTAGCAATTTTTTGCAGTAAAAACTAAAGAGTGTAAAAGTCTTATAGTTTCCCTGTTAGTTTATTCCTAGATACTTGATAGGGTTTGTGAGTACTGCTTTACATATTACTGTTATTTAATTTTTAATTTCAAATTGCTCTTTGCTCACATAGAAATAATTGTTCATAGAGAAATAGAGTTGATTTTTCATGTTGGCATTTTATCTAGGTATTAATTGGAATATTAAAAAATTCTTTTAGATTTTTTACAGACACAAAATCTGTCACCTTCATAGAATGATAATTTAACTTATTCTTTTGCAATCTTTAACTTATTTTTCTGCCTTGCTGTGCTCATCAAAACCTCTAGTATAATACTGAATTAAAGTGGTGATAGTAGACAGTCTTATCTGATTCCCAAAGTCAGGGAGAATGTATTCATTAGTTCACCATTAAGTATAATATGATGAAAGCTGTCTTTTGTATAAAACATTTATTAGATAAGGAAGATTCCTTTTTAGTTTACTGGGAATTTTGTTTCTTTTAGTGTTGAATTAATTTTTGCTGCATTTATTGAAATGACCATATGGATTTCTTTATTTATGTTATTGATGTAATAAATTATGTTGTTTGATTTTCTAACAGCAACTTTGCATTCTTCAAATAAACATAATATATATCATGTTTATTTCATTTTATTTAGAATTTTTTAGTTTATGTTCATGAGAAATATTGGCTGTGATTTCCTTCCTTTTTTCCTCCCTCCTTCTCTCTGTCGTTCTTTTCTGTATATATTTGTTCATTTATTTTGAAATTACCTTGTTTGACTTTAATATCAATTCTGTGATGGTCTAATAAAAATGTTGAGAAGTATTTAGTCTTTTTCTGTTTTCTAGAAGTGTTTGTTTCAATTCAATATTGTTTCTTTCTTCAGTATTTGGAAATTTTTATCAATAAAATTATGTGAGCCTGGAATTTTCTTTGTCAAAAAGTTTCATTTTTTAAATTAATTTTAAATTATTTATTTATTATTTTCAGTTATAGTTGACATTCAATATTATTTAAATTAGTTTCAGGTGTCTAGCATAATGGTTAGACATTTATATAATTTATACAGTGATCCTCCCAATTAGTCTAGTACTCACCTGGCACTACAGATAGTTGTGAAATTGACTATGTACCTCTATGCTATAACTTATATCTCATGACTATTTTGTAACTACCAATTTGTATTTCTTAATCCCTTCATCTTTTTCACCCATTCCCGCAACCCCACTCCCATCTTGCAACCATCAGTTTGTTCTCTGTATCTATGAGTCGCTTCCTGTTTTGTTTGCTCATGCTTTCCTTTTTCGTTTTTTGGGTTCCACATATAAGTGAAATCATACACTACTGGTCTTTCTCAGTCTGATTTATTTCGCTTAACATACTACCCTCTAGGTGCATCCATGAAGTCACAAATGGTAATCTTTTATTATTATTTATGGCTGAATAATAGTCCACTGTGAAGTGTGTGTGTGTGTGTGTGTGTGTGTGTGTGTGTGTATTTGTTTATCTGATTGGTGTCAGGTTATGCCACCTTACTGAGTTGTTTGTACAGTGCTGCCAGTGGCAAGTTTGAGAACTTAATTGTCAGATTTGGGGGATGACAACACCCCTGATGGCCATTCCAGAAAAAGAGTTCCAAAATTGCTTTGAAGGGTGGACTAGGCACTGGCGTTAGTCCATAGCTTCCCAAGGGGAGTACTTCAAAGGTGACCATAGTGATATCCAGCAATGAGGTATGCAGCACTTCTCCTAGGATGAGTTCATGAAATTAATTGTCCAACCTTGTTTGTGTGTGTGTGTGTGTGTGTGTGTGTGCACGCACACACATGCACGTGTGTGTATGAGTATATACACACATATATTTTTTCTTTGTCCTTATTTCATGGTGATGCTAGCATTCATTTGATTAATGTCATCTATTGCGTGAACATCATACTATACATTGCTACTGTAATTCAATTCAACTTCAAAAAGTAATACATAGATAACATCTCTTAAAATGTATATACATTTTTAGGCACCCCAGGTGTATATATGTATTAATATATAATCTCACTTCTGCTTTATCAACTCATCTATTGATGGACACTTGTGTTGCCTCCATATCTTGGCTATTATAAATAATGCTGCAATGAAAATAGGGGCGCATATAGCTTTTTGAATTAATGTTTTGGATTTCTTTGGATAAATATATCCAGAAATGGAATTGTTAAGCCATATGGTAATTCTCCTTTAAATTTTTTGAGGAACCTCTAAACCATCTTCCAAAGTGACTGCACCAATTTGCAATCCCACCAATAGTAGAATGTTCCTTTTCTCCATCCTCTCCAACACTTGTATATGATTTATTGATGATAGCGATTCTGACAGGCATGTGGTGATGTCTCATTGTGTTTTTAATTTGCAATTCTCTGATGATTAGTGACATTGAGCATCTTTTCATGTGTCGATGGGCCATCTGTATGTCATCTTTGGAGAAACATCTATTCAGGTCCTCCACCCATTTTTTAATTGAATTTTATGGTTTTTTGGTGTTGAGTTGTATGAGTTCTTTATAAATCTTATGGGATATATCACTGGCAAATATCTTTTTCCATTCAATAGGCTGTCTTTTC
This sequence comes from Lyroderma lyra, assembly GCA_004026885.1. Classification (NCBI taxonomy): domain Eukaryota; kingdom Metazoa; phylum Chordata; class Mammalia; order Chiroptera; family Megadermatidae; genus Lyroderma; species Lyroderma lyra. The sequence goes on along the minus strand of PVJL010000194.1, from coordinate 335,511 downwards.
ATTTTGTTGGTGGTTTCCTTTGCTGTGCAAACACTTTTTAGTTTGATGTAGTCTCATTTGTTTATTTTTTTCTTTTGTTTCCCTTACACAAAAAAAAATCTCCAAAAAAAAAAAATTACTAAGAACAATGTCAGAGCTTACTGCCTATATATACTTTCATTTAGGAGTTCTATGGTTTTAGGTCTTACATTTAAGACTTTAATTCATTTTAAGTTTATTCTTGAAAATGGTGTAAGAAGACATTTCATTTATTTGCATGTATATCTGTCCATAGACTGTCTTTACTCCATTGTATGTTTTTGCCTCCTTCATCATAGAGTAAATGATCTGTGGGATTCTGCTCTATCAATCTATGTGTCTACTTTTATGCCAGTATCATGCTGTTTTGACTACTATGATCTTGTAATATAGTTTGATATCAGGTAGCATGATAGCTCAAAATCCTTTTTTATTTAATTAATTAATTAATTTATTTAGTCTCAATATTGCTATGGCTATTCTGTATCTTTTGGTGGTTTCATAAGAACTTTAGAATTTTTTGTTATAGTTCTGTGAAAAATGTCATGGATATTTTGATAGTGATTGCATTGAATCTATAGATTGCCTTGGGTAATATGGACATTTTAATGATGTTAATTCTCGCTATCCATGAGCATGCTACCTGCATCCATTTATTTGTATCTTCTTCAATTTATTTCTTTAGTGTCATAGTTTTCAAGTATAGGCCTTTTACCTCCTTGGTTAAATTTATTCCTAAGTACTTTTTTTATGCAATTGTAAATGAGATTTTCTTAATTTGCCTTTCTGACATTTCATTATTTGTGTATGAAAATGCAACTGATTTCTTAATATTGATTTGTATCCTGTTACATCAGTCAGTTCTAATAGTTTTTTGGTGGAGTGGCTATATATAGTATCATGTCATCTGCAAATAATGACAATTTTACTTCTTCCTTTCCAATTTGGATGCTTTTTTCTTTTCTTGTCTTATTGCTGTGGCTAGGACTGTCAATATTATGTTGAATAAAAGTGGTGCAATTGAGCATTCTTGTCATGTTCCCAATCTTAAAGAGAACACTTTTAACTTCACACCACTGAGTATAATGTTAGCTGCAGGTTTGCTGTATTAATATATGATCCTCATGTTGTTAAGATGTATTTGGGATCAGAGTAATGGTGGCCTCATAAAATGGGGCTGAGTGTCTTCCATCATTTTTGTAAATAGTTTGAGATGAATAGGTATTAATTTTTTTAGTGTTTGGTAAAATTGACCTGTGAAGCCATTATGCCCAGCATTTTTGTTTGTTGGGAGTGTTTTATTTACCAATTGGATTTCATTAGAAGTAATCAGTTTGTTCAGATTTTCTGTTTCTCTTGACTAAGTCTTGGAATTTTGTATGTTTCCAGGAATTTATCAATTTCTTCAAGATTGTCCAATTTATGGGCATATAGTTGTTCATAGTATGTTCTTCTAAACTTTTGTATTTCTGAGGTGTTGGTTGTAACTTCTCCTTATTTCTGATTTTATTTATTTAAGTCCTCTCTCTTTTTTGCTTGATGAGTCTGGTCAAAGGTTGTTTATCTTTTCAAAGAATCAGCTCTTGGTTTTATTTATCTTTTATAGTGTTTTTTTCAGACTTTATTTCATTTATTTCCATTGTGGTCTTTATTATTTCTTTCCTTCTACTCACTTTGGGCTTTGCTCTTTTTACTCTAGTTCCTTTTGACGTAAAATTAGATTGTGTATTTGAGATTTTTGTTGTTTATTGAGGTAGGCCTATATTGCTATGAATTTCCCTCTTAGAATTGTTTTTGGAGAGTATTTTTGTCCCATTTTCAGTCCTAATACTATTAATTCATGTATTCTGTTGCAATTTTCTATATTGACCTTCCAAGGAGTTTATCATTTTTAATCTTTTCAAAAAATCATTTTAAAAAATAATTCTGCTATTATCTGTTTTATGTTTTTGGATATAATATATACCTTTTTTCCAGTTTTTTTTGGTGTAGAAAGTTCAATTTACAATCTTTATTTCTATTATATGAATTTAGAATAATAAATTTTCTTCTGAATACTGCTTTCACAGCATCCTACAAGTTTTCATAATTATATTATCATTTAGCTCAAAATACTTCTTAACTTGCATTTGATTACTTCACTGCCCAGGAGTTATTTAGAAATGTCTTGCTTAATTTTCAAATATTTAGTTATTTTCTAATTATTGCTTTGTTATTTATATTTAAATAATTTTTGATGTGATCCAAAATTATATTCTGCATATTTCAATTATATTTTATTTTGGAGAAATTTATGGCCTAATATATGATCTAATCTAATCAGTGTTTTATATACACTTAACAAGAATGTGATTTTTGCAGTTGTTGCACATGATCTTTGTCTTATACATCTGAATTAATTGTGTTGCTTAAATCTTTCTAAAACTTTTCTGAATTTTGTCTACTGACTCCATCAGTGAGTGACAGAGGAAAAAGTGCTAAAATCTTCAACTATGATTGAGAATGTGTCTACTTCTTTTTTAAAATTCTATCAAGATTTGCTTTATATGTTTTGAGCTTTGTCATTGGGTAAAAAAAATGTCCCAACTGTTATGCCTTCTTCTGGAATTGACTTTTTAACCATCTCTTCTAATAAAGTCTCTTGTCTTATACCTTCTTTATATGATATCTGTATAATATACCTTTTATTCCATATTTTTTACTTTCAGCTTTTTATACCCTTATATTTAAGAGCTTATAGTTGTTTTTCTTCTCCTATCTGATAATCTTTACTTCATTTTAATGTATTGATAATTACTGATATAATTGGATTTAAGTCTACCTTCTTATTTATTTATTTATTTATTGTATCTGTACTAAGATGCCACTCTGGTTGCTAGGAATTCTGCTCCCTACTCTTTTTTAGAAGTTGAATATCAATACTTCCCATACACAAGACAGCATTCATAAAAATATAAATATTTTTTACTGAATCAGGTATACAAAGTTCTGACAATTAAGTTAATGAACTTTGCCATCATGTGCTTATGTTAGCAGCACTGTACAAACAACTCAGTAAGGTTTCATAACCTTGGTATATCTGTGTCTCACGGCTGTGTTCGTGTTAATGTGTGTGGGGGGGTCTTACTGAGTGGCATTCGTTATTGTGTTATGTGTTTTTGTATGCAGTTGTGAGAATGTCAGAGCTTGAATTCAAGTAGTGAAAAAACAAAATTTCTTGTTAACCTTGGCAAGAGCGGAAGTGAAATCAGAAGCATGTTAGTCCAACTTCATGGAAATGATGCCACGAAGAAAATGGCAGTGTACAAATGGATTAAATGTTTTTTCTGAGGAGAGACAAATCTTCACTGATGAAGAAAGGTCAGAACAGCCAGTAATGAGCAGAACTGATGAAAAGATTTCAAAAATTTTTCAAATTGTGCATCAAAATTGTTGGCTGACTGTGAGAAGCACAGCAGACTAAGGAAACATCAATAGAGATGCAGTTAGAAAAATCTTAAGTGAAAATCTTGGAATGAGAAAGGTGTGTGCAAAATAAGTCCCAAAGAAGCTCACCTATGAACAAAAGCAAAGGAGAGTTGAAGTTTTCCAAGATCTTTTGGAGAGGCAAGATGATGTTTTGGGCCAGGTTATCACTGGTGATGCAATATGGGTGTACCAATATGATCCTGAAACAAAAACCTTTAAGTACACAATGGAAGTCAGCCAATTCTCCACAACCAAAAATATTCCATCAGTCAAATCAGGAGTCACAACAATGTTGTTACCTTTTTTGATACCAGAAGGATTGTTCATTATGAATTTGTACCAACTGGACAAACAGTCAACCAAGTTTACTATTTGGAAGTGCTGAAAAGGCTGCATGAAAAAATTAGATGAAAATGACCTGAAAAGTTTTCCAACAACTCCTGGCTCTTGCATCATGACAATGTAGCAGCTCACATGGCACTGTGTGTGAGGAAGTTTTTAGCCAGTACACAAATAACTGTATTGGAATACTCTCCCTACTTACCTGATCTGGCCTTCAATGACTTTTTTTCTTTACCTGAATATAAAGGAAATATTGAAAAGAAAACATTTTGATGACATCCAGGACATCAAGAGTAATACAATGACAGCTCTGTTTGCCATTCCAGAAGAAGAGTTCCAAAATTGCTTTGAAGGGTGGACTAGGCACTGGCATCGGTGCATAATTTCCCAAAGGAAGTACTTCAAAGGTGACAGTAGTGATATTCAGCAATGAGGTATGTAGCACTTTTTCTAGGATGAGTTCACAAACTTATGAGGTCCAATAGCAAAAGTAATCTCTGAAGACTGAATAAAAGAGAGAGAGAGAGAGAGAGAGAGAGAATGAGAGAGAGAGAGAGAGAGAGAGAGAGAGAGAGAGAGAGCTCACAATCTGGGGGACAAATACATATAGGACAATAGCCCCAGAATGGGATTGTTGAAAAATGCTAGAGAATATCTGATTTCAGGCAGCCTATTCCAGCCTGAGGAGATCCAAATGGGCATAGCAGGTGCTGTGCATGCAACTAACTAAGGTGCAAAAGAAGTGAGTGCACATTGCATTTATTGGTCCCCACTCAGTAATTTCAGATGGCTATCAGTTTTTACATTCACTGTGACAGATGTTTAATAAAAAATAAATTGGTATTATTTAATAGCTTAAGTATGAATTTTTTGGGAGGGTGACAGTTCTATTTCTCCACTATTTATATCTTTCATTTTTTATTCCTTTATTTTCCTCATCTTGCATTCTTTTAGATTAATTAAATATACATATAATATTTTCCTTTTATTAATTGTTTGGTGTTACAACATTGCATAATCTGTAGCCTTACTGCATTACAGTCTACCTTAAGTTATTATTTTTATTACTTCACAAATAATTCAAGAGCTTTACAACAGTTTATCTCCATTTACCTCCCCATTGTTTGTGTAGTATTACATATTTTACTTCCATATACATCATTAACCCACAGATACTATTCTTAATTTTGCTACAAACTATCAATAGTGTTTTATAGTCACCATTATATTTACATATTTTAGTGTTCTTAATTTGTCTTCCTGTTCTGTGTTTCTATCAGAATCATCTGCCTTCAGCTTAAAAAACCTTTCTTTAGCATTCTTACAGTTCTAATTGTTTAAAGAAAATTTTTCTGAACTTTCACTTGTCTGAAAATACCTGTTTTTAACTTCAATTCTGTTCTCCATTTTCTCATGGAGAACATTAACCATTAAAAGGTGTCATTCCATTGTTTTTGGCTTCCATGATCCCATTGAACTGTCAGCCATCAATTATATTGTCAATTATATTGTCCCTCATTTAAATGTCATGTCTAATTTCTCAGGCTATTTTAAAGATATTTTTCTTTTTCTTTTCCTGTTTTTGTTTTTTTGTTTTGTTTTGTTTTTAGAAGCCTGGCTGTGAAATAGCTAGGGGTGATTTCTTTTTATTTATTTTACTTAGGGCCCACTGAGTTTTGTAACTATTGGCTTATATCTTCCAACAGTTTGAAAACCTCAGCAATTATCACTTCAAATATTTCTTTGAACCTGTTCTCTAGTTCCTCCTGGAATTCCACTCACACATATGTTAGAACTTTTCACTGAGCCCCACATTTCTCTTATGTGTTATATGTTTATTCCTTTCTCTCCCCCCACTCCAGACTCTGTGCTTCACTTTATTTTGTATTGATCCATCTTTGAGTTTATTAATCTTACCTTTTGCTGTTTTTGCTCTTATTTTAAACCCATCCGAAGAGAGCTTAATTTTGAATACTGTTATTTTGCATTTCTAGACCATCCATTTGATTTTTTAAAATAAATTACAACCCTCTGTTGAAATAACATTTTATCTGCTCAGTATATTGTTTCCTATATTTCCTTTAACATATTTTCCTTTAACATTATTTTCAAGCCTGACTCTATGTCCATGGTCCATGCCTGATTTTCTATGGCATGGAAATTGCCTCTTATTTTATCCTGAGTATAGGTCACATAGTCTTGTATCTTTGGTAGTCTAGTAAATTTAATAATATGTTGGCCAGTATTCATGAAAAAGTCACAAAATCTCCAGATGTTGTATTTCCCCAGTTAGTATTTCCTTTTGTTTTTCTGTTAGGTAGGTAAAGCATAATTATCTTGATACAGTCATATAACTTACTCACAAGGGGATGGTTAGTTTTAGCATGACTAATTTCATCTTTTTTTGAGGAGTGTGAGGGGAATGGCCCTTCTAAGTTTTTTGTTTAAGAGTCTGACAGGTTTCTGTCTCCTCAGCCCTGAAAGATTGTAGAGAATTCAATTCTACATTTCAAAAGCTTTGGAGTTACTTCTTTTATCTCTTGCGTTCCCCTTCAATATCCTACTTACCCTCTAAGTCTCCCCAGAATCTCTGAAATCTAGTACTTTAGTAAAGTAATTAGTAAGTTTTAAGCAACTAATATTTAGGGTGGTTTGTTAGGCAGCAGGAGACATCCAGAATAGCATGAAAGGCTTTGAAAACAATGTCAGGTGCTTCTTAAAGGCTCAGTGAAATTTCCGTAATCTTAGGAGTCTTAGCAGAGAAAGTTTCCCTAGAGAAAGGTGGCTTTCCCCAAATACCCAGATTGTCTCCTTTCCCCTAGAGAAAGGTGGGCTGCCCCAAATACTCAGAGAGACAACCCACCTTTCTCTAGGGGAACTCTCTCCCCTAAATCTCCTAAGATTATGGAAAGTGTCACCAAGTCCTTAAGAGGCATCTGGCATTGTTTTCAAACCTTTTATGCTATTCTAGGTATCTCCTACTGCCTAACAAACCACCCTATATATTAGTTGCTTAAAACAGCAATATTTATTTTGATCATGAATCTACATTTTGGGTCGGGCTTGATAGAGATGCCTCATCTTTGTGCCATGGGGAACCTCAGCCAGATTGGCTGCCTGGACTTGGAAGGACCTGTTCTATGACGGCTTATTCACATGTCTGGCAAGTTGGTGCTTTCTGTTGGCTAAGAGCTTAGTCCGGGCTATTGGCTGAGATTCTGCTCCAAATGGGCTTCTCCATTGAGCTGTTTGGATATTCCCACAGCATGGAGTCTGGGTTGTAAGAGGCAGGAAATAGAAGCTGCAAATCTCTTAAAGCCTGGGCTTAGAATTTGTTACAGCATAGCTACTGTAGTATTAATATTTTGTTTCTCAAAGCAGTCACTTAGCCTGCTGTGAGATTCAAGGATGGGACATAGATCCCAACTCTTAATTGGAGAAATGTCTAAGAAATTGTGACTATCTTCAATTCACCATATGGATGTCATCCCAGAACTAAGTAAATGTCCTATGAGAAAAATAAGCCACACTTTTGGATTTTTTAAGTTTCTGATATGTCATTTCAGCCTCTCACACATATCATAAGCCTCACAAATTTCTCTTTCCTTTAGGAGAATGCCTCTAAGTGGGTCACTCCAAGTATAACCCAGAGTCTCAGCCCAGAGTCTAAAAACGTTCCCAGAGATGAAACTATTGGGGATCATCACTCACCTCTGAATGGCTTCCTCCTCTCTGGAACCCAAATTCATCTTTGCTGCTCCTATAGCTCCTCAGCAACTTGAAACCACAGCAGTTACTGAGACTGCCCAGTAAAGATATATTAACTAACAAAAGAAAAAGCCCCAAGAGAGAATCCCAAGAACCGCTCAAGTTAAAGAAACAAAAATGAAGATTATATCAAGAAACATTAGCTACAGAGGTAGACATAAAGCCAGGAGAGTGCAGTGCCTCAGAAGTTAAGGTTGAGTGTTGAATCGTGGCAGAGTTCGACAGTAGTTTATAGAGTCACAGAAAGGACAGTTAAGACAAGGAATTAAAAACTGCTTTGGATTTAGGGACAGGAAGACACAATGTTAGAGGTACTTTGGTACAAAGTTGGGTATAGCCGCTAGAAGGCCGTGGATTAAGGAGTGAATGAGTGGTGATTGATTAGGTGGAGGCAATGTGAGTGAACATCTTTGTCATTAGATCTAGTAGTGAAGAAAAGGAAGATAAGATAATAGATAAAAGGGAAATAAGATCGAGTGAGAGTTTAACATTATATTTAAATATAGGCTAAACTCGAGTATGTTAGAACGCTGATAGAAAGATAACAATCGAAAGAAAGTGAATCTTTAGGAAACAAAAGGGATAACTGATAAATAACAAAGTCTCCCGAGAGGCAAGGAAGGACTGGGCTCAAAGGAGAGGTGGAGAAATTAGACCACGGTTAAGATTAGTGTGGTTGGGACGATGAGAAGGCTGTAAATTCTCTTCTGTTAAATCCGGAAGCAAGAGGTGAAGAATGGATGCCTGTGCAGCTGAGTGTTAGGCTGCATGGCACAACGTGGAGGGGATTTTGATAGAATAGGTTCTATTTTCTTAATGAACATGGGAGGAGCTTTGTTCTCCACTGGATGTGTGAGAAGACATGCAAGGAGAAGATTTAAGAAGAGATAACAGGCTTATTTCATTTTTGTGGGGACTAGGAAAGAGAGATAGATGGAAAATGCTGAGTAGCTTAGAGTCCAATTAAGGCTTATAAATCAGCATCACCAGTCTCAGAGGTTTGTGATATGACAATGGAAGTCAGTTAAGTCGATTTGGAGTTGGACTTGGAGTTCAAAGAACTTGAGCTTTGGCAAATGAGTGGTTGATGCAATGGTCCAAGAAATCCAGGCTGGAGAGACAAAGTGGTAGAATGGAATAAATTAAAGTAATCACAGATGTCCAGATGAAGTCAAAGATCAGGGTAAATTAGAGGTTTATGGCTAGAGACTAAGATATGGGAACTTAAATTTTCATAAGTAGACAAGCTCTGAGTGATAGCAAGGTGTACACAACAGCCACCTGAATAGATGGCTGAAATAAAAGGGTGGTAAATGATATTGATGCTTAGAGAGTCTGAGAGATTCAAGGCTTGGTTGTTAAATGATAGCACAAATAAAATCATTTAAAAAATTACTGAGAGGATTGGACCTGATGCTCAAGGGTATGACTGAGACTCTGATCAGACGTGGGTTAAGTGTCAGCAACAGAAAGAGCAAATGAAAGCTGGCATAGATGGGGCATGCATAAGAAGAGGAGCAGCATAGTGTTGGACATGGCAACGGGCCTCCAGAAGATGAGGACTTTGTCTTCCAGTTCTAAGATCTGTGTGAGATGGCCAACAAGCATCCTGATTTTAAGAGGGCCACAGACAATTGGAATCCTCAGGGGCTAAACCAGGTGTTATCTGTGCCAAAGAGAAGCTATTTCTGATGCTGTTGTCTGCCCTTTGCTGTCACTTGAAATAGATGAGCCTCTGCTGAGCAATGGCTCTTTTCAAAGGTGTCCTTGAGACAATTCACCTGACTAAGAGGAAGCATATCTGCCACTTCTCCCCAAACCTCTCACCTCTGAAGATTGTAAGGAACCCCCCAGACCCTGGAGCTTTTTCACACAGGCAAAGGACTCCCTGGTCCCCTTGCCTGAGCAACCAACAGTTCCTCCTGTCTAACTGCCCTCACTCTCTGCTAAAGCATTATAACATTAACTGTCATTAATTAATGTAAATTAATTAATGCAGTGCAGGAAGAACAGCGACCAGCTTAGTACATAAATGGACATTCACATCATGAAAGACCAATGGCTCAGTGTGCTATAGAAACAACAATTCACTTTCATTCTGACACAGAAAAGGGAGGCAAGGACTGAATCAGCACGTGGTCGCCCGGTACCCTAGAGAGCAAGCTGAACAGAACAGGACAGCAGTGGTCCCTACAGATTCATATGCAAGCGATATGGTTTCTGCAAAACAAGAGCGGGCATCGGTTTAAATGAAAGTTGCTAATTTGAATGTCACTCGTTTTACAAATTTGTTTCTCTTTTATTTGCAGATTTGTTTCATTTTCTTGAAACTGTATTTTAATGTTTGTAAAAATTTAAGTAACATTATAATTCCACACTGGAATCTATGGATTGCTTTTCCGGAAAGAGGGCCAATATACATTTTCTATTTTGAGAAACAGTGATACAAAGAAAGCCAAAAGGCACTGAAGTCTCAGCTGAGGTCGGGTGACAATTGCACAGAGTCAACCCTTGCAGTTCCTCTAGGTTTGCCTGTGAGGCTGGAGGATGAGATCACAGGTCTTTAGAGTCTTTTCCAAATGCCTGGAAAGGAAGAACTCAGCTTTGCAAACATCGTCTTGTCCATGCTCTGCTTCGGCTTGATACAGAAGAGGGTATGGGAGGGAGGGAAGAGATACTCTCCTCTAGTCTGCCAACACTCTAGGGAATGACGGTATGGAATTACACTGTCTCTTACAAGCACTTTGAGTTTGCTATGCCTGCAATTCGAGGATGGCAGAATGCAAGATACCCTATACTATCAAGATGGCCCCCATTCAAAGTCACTTGGAAATTCCACTTGTAATCTTAAAACAAAACCCACCTTCTCTCTTCAAGAACAGTCAGCACTTTAATTATGCTAAGTACTTTTCACCCCAGGAGGCTTCAGGTTGCTGTGTTAAGCAACAGAGTAGCATTCATTTAAGGCTCAAGGCTATAGGATTAGAACGCTGATAAGTGTCTCACATCAGAAAGCCTAAAGTCTTGTAGGTAATTTCCAAGGGTTGTATTTTACAAACACACTTTCTAATTCAAGCAAAGAGATGCTCCAACACCCTAACATTTACGAATGATTCTTGGCCTCACCAAGGTTTTCTAGATAGATATGAATGGAGACTTAAAACCAACAAAGACAAACAGTTGGTTGAACATGTAAATGCAATTGTTCGAGCTGTAAATTAAATTCAATTATGTACAGAGAGTAGTATCTTAAGCCTCATGCTAATTATACTTGTGAGTTTCAACTCATTTAACTCAGATAATGCTCAGAAAGAAGGAATCTGGCAGCAGCCAGTCATGCATCCCACTGGTCTCTCCTCTCCATGGCTTCCATCATCATAGTTTTTCATGGTGGCGAAACCAATTTATATTTAAAGAGTCTAAGAAAAAGCAGAGAGAGAGAGACATCCAGGGTATGTCAATGGAAAGCGGACCGACATGTGTGCACCCTAAAAAGGTATTGGAAAAATATTGCTTTGGGTGTACAAAGACGCAGATGTGGCCTCTCAGGGAACAAGCTAATACTGGGAGGAATGAATCTTTCCTCACCTCCGCCATCCCCATCCCCAGGGCAAAAGTCTGAAGCCAGGCAGATTCCATCTCTCTTCTTAGAGTGGGCAGTTGAGCACTTAGCTGGTGCTCTTTTGGGGAACCAGAGCTGACTCAGCAGCAGTGGGAAGCACATTTGGCACCCTGTTTGGTCACTGGGGCCTTGTCACAACCCTTTCAGCATTGCTTCTCTTTTTTGCTGTTGACTCTCACCCCAGCTTTGACCCCTGGTGACTGAGATATCGGATAAGTCCACTCACAGGAAGAGGATGACAGTATGCTAATCAAGCCAGACATGTTTGCATTTTTTAAAGACCTCATGGGGAGCACCATTTCAGCACAGAGAACAAACTGCTGATGTTGAAATTTCAAGTATTAATGGAGATGTGTGGGGAGAAAAAGCCTTTCCTATAACCTCCAAATGCCTGTCAGTAGGCCAGCCCTGTCACAGGAGTTGGCGTGGGATTTATTCCAACAATGTTGGTCAAGTGGCTCCTAAAAACCAGGCACTGTACCAGGTTTCTGCTCTGGAGAGAGACATGCAAGTCTTGAGAGCAGACAGGCCTGCGAGTCCAATCCCCCTTTAGCCGATGGATTTTGTCATATCCTTATGTGTCTTTATGCTTCCGAGATATTAGGTGTGTCAGATATTCGTCACAATGTTTCGAAGACTTGGCACTGTCACCGTATCATTTATCGATTGTCACATAACAAACTACCCTAAAACATAGTGCGTAAAAGCAACACCTCCCTATTTAGCCCCTGTTTTGCTGAGCAGTTCTTGTGTGGGCTGACGGTCTCCGCTGGCCTCACTCACGTGTCTGTGCTCACAGTAAGCTCGGTAGGACACTGGCTGGTCCCAATGGCTTCACTCACGTGCTATAGCCTGGTTGTTGACTGGGGCAACAGGGATAACTTAACCAGGGGCCTGTCACCATTCATCAGGCTATCCTAGCCAGGGTTTCAGTGGTAGCTAGAGGGCAAACTCACTGAGCAAGCACTTTTCAAATGTCTGCTGGTGTCAGATTTGCTGTTCTCCCATGGACTCAAATCACACCGTCCAGCCTGACTCATTGTCAGAAGGGTCTGTCTACCCAAAAGGACTGATACTTCTGAATTTCTACTAATTAAATTCTGATAAAGCTTAGGAGGAAGCAATCTGGCAGCAGTGATAGGGACCATTACTGGGAAAATTAACCCAAGCTACACAGTGCATGTCCATGGTTGAGCAAAACAACAAAAATCAAGAATTCTGCCCTCTAAAACAGCACGTCCCAGACATCTGAGTGTTATGGACTGACATTTAAGAAGGAATAAGGGAAATAGGAGTAAAACAGGATTGCTGAGATTTTTATTGTGTTGCAAGCATATTAAAGCATATTAAATAGCTAACAGGTAATCACCACGTACTATCATCATTTTTATAAAAGAAAGGACATTTCAATATAAAATAGGAGCCAAACATAATTTTAGAATATACTAGTCCTTTATATAGAGTACATTGCTGTTGTGAAAAGCTATCTCATTCCCTTCATTTTTCTCATTTCCCTGAAGTTCAAGGGAAACTTCAGTTAGAATGGCACTAGTCAGGTGAGTGACATCTCAGAATTCCTGGTCTAAAGAAAGATAATAGGGTAAGGCAGGGCTGGTGATTAGTAGTCTCGTCAAGCGTGTATGAAATGGGCTTGCTAGCATTGTTGTGCCTGCTTTAAGGAGGGAGAGAAGGATAAAACAAGAAACTTCCTCAGAAGCATTATAGTCCATCCTGAAAGTAAAGACTTGGAGTTAATAGAAAAGGTCAAACATTTGAAAAACAGAAATTCCAAGTGCAGGAAAGAATTGCAAGAATAATAGCAGTGAGGCTGTGGTCCCAGCTCAAAGGCAAGAGATTAAGAACAGTATTGCTAATTCATTTTACACCTGGTTCATTAATCCTGGCTTAAAGGGAAGCTTCCTAGAATTGCTTTGAAGACTATTTTCTTCCATATTTCTGGTGTTTTATCTTGTCAGTTTAGATCGTAGCTTTTCCCGGGTAGGGATGTGTCTACTTCTAAGATGAGAACAGCAGTCGCCTGGACTTCACCAGTTGCATTGCTACGACAGTCCTCCAAACATATGTCATCTTTACATATTTGGATTTGCTGATCACACTGAAACAAAGAATGAGAAAATAGAGTTTTCAAGTCCATTGCTTTCTAAGATTCTTGGAATCTCTTTGCAGAAGAGGTGCCAGTTGAAATGGCACAGTTACGTGAGGGAGTTGTTATTCTTCATCCTGCTGAGACCCTGTAGTTATTTTCTCCAGGGAGAGAGACAGTAAGTGAGCCCAGAGTGGATTCACTTACGAGGAGGTTTTTCTTAGTTTCTCGCCTCCTTCCCCCTACTCAGCGCAGCAGATGGAGGTGGCTCTCACTTGAACATCAGCCCACCAGCAGCTGAACAACAATCACTGCCAAATTCTGATCACTAAATTGTTATCCAATGTCATCTTTATGTTCAAATAAGATGGCTTCTTTGGAAAACCACCTTTTGAGAGAAAGCTAATTTTAAAATGACTATAATCCAAACACATTCGACGCAGAAATAAAACTTCAGATTCTTTCTTACTTTTTATCAGTGTCATTCTCCATGGAGGCTTGTCCTTTCGCCAAAAGAATGGCACAGTGGCTACGTTCTTTCACTATTTTTAAGTAAATGGTTCTTTGCTACTCCAAATGCTTTTCATTGCAGCCCTGTAGATTTGTGAGTTTAGAGAGATCTGGCAAGTTCTATAGCACGCCTCATGCATTTTCATTATGTATAGAAATATCTGCCCTTTGAAAATGCAATGATCTACTCCAAGTTTGTCACTTTTCAGACTAGGTAACTGAAATCTTAGTGTGTAATGAAGAGACTAGGACCCAGGTCTTTGGAATGTCAGTGCATTAAAATCTCCTCCCAATACTAGGTTCTGCCTGAGGACACAACGACCCTGGCAGAAATTACATAATGTACTTCCAGTTGTCTGAAAGCCTCAGAAAACACTCCAAATACAGAGTCATGGCTTTCCATAAACTACAACTTTCTGTTCACCTCTTCTAGATCATTCATGCAGAATCAAGTTTTTCCCACAATCACAGCTTATCAGAACCTGACTCCTATTAGTAGCACTATTTTCAATTCATAAACTCAGGATTCTATTATTAAGAGAGTCATGAATTTAATGAAGACATTATCTTAGCAATTTGAAAGCTAATCAAAGGGATTTCCTTTTCCAAGTACTCCACTCCAAGTTGCTTTTCTTCAGCTTGGCACACGTGTCACTCCTGTGGGTGAAGTCACCCACCTGTCTAGCTCTTTTAAACCATGAACATACACCATTTTCCAATAAACAGAATACTTGCTGCTAGAGGCTTGAATTAAACATCAAAAGATCACTCAGTCCCTGTCTGCACTTAAAAGGAATACAGGAGACGCTAACCAATGGCCTTTGTTACTCTCAAGAAGTGACTTTCTGACGAGGTCACCATCATCAGAAGGTTAAAAAACAGTCTCTCCCCACAGGAGGGCCAGCCTTCTCCCTCCACAGAACTCCTATAGTACTCAAATCACACTTCAGTTTTAACATTTAAAAACTATCCATAATTGCTTCTTTGCATGAACGTATTTTTTATGACGATATCACATCGACCCCAAATTTTCATTATATACAATTTTCCTAATGGTGACCAAGTAAAAATGTAACTCTCAATTCTAGAACGAGTGTTCCATTTTCCCACATTTGTCTGCAATTATTACATCAGGACCTGGGTATATAAAAAGTCACATAAGGGTCAGTGGGGCCCATTGCATCACGGTGAGTCGCCTTATTAACAACTGTAGGAAACGTTAGCTACTGCGTCCTGTGAACTCAATACCACTCTTTGTCTTGCATCTGACCTGGCAATGAATGGTTCAAGGTAACTTCAAGTTTCCACTTGTGGGGATTTGCTTATGGGTTTAAAACCAAGAATAATCTAAAGACTTGCTTTTAAAAGCAAATCTAAATTGACTGCATTGTAAAGTAAATCAATTTCTACTAACCATTTGCATTGTAAAACAATG
Source organism: Lyroderma lyra (assembly GCA_004026885.1). Lineage (NCBI taxonomy): Eukaryota > Metazoa > Chordata > Mammalia > Chiroptera > Megadermatidae > Lyroderma > Lyroderma lyra. The sequence goes on along the minus strand of PVJL010000194.1, from coordinate 320,244 downwards.
CTACTGTTATCTTGGTCACATGGCTCACCTATGATGGCTTTATTGGGGAAGATGGAGGGGAGAGAGCCATCTCTTCCCCATTATTAGGTTCCTTCCAGGTTGTGGGCTCTCTCCCGGGGCTGCCCCACTCCCAAGCTCACCTACAGCACACTTTCACCTCTTAGTAAAACGTCCTCTTGGCCATTGTGAACAGGTAACTCAAAATGTCCTTGTCCAGAAGTCCAGAGATGATTTCTTCCCATTTTAAGAGATCAGTCAGATAACATGAGTTAAGCCACAAGACAGTATATGGGGTGTGATCCAAGGATATGGTGGATATTTCAAATTAAAAACAATTATTACAGTAAAAAACACATTGTTCGAAGAGAGGGGTGTATTTTGAGGGAACTTAATGGCACAACTAAAGACACTCATGAAAGGGGACTTCCAGAACTGCTTCAGAAAGTGGCAGAACGATGGGATACGTGTGTTTGAAGTGAAGGGGAGTATTTTGAGGGGGATCAATGGCAATGTGTCTTTTACTGTAACATTTTTTTATTTAAACATCACCGTACCTTCTGGTCACGACTCATAGCTCTGGGTCAGCACGTGAATTAGACATATGTGATGGGACAACTGCCGAGGGAGAACGCAGTGACAACACAGCATGGAAAGGCACGCGGGGTATGATAAGTGGCAATGGGATGGGTGGTACGAATCTGCAGAAGAATTTTCCCGAGAAAGCAAACACGACTTGGTCAAGTAACGTGAATGAAACCTGGGCCTTGGGAGAGGGTCTGTATGTGGTGCTATGTTTCTTACGTCGTAGTAGGAGAAGCACAATTGTTTGAATCAGGAAAATTAGGTAAACCCCTTTCTGTCAGGAAAAAATAAACAACAAAACAAAACAAAACAAAAACAAAAACAAACCAATCTCAGTCAGCAAGACACTCAGAGACACAGGAATAGTGAAGAGGAAGAAACAGTAGAATTTTCATGTTTGTGCAAAGAGGAATGGGAGTGGGGTTTGGTAGGGACTTTGTACCATGGGTGTACAGTGCAGTCATGGGGAGCATGTGAACGGGGGACAGTGGGGACTTACTGCCTCTGGGTGCTAGAGGAAGTGTTTGGCCTGGTCCCTGAAGGCATGTTGGCCACCACCATTAATAAACCACATCTTTGAAGCCACTGTTTGGCTCAGCTGTTCACCAGACAGGCCCCTCATGGAGGGACAGCAAACTCATTTCCAGGAAACTTCCAGAGTTGGCCTGAGTTGCTGAAGACCCAGAGAAGGCAGCCTGCTGCCTAGAGCCCTCTTTTCCTCCCCTTCCCTTCCTAGGGGGGAGGCTTGGAGCTTAGCTCACATGAGGGTGTCGGCAACATGGGTTATCTTGGGTTTGGGAAACAAAAGACCCTAGAGCTCTCTCAACCCATCTCTCATGTCAAACTGAGTCAAGAAATAAAATAACTAACCACACCAAGGAATGAATGCCTGAGAAGTGATTTAATTCTCAGAGGTAATTCTGATATCAGAGAATCTTCTTAGTGCTCCAGCCACGTTCCTGGCTAACATGGGATCATTTGAAGCAACAAATCAGTTTGAGCAAGTACTGTATTTTGCAGTGTATAATGCCCACTTTTTTGCCCAAATCTGTGAAGGAAAAATAAGGATGTGAATTATATGTGGGTAGTACTAATTCCATACCTGTATAAATGCTTTTAATTCTTTTATTTATGCTTATGAGTTAAGAGTATAACTCTAGAAATCAATAATGATACCCATATGTAAAATCATGGCCTTATATATGATAATCACTGTTTTATTGTTAAATTTATTGGGGTGACATTTGTTAGTAAAAATTACATAGGTCCCAGGTGTACATTTCTACAATACATGTTGCATTATGTGCTCACCCCCCAGAGTCAGCTCTCCTTCCATCACCACGTGTTTGACTCCCCTCTCCCCTCCCCTCTCTGCTCCCCCCTAACCTCCGGGTAACCACTGAACTACTGACTGTATCCATGAGCTTTTGTGTCATTATTGCTTTTAGTTTTATATTCCATATATGAATTACGTTAAAATATAAATGCTAAAATTCCTTTATAATACAATAAACAAGTACCTAAATACAAACAAATGTAAATTTGAATTAAAAAATTAAAAAGAAATATTTTTTCCCTGAAAGTTGGGGCCAAAAACGTGGGTGCGCATTGTACATGGGAGCGCATTACGCACAGCAAACTGTGGTGTATTTTCAGTCACTGGCAGTTGCCAAGCCTGAAGGTGAAGAAGATACCCATTCCCAGACCTCAGTGGTCATGGGACCAATCAAGGCTTTGCCTTCGGTCTGCACGGTAGCCATTCTTGAACTTTAAGAAAGGCCCCCCCTTTTCTAGAACGTGAATCTTCAGGCTAGCGCCTTTCTTCTCCTCCATCCCTTTTCTCTTAAGACAAATGCTTGCCTTGAGCACGGTGCAGTAAGAGTGCTCATAGGCAGAGCTGCCTAGAGCAAGGGAAACAACCTCCTCCAGGTCCTGCACTGGTGCCTGCCGTGCCAACCTGAGTCACCCACTGGGCACTTCCTTTGCCTTCAGAAGATACTGCCATGGGGCAAATACGTCACCCAGGAGGGATGAAGACTGACCCTTGCATAGCTATTATCTAGCCTTGCTCACCTAGATTCTTAAATCAGTTGGCAAGGTCAGTGGGGGTGGGGGTGGATATTCATAATAATTCCTAATGTTTGGGGGTATGTCTTAGTTTACATACATTTCATAAACATTATTTTAGCTGACCTTTACCCAAATGATAAGTGGATAGAATTTCTTCTTGCTGATGAGAAATCTAATAATCAAAGGAGTAATAAAGACAATATGTGGCAGCGGGATTAGCACCTGGGGCTCCTTTCCACGTGTACTGTGTGTAGCTAAGCGTAGATAAATTCAGAAAGAAAAAAGAAAGGAGGGGTCCTGGGGGTGGATGGGACACCAAGGAAGCGGTGGGGGTAGGAAGGAGGAACCCTGGCTGTTGAATCTGCAGGTGGGGGTAAGGTGGGGGGGGGAAGGGGAAGCTAAACCAGAGATGAGGGGTGGAGTCCCATAAAGGCCTACCATAGACCAAAATGTAAGTCACCAGGGCAACATGGAGAACAGTTTCTGTCGTATTTGTGACTTGAGAGAATATGATCTAGGAAAAGAGCTACTGGACTGGGAATGAGAGAACTTGTGTTGTTCTGGAACAAACCTTTCCGGCCTTGGTGTTTTCAGGTGTACAACAGAGGACTTGACTCAAGTCATCGCAGTGTCCTAGGATGACCCAAGCAGCTGTAACCCTGAGTCATGCGCATCTTTGATGTTGAGGTGAGGGAGGTGGGTGCTGAGGGTGCCAGAGGGCTAACGTGGGCCCCAAAAAAGTCTTTACCGGTCCCCTATTTTGTGGTTTGCCTTGAGTCAGCCTGGGCAGGGGGAGCTGGAGACTAGATCCCAGTGATAGCGCTTGAATTATGTCCATGATGGGAAGGGACACTGATCAAACGGGACTAAATTTAAACCATTTTTTTAAAGTGAAGTGTCTTAATTGGCCTCTTCCAGATGCTTCAAGGAACAGGACAAGGATAAAGGGAATTCTGAGATCATGAATTAGCAGCAGCCTGGAAGCCCTGGGGACTGTGTCTATCCAGGGCTGGGCTATGGGGCCGAGGCTCTTCGCCATCCATTCAGCCTTCCATCAGCCACCTTTGACCAACACTAAAAGCCCGTTACTAAGAAAGAGTGAGAATAATGTCTCTCCTTTTATTCCTTTCTCCTTTGCAAGTATGGTGCTAGCCACTGGGAGTTGTAATTGCAGACATCACGCAAGGACTATGGATATAAATTTCACAAAGGGCAAGACCTTCCATTATGAGTGGGAAGATAGCTTTAATTAAAAAAAAAAATCAATATATTGTTTCCAATCATTAGAATCCCATGTCCATGGCAAAAATCAATCCTTTTCATATTAAAATGCTTATATTCACACTTAGATGTTATATTACACATGAGTCATCGAGGGAGGTGGGGAGGGGTCTGCCTGGGGCCCGGGGTGGGCCCCAGCCCTGCCCACACCAAGAACCATGGGCTTTTCTGAGGGTCAATTTTCAAGGAGGCTGCAAACTAAGATATTCTATATAACACCAGAGAGATTTGAAATTCTGTGTAGTGAAAAGGGTAGCTCATCTTGATAGATTCTCTCCTCATTCTTCCAAATGCTCAAATGAAAGGGGAAAAAAAGCTGGAATTACACTGGATGGAGTGGGAGTGTTTTTGTTTTGGAGTGATCTCTCTCACTCTGGTAGGATGGCAAATTTTTATGACAGGGTTCAACCAACAACCATCAGGGGATTCTGGTTTAAAAAAGGGCTCCATTTAAAAAAATAATTTATCTCTTGATGCAAGAAAATGCCTTTTATTTTAATCAGTGGCAAGGGTCTGAGTCTCCCCTCTCACTTCCTTCAAAGCAACAGCAAATGGGGACAGTGCTGAGTCTACTGGAGAGCGCCACATATTACTGAAATAGACTCCTGACAGCATTCAATTCCCAGAGGTGTTATTCCATTTCCCACACAACATAATAGTAATGATCTTATGAAGAAATTTTGCTCTTATGGAAACTGTTTATTTCTAAGAACATTCTAATGTCAGGCCAAGTGTGAAGCTTCCTTAATAAAGAAATAAAAGAAAACAAGGGTTCTAATTAAAAACATTGTTTAAGGAGACACTTGTGAGATAAAAGAAAATCACACTTTACATGGAAAACTTAATCATGTCTATTGCTAAAAAGCACACTGCAGATTATTTAAGCCAGTTTCCCAGGCTCCCTTTCTTGTCATTATCTGTGTTCTTCAAGCCCAGCTCTTCTGGGTCTGGTTTCCCTTGACTCCAGTTGAACAGTTTCTCTCTTTGAAATTAGTGTGAACCCGATGCCCAAAGGGGAGATATATGCTCAAGGAATATCTAGCCTATTTATTTCTTTTTCTTGTTCACTGGGTTTGGAAAATGGTGCAACAGTCTTGCCGTTTGGCACAGGATACCCAGTTTGATTTGCCGTCTGTGTGAACAGAGCAGACACATCTGGGGGCTGCCTGGGCACTCACCAATTGGGGCAATGCAAATGTTTTCATTAGCATTTAAGGAAATTATGGGGCTGGTTTCAAAAGCTCATATATTTAGGACTTCCTGAGATTTTTGTTTTCCTATCTATGGGAACTAGACTCTACCCAGGTTACTCCTTGTTGCCTACGTGAGCCTCCAGCCGTCCTGGCTGGATTCAAATGTCAGCACTGCCCCATCCTGTGACCTTGGGAAGTGACTTTACCTCCTTCTGCTTCATCACTTCTACAATATGGGGTTGATCCTAGTATCTACCTGATAAGACTTTCTCTTTTCTTTCTTTCTTTCTTTCTTTCTTTCTTTCTTTCTTTCTTTCTTTCTTTCGTTCGTTCGTTCTTTCTTTCTTTCTTTCTTTCTTTTCTTTCTTTCTTTCTTTCTTTCTTTCTTTTTGTATTTGGTCATCAAATTCATACAAAAAGCTTTTATTGGCTAGGTTTTATTGAGGCTCTGGGAAGCTAGTGAGTTGCCCAATACAAAGCCATCTATATGGATGCAGATAGACATGTTCTCATGGAAGACAAGAAATAAATTGGTTGATATCAGCTATTTTTATCTATGAAAGTGGAAATAAAGTCATCACCTGGGATTGATGGTGAAAACATTATGGGAAAAGTATGAATAGAAAGTAGTGCTTGAGGGGACACATAAGAAATGAGGGAAGAAATCAATCACAACGAAACAGAGGAATTACCTGGTTCAGGTAGGAGAACATGGAAATGCAGAAACATGAATTGATTGCTGAATGTTTCTTCCAGGAAACAGAGTAAGCCTGGAGGTAGGAGAAGGGAGGCAGATAGTTGGTTTGGCATTTACTCAGCAGCAATAACAAAGGCCAAAGAACAGAGGGTGGTGCTGAGAAGTGAGATGAGAGAGGTAGATACTGGATTCTAGGCTAAACAGAGAAAAAAAAAACTGGAGCCTGATTAGAAAATGCTGATAAATGATCTGGAAAGCTTTGGGCGACAGAAGTATACAGCTGACCAAGGTACAACTGAGAGAGTTGGAAGGACGGAAGTTCATGGTTAGAACGTGGGAATGTTAGAATTTATGATTTGAAGTGATGGTAACTTCTCAGGTATGGCCATGAGTTAATGATCATGTTTATTTTAATCTGTTTTTAACAGCTTATCAGTGCTGTAAAGGAAGATTGACTAAAGAACGTCAGCCAAGTGAAGGGTGAGAAGGGGAGAAGGGGGAGGATGAGCCGCAGTCATCTCCAGGCACTGGAGTCTGGAGACAGCCCTGGGTCCACAATGCTTAGAAATGACCTGGGTGTACAGAGAATTTCAGAGTGTCTGAGAGTGGTGGTCACAACTCAGAGTGAGGGGAGAGTTAGGACAAGAGGGAGACAGGACAGTGTGGGGCCATAGGTGTGTGAGGTCTGTTTGGGAGGCACTAATTCTGCTGAAACACTTTCAAGATGATACAATTTCAGCCAGAGACTGTGTACTCATGGCAGCCCAGGGGTGATGTGCCCTCAGAAAAGACAAACTGCATCGTGAGGTTCCCAAATGCTGCAGAGAATCAAGACAAGGCAAGAACTGGCCCTGCCCCACTGCCTACATGTGTGTGCATAGTGTGTAGACTCTGGGCAGTTAGAGTACACTTGAAAGATGGACCTGAAGAATTTTGGAAGCTGCTTAACAAATTTAATTTGGATTTTCATCCTCTAAAGAAAATACTTTTGCATGATACCAAGGATAGGATTTGACCGTCTTAACTCTGAGCTTGCAAAGAAGAATTTATTCCAGAATATTTGGGATGTCACTACTTATTTTAAAGGTTTTTTTTGTTTGTTTGAAGGATTAGTGGGGGAAGTAATCAAAACAATTCTTTAATTAGAAGAAGCCTAAACTAAAGGAGGTGGGATCAAGATTTAATTGCTGTATTTTTTTGTGTCGAAAAATGTGTACCCAATTAAATGCAGTTGGGCAATTCTGGGAAGAAATTAATAAACAGGGTGGGGGGAGGTGAGGAGACAGAAGGAAGAGACTGTTCTCAAGCTGAGATTTTGTTTGCCAAATTTCAACAAAGAGCAAAGCTTAACTCCAAAGGAGAGGCCCTTGAGAAACAGGGTTTAGAATAGTAATGGAAAGAGAAACCCCCAATGAGGCACATGTTGAGGAGACATTTCTCTAATGCAGTTCATCCTCAACAGGTGCTGGCAACATCTGTAATGAGACTATCCATGATAAAAAGCTTCTCATGCCTTAATCCACACTATATTACATCCACAAACACATTGCCATCCTCTTCTATCCTCCTTCCCCTGAGATACAGGAGTAAATAATGTACTATTAAACTCATATCTCTGCTTTGGGCCTAAAAACATTAAAAGTAAAAAGAAAACATAGCTTCCACCCATACACTATTACTGGGAAGAAGTTGTAAACATGGAGCCATATTCAGGATGATCGAGTAGAAGAAGCCCTCATATAACCAGCCACAGCAATCTGTGAAGAACCCTGAAGATTATACACTGAATGGGTCCTAAGAAAAATAGAAATAAATGAGGAATCTTATTTTAATTCTAATGTTATTACTATACTACAAGTGTCTATGTTTGGAAAATGGAATCAATTCCTTCTTGAAACATCGATCTTCATTCATTCATTCACCCATTTGTCCTACAACAAATATGTACTAACCACTTAACTATGTGCAAAGCACAAAGCGCAGAAATTTAGGTTCCAGAAAAACTCAAGGAAGCACTATTTGTCACTTACATTTTATGGTCTGTGACGAAAGTGGCTAGTAATCAGATATTCTCCTGCCTTTTCACCTTAATTTGCCTACCTTTATTATGGGCATACTATAAAATTTAGTTAACCCAGTTCACAACGTATTTGAAGGTCGAGCTTTATAACTTGGCACACAGCTGCTCTTTATAAAAGTAACACGAGATGATCAAATTTCATGGTGCATTTCCTTTTGATATATAGAAGATATGCATAGCTTTGGCTTCCTTAGCTATACCTCACCTTTGATTTATTCTTTTATGCATTCATCAAATGTACATTTCTCATCTACCAAGGACCAGAAAATTCTTGGTGCTGGTGATACAAAGATGAATGAGATAGTTTTTCCTTTAAAGAACTTCTATAATAGAATAACAAGAATGTAAACACATTCCTACACAAACTGTTATAAGGTCTGGGGATAGCTTGGACACAACAGGACAAAAGAACATGGGAAGGCCAGAACCATTTCATGAAGTGTTTCATTAAGTTCATGACTTTTGCACTAACTTTGAATGACAAGTAGACATGTGGGGGTAAGAAAGAGAAAGACATTTTAGGTAAAATGAGTGGTGGAAACCATGGTGTAGATGTATAAAGAAATAACCTGGTATGCTTGGAGAATAGTAAGCATCCGTTTGAGCAAGTAGACAGGTCCAGAGTAGGTAGAGGAGGCTTGGAGAAGTATGAGACAAGAAGATCCACCAGGTGATCGCAAGGGGAGGTGGGAGTGAGTGCAAGGAAATGATACTTTTCTGCTAACAATTCCTTTCTGCTACTATACCTGGAAATTCTTTTTCTTATGACAGAATTCAAGTCCAACTTTCTTGAAGATCTCTTAAAAACTAATATAGATTTAGAAAAATATGTGGAGGACCTGAAAGACAATTCTGAGATAGAAATTTAAAGTGTTCTACCACTTATTGACTGAATGCTTTGGAATGTTTCTAGAAATTGCTAAAATAAAAAATTACAGTGTCAAAATAATTGACCTAAAATTTTTATTCTGCAGAATAGGACATTGTAATTTACCAAATCAACATAAATTTTTAAAAATTAGATGTTGATTATCCTCTAGCAAGTCAAAGTTGAAATCAACAATGTCTGTGACTATACATTAAAGAATAAACAAAACAATATAAATCTCATATATCTCTGTGAGAGGAAAAGTATATACTGTGTACACATTCATATTCACTAGTTTATTTTTATACACACTGGTTTCCTTCTAAGACTAACAATGCTACCTAAACTGACAAAACAAGCAAGCTTTATAATCCAATCCCAATTTACAGAAAAAGAAAAAACAAACCCAACCAACCAACCAAACAAACAAACCAAAAAACCAACTTGGATCATGCATGCATCAAGCAAAGCTTTGTTTATGAACCATATACAGAGAGAATACTTGAAACCCCTATCCCCAATATATATATACATACACATTAGCTTCACTTTGGATAGCTTAATATCCAGATATACTTGAAACATTTAGTCTGGGCTGTGCCACAAATAAGCAGTTCTCAGGGGTGTCCTGAATCGTGACTCAGATTTGATCTGCCATTTTTTTAAATAATGTCTTCCTATGTAAGTCTCAGCTAAGGAGAGTCAGAGAAAGTGTTTCAGACCTGTATCTCTATATTTTGTGGGACATGCAGTCCTTTGCATTTACGTTTTATTAAATGCCCTTTTTGTCTTTTTCAAATACACGTCTTCTGTGTCACCAGCCAGACTGTAAACTCCATGCATGACATCTGGAGCAGATCTCAGAACACACCCGGCCTCTGACGATCACCAAGTGACTAGCTGACTTTCAATCACACCTAAAGCCTAAAACTTGTTGCTTGGTGAATTAAAAGTACAGGACAATCTAAACTGAAATTGCTATTTATGGTAGACTTCTTCTGAAGTGCTAAACAATGTTATCTAGTGAATCAACTTGCTTAGGTTACCTGAGAGAAAATTGTGTAGTTAGTTTATCTGAGTAGGTCTGTTGATGGGTGGTGCTGATCCAAATCATACACCACAGGATGACTTCTCTAGTTCTCTATCAGAAGGCAAAAGACAGAAGATACCTGTTTCAAAACTTCCCAAGCTACAATCACATTTGCTTAATTTCAGTAATTGGGATCATTTCTATTAGAGCCACCTGGGTTATTTTTTTTCTTTAAAGCAAACTCCTCAATTCAAACGTAGACTATCCTGAATAGAATCCTGGAGGTGGCCCTGGAATCTAGATATCTAGACAATTCTTCAGGAGGTTTATTTGCACCTAAAGTTTCAGTACAACTACTTCATGACTTCCAGAGAACATTGTTCTGGGTAAAACGGTGTCCCTGCCTGCAGAAGCCGCTGTGGTTCACCTCAGTGGAAACTTGGTGGCCTTATTGTGCTTCCCACATCACAGCACGCGGGGACTTGCCAACATTCTGAAATGGGGTGGAGCATTTACCAAGCTGCCAGGATGTTTGTGAGGTTTGATTTATTAAGGCTTGGGGAATGCCTAAAATGGGTTATGTATCAGCCTTCAGGATTATTCTTTCTTTGTAATGCAATTTGAGAACATTCCCCATAATGGGGGAAGATTACGAGCATCCACTTAATTCCTCAGGGTACTAGAAAGAGCAGAGCTGGCTATTGGAGAGCAGGGAATTACTATAGTCTTTGCCATAATAACCACCATCATGTAAATGAAATAAGAATGCATTAGCTCCAGGTGGAGGGTTCTAGGAAGAGCCTAAATGGGGCTGTTGCTGATATCCTCAGGGCTGGCACAGCAAAAAACCAGACACTCCAAACCTCTCCCGCCAAACCCCCTTTTAGAGGTTAGCACTAAAGTCCAGAAACACCAAGTGCATGAAGATGTCAGTGACAATAAATATTTTTTCCAGTTAATGGGCTTCATGAATGCATAGATTTTTAAGTTAAGGCAATTATCTAATTTCAACTCACCATTTGCTAATTTACTAATTCATTAACTCCAGGAAATGGCCATCCTGCGTGATGCTGGCCTCCTGACAGCAGACCTGAGTCTTGCTAAGGATTTATTTTTGACAACACCAGGGATAAAAAAACAGGAGATATTTTTGAAGAATAATAAAAAATGGATTATAGGGAATAGAAATAATTTATCATGTGCAGATGTGCAGAAAGAAAAGATGGCAGCTTTGCAGCCTGGTTTTATAAAAACAAAATTACTGTAAAGGTGTTTTGCCCAATCACTAGTTTGTCTGATGAGCTATCAGGTGTACTAGCTTTCATAAAAAAACATCACATCATCAAAGACATAGTCAGTAAATTTCCCGTCTTCTGATTAACTGACCCCAAACCTTGCAACCTTGATGAGAAAGGGAAGTGAGAAAAATCTAGCAGGTTCTTTGTTGAAATCTAAAGGCTGTGTGCATGTCAGTGCCTCTCTAAGGAGGTTTGCCACTGCCGAATAACTTGAAAGTCCTCTATAAGTTCTAGTCTGTAGAAAAGGATGAAAAAGATCAGTCCAAGAAAGAAAGAAAATATGCATTGAGGTATGATTTGCATTTTTCAGAATCTTCTAAGGAGGAAAGCACTTCCAAAAAACACTTAGGAATTTTTTTTTTTTTTTGCATCTGAGAAATGATTAAGTTGCCCAATGAGTTCTACTTGTGTAGAGGGCTAAATGTTTAACTCTGGACATTTAATTTTAAAAAATAAGAAAAAGGGTCATGGGTTTTAGAAAGATTTACAATAGAAATAGTTACAATTTTTTCCTATTTTGTGACTTGCTTTTCACACTCTTAAAGGTGCCCTTTGATGAATAATTTGTTAATCCTTTTCTTTTTAGTTAGTGCTTTTCTCTATCCTGTTTAAAAAAAAATTTCCATACTTCAAGGTCATGGAAATATCCTCTTACATTCTCTTCTAAAAGCTCGACTCTTTTGTCCTTTACACTTAGGTCAAGAGTCCACTTGAAACTGATTTTTTTTCCCCCAGTACTGTCTATTAAGACGTCAGGCCTTTCTCCATGACTCTGCAGTGTCCACCTTTGTTATACAGCCAGAAACTGAGACCTGGATTTTCTCTAGATTTTCTCTTCTGCTCCAATGATCTATCTGCTTATTCTTGTACCAGTAACACGCTACTTTGTCTGTTGCAGTTTCCAATGAGCCTTGATATCTGATAGAGCAAGTCTGCCTTTCCCCTCCTCCTCCCCCACCTCCTTCTCTTCTTCAAGAATATCTTGGCTATCTTTGTTTGCCTTTGCTTTTCCATAGAAAATTTGACAATATGAGTAAGTTTGCAAAATTCCACAGAGAAAGAAAAAATATATTGATATATTAACAGGAATTGAATTGCACCTACAGAACAATTTGGGGGAGAATTCAAGTCTCTGCATATTGCTCTTCCAATCCATGAATTCTCTGAAATGATCGAGTAAGGTATACAGTTAACATTTCAAGTAATTTTCTGCATGTGGCTATATTACAAAGTGTTAACAATAAATAAGATTTTTATAATTTAATTTTAAAAACTTAGGACATAGAGCGTTCCCTGGTGGTGTAGTGGGTAGGCTTCAGCACTCTCAACATTGTGGCCTGGGTTCGATTCCCAGCCAGGAAACGACCCAAAAAAACAAAACAAAACAAAACAAAAAAAAAACTTAGGGCACCACAGACACATTGTACTTCATTCTTTAAAGTTTGTGGATATTGCCTGTGGGAGTGTAAATACATGAAAATTATATGTTGGCACATTATTTCAAATCTCCAATTGTTAATTTGCTAATTCAATAATTTAAATAACCTTAATAATGTGAACCTTTTGATTATAAAGCTTGCTTTGAAAAGAATTGTTTTCAGCATCATATTAGATATCTATACATATATATATACATATCAGCATATGTTTAATTATAAATATATACTCATAAAATGTTTAAGAATTCATACTTTTTGCATGAAGTTTAGTAAATAGGTACTTTTGATAATGAGCCTTTCTCCCGGGAGAAAGCATGTGTCCACTTATATCCTATTTTGCATTTTCAGTTGGGTACAATCTAGGTTTTTAATATATAAATATTTAGATGATATGAGTATAATCTCCCATAGCTATTGAATAACTTTTCTATTGCTAGGAACCACCAGACATAACTTTATTTCTTCAGGGCCTAAAGTAAGACTTCTATACATGGTGCTACCAGAATTTGGAATATGTGAAGGCTGTCCAGAAAGTATCTAGCCATGTGATATGAAAAATAGAGGCATTTGTGGCTGGATTTTTTCTGGACAGCCCTCATATACTTTCCCCATTTACATTTTTTTTACCCTCACTGATCTCTTTAATATATCTCCAATTCACAGAAGCAATTACTCACCAAGCACTGTTATTTCAAATAATGATAGCTTACCTGCTGGTAATCTCATAAATTTTCAGTTGTTGAATAAAGAAGAGAAGAGAAAGAAAGAGATAAAGAAGGAATAAAAGAAAGAAGGGTAGAATGAGTGAAAGAAGAGCTGTAAGACAAAATGAAAGCATAAGGAATCACAGCAAGAAACACCATTGACTGTACAAAATGAATGGATACAAAATGAATAGGTGGATGAAAAATAAATAGATAAAAGAATTAGTGACTGCTTTAAAATCAATGGATAAATGAGTAAATGAATAAAAAACACATATAAGAATAGAAGTTAATGAATGAAAAAGTGAATGGATGCATAAATAAAAATGAGTGAATGACAGTAAGAATGGGTAGAAATATGAATGAGAAATGAAAATGAGTGAGTGAAAAAACTGTGAATGAAATAAACACAAATACATAAATAAAAATGTTTGAATAAGTGCATACGTGAAAGAATAAGAACCAAAGAGATTAGTCTAATGCCTTCATTTTATGGAAGTGGAAACGAGGGTAATGAAGTGAAATGAAGTGATTTGCCTCTGATGGTAACTCAGCAACTGCAACACGAGCTTACTGCATAAGTCTTGTATACTTTTCACAGCACTACTTGGCTTGGCTTTCCCTGAGAAAGGGACTTTGCACAGGTAGTTTATTTGGGAGGTCATCCCAGGGAGCAGGAGTTATAGGTGTAGGGGGAATGAGACAAGGAAGTAGCGAGAGCTAACATAAGAGTGTGTTGAGCTCACCTCTGCAGGCAAGGAGGAGGGGTGACGGCTAATCCTCAACAACTCCATCCCAACCCCAAAGAGCCCATCCAATGGATGGGAGGAAGAAGCATTCATCCATCAATGCCCACATCCCTTTGGTGGAAGGTGGTGTCCAGGGGTGTTAACTCCAGGTTGCACAGGTACAACAGATAGAGTGAGCCCCAAGAAGGATTGGGGGATCCCAGGGGCAGAAGTGAAGAAGAAAGCCTATGCTGGAGGCAGCAGTTGGATAGGAGGAAGTGAGTGGAAGTGCATGCTGAACCATCCACCCAGAGGTGGTCAAAGCAAAGGAGACGTTGTGAAGATGTGAGTCACAGAACTGGAAGCACTGGGAGCACTCCACTCTACTGATGTGTTTGAGAAAGGTTCTAGAAGATGTTAGAAAAATGTTAGAGAAAGGAAGTGCTTAAACAATTATGACTTAGTTGTGGGGCTACTTAATATACACTCGGCCACAAAAATATAATCAGGTTGACGTTTCTGTTTCCTTCAGGCCCCAGACACTTTATAATCCTGAGATATACATATCATAGTACTAGTAACAAATTATTAGAGTCCAAAGAGTTACTTTTATTTTTCTGTCAACTAGTAGCAGTGACTACATTTCAAACAAAAAAGAGAAGTCTTTTAAAAAATAAGACTATATGTAGAAACATTAAGGAACTAGGATGACTATTTCTCCTGTTGGAAAGCACGTTAGCACTGAAAAACAATGTGCAGATCATACAGATGTAGGGAGGGGAAAAAAACCTTTTATTCTATCCTCTTACATTTAGTAGCTGGGCCCTGTGAATTAAACTGACAAAAGGAGATTAAGAGGAGAAAAAGTATAATATTTTAGTTGATGTTAATATTTTAATTTCCCATGCATGGAAACCATCATAAAAAAGAAGTGAAGATCCAAAGAGGGAGTTCAACCTGCGAGTTTGTGAACCATTTTAAGAAAGAACAATAAATTTGTGGAGAAATGACAAGAGAAAGAACAAGGGGGTTGGCTTCCCGAAGCAGTAAATTGTGGGAACCTAAATATATGAGGAAATGAACAGAACGGAAGGATTATTTTGTTATGATGTCGCTGTGTAGACCCATGTCACCGCTGACTCTAACTCTAGGAATCATGGTTGTTTTTACTCCTCCTGGAGGCGAGAGGCGAGGGTGACCTCTTGGATGGATGTGGGACGGCAGAGAGCTCTTCCAGTCTGCTGCTTCTCCAGTGCCATCAGCTCAAAACAATCATTACACCACAGTGGCAGATTTGGGGGTGCTATATTCTGATCCCCCAAGGAGTAAAGCCCACTGTCCCTTCTCTTTCGGACATTTTTACCAAAAGACACTTTAAACTTTGGGTGTGGCCATTTTTCTACTCTTTGTACAGATATTGCTGAACTCAGGACCCTCTGTGTTTGCATAGGCTTAGAGCAGGAAAGGAATAAAACCTTAACTATGTATGGAATGTTTTTTCTTCAAGCTCATCCTACCCCCACCTTTTTTCAGAGTTCCCCAACGATGTCTTCAGACTATCCTCTGGAGCCCCCCACGGTGTTCTCACCTCCTTAGCAATAAGAGCCAGTGCTGAACTCTGACCCCCCAACTCAGGAGACACTACCTGTCTGCCTTCTTTTCCTGAGGGCTCCCTTGGCCAGAAGGCCAAGCTGATCATCTAGTTCATACTGATGCATTAAGGCTAGTCATGGCAAATCAGGTCAACTTGCAATGTTGTGTTTACATTTGAATATGAATGTTGGTGTTGTAATCCCTGAATAATAAATGATACAGATATTGCTGGAACTGCAGGAGGGCCAAAGAAGGAGATTCCAGGGGTCGCATAAGATTTTGCCTTGACTGACCATCCATAAGATAAGCTTTGGTTGGGCCAATAATTTTGTTCCCAAAGGCCCCTTCCACGGGGAACCCTATTTTCCTCTTTTATTGCTTTTTTTCAGTAGCAAGCATCATCAGCAATCCAGTTCTCAATCCAGAAACTTGACATCAATCTTCACTCGTTCCCTTCCCTAACCCTTCCCCATCTAGATCCTGTCAATTCTCCTGCCTAATCGTCTTGCCCAGTTGTACATCTCTCTCAACTCCTGTAATCGAGGCTTCCAGAGACACTGTCAGGTGACTTATACCTGATTAGGACACTGTCTGCTTACGACCCCTCAATAGTTTCCTGATGCCCTTGAAGTCTACATTGTCTTTCACATGGCACAGCTACCTGTCAACGTGGTCTTTTGCTACTCTCTCCTCACTGTGGAGACTACACCATGCTCTCTCTTGGCTCCAAGTTTTCACACATACTCTTTCTTCTGCAGCGAATATTTCTTTTCCTTCCCCTTCTCCTGAATGTCCTTGAAGCTTATCCTGAAATCTCAGCACAAGCATCATTTGTCTTGAAAGCCTTCGCTGATCTTCGCCTAGTTAGATCTGGTCGGGTGCCACCACGGCACACCCCCATCGCCCCGTGACTACTGTGACAAATGACCACAGACAGGATAGCTTAAGACAACTGAAATTTACTTTTTCTGGAGGCCAAAAGTCCAAAGTCAAAGTTAGGGCAGGCTGACCTCCCTCCAGAGGCTCCAGGAGAGAACTTGTCTCCTTGCCTGTTCTATGGTCTACCAACATTCCTTGGCTTACGACCGCATCTCTTTGCTTCATCTTCACATCGCCTTCTCTGTGTGCACGTCTTCTGCTCTTGTATAAGGATACCTGTGATGGGATTAGGACCCACCCAGATAATCCAGGTGATAATCTCCTCATCTCAGGATTCTTAATGAAACCATATGTGCATAACCCCCTTCTCCAAGTAACAAACGAAAGGGTAGTCCCTGGTTGGACCTACACTTTCAGAAGGCCAGGCCTATTAAATGTTCTCTGTGGGTAAGGGAAACCCAGGCCTTTAGCTCTCAACTAACCTCTTAAGATAAAAGCACATATAACAAGAAAACTGATTGAAAAGTGAGGTTCATGGTGACATCGTTTCTTCCTGACTCCATCCCTGAGCCCTAATCTTAAAGAATTCTTTTGTGCTCATCCAAATGAGAGCATCCACCCCTGCAAGGCAGGATGCCTGGGGAGAGGGGACAACCCTGAAGAGAAAGGCAATACCAAGTCTAGTTTCACTAATGATACAGATGACAATGACCCACTGAGAAAGCAGGGCAATGTTGGCCGTTGGAGTTGCTGGCATAGGGACTCTCTCCAAAGCAAACCACCTCACAATCCCCAGTGGGGTTAACTTCTGCAGAGTGGCACTGGCCTTTTATGAATTGTGTTAATTACATTCTTAAGCTCCATATAAATTGCAAGATCATTTCTTTCCAATTGGGTTAATGAAACCAGTTTAGCACAGGCACACTGTCTTTCAGCAGAAAATTAGCCCAGCATATTGTTTGTAGATGACAGAAATTTGATGGACGGTTTTCCTGGGTTATAATTGCAATATGTTCTGGGATGCATGTTTTGCAATTATTGTCCTCTGTGAGCGTGATCCATTTTCCTCTGACTGAGCTGGATGTGCAGGACACTGTCACACTTTTTGATGGTGTTTTAGCCATCACTGGGGAGCTGTAAATTCATTCTCAAAGTCTCAATACTAAGAGATGTTATTATCACTTGGAAACTTACACTAGAAAGACGACAGTCTTTCAAGCAGCTAGCGGCTTCCTGACTGATCTGACCTTCTGACAGCCTGGGCCCCCTTTCTTTACGAACTCCAGGTGGCAAAAAAGAAAGTACCCTCCTCATCTCCCTTCTCACTGCAGAGGGACCCAGCTCTGTAAGAGCCAGAATTCCTCTGCATTCTCCTGACCTTGCAGCCGTTTAATAGGGCCGATGGCAATATTGCTTCCCTGATATTTTCAAGCCCTTAGGATGCCTTTTGAGGCTTAGAAAAAGATGTCTCATCCAGGCAGAGCAATTGCAATTACCTGCCCCTCTGGGGAGCCCCCTTATCTTTGCACTACGCTGATAGGCAGCTGTTACCTGTCTGCCCAAAGCTTTCTGTAGGACACAACTCACACCTGTGCCTGGTGGCCCTTTCTACAAGGACAGTCACAAAATGAGAATGGGCCAAATTTGCAGTCTTTTTTTATAAGCTCCCTATTCTCTACTTAATTCCCTCAGTGCTATAGTGGTAGAAGGAGAAAACCTAGTGAAGTAAATTCCCTTTAAAGTAGTAACGTCGACTAATGGCTTAATGTGCTACCTTCCAGGAGATTTAACTTTTTTTTTTTTTGATACTCTCAGAAATGTTCAAGTGTTTACAACAACAACAACAACAACAACAACAACAACGACAAATTGAAAATGTTGAAATATTTACACAAGGCTCAGCCAGTGAGGGACTTGTATTTGGGTGAGGGGCTTTCAGCTTGGGCCTCCCAAACTGCAGCTCCAATCAAAGCAGGGACCAACCAGCTGTCTCCGCTGGCACCCAGGTGACTCATGGACTACAGCTTTTCCCTCTTCTCTTCCACCACACTGACCTGTCCTGCTTTGACCGCCTGGAGTGTGGAGTGTTGGCCAGAATTCCTTGCTTCATTTTGATTGACATGCATATTCTCTCTCAGAAGCTAGAGATCTGTACTCCCTACCTCCTGCTGCCAACTGCAGATTCTTTCCTTTCCAGACCCTAAGCACTTTACTCAGCGGAAAACACCTGCCTTCTCTCGGCATGATATTTCCTGGCTTCCTTAGAGGGCCCCACCTGCATCTCAGCTAACCTCCCAGCCCCTCCTACTGTCCATCCCAATGTATTCCTCTTCCAGTCAGGTCTCTGGAGGCCCTGGCATGCTCAGTATCTGGAATCTGCCTAGATTAATATCAAACAGGGCTAATTAATATGATTCCTCAAATACAATTGGTTCCTGAACTGAACAGCAGGCCAGGACCAGTCATTGCACTGAAATGTATGATTACCTTTTCATTGCATCCTCTCGACAATTGGAAGGAGGTAGGTAAGACAGGCATTGCTGTTTCAGGTGGGAAATTATAGATAAGAAAGCAGAGGTTCGAAGTGACAGGCCCAGAATAGTCCTGCTAACCAGTGATGGAGTAGGAATGAGAACGTAGGTCTCCTAGCTTTTGTCCCAATGTCTTAACTCCACCATTTGTCACAACGCCAGGCTTTTCTCATTGTCCGTCGAGGTCAATTTTAACCTACAATGATTATTTCCATGGGAGAGCACGGCACACTGAACTCCTCGTTCCACTGGCTAAAAAAATACTTTAAGCTTAAAATGTTTTTTTAGTTTCACAAAATGAAATGCGTTCTTTGGGCTGCACGTGAAGGTAGCAGTTTCCAGTAAACGTCAGAGGCACTGTGTGTGTTCGAAGGTAATTTCGGTTCTGGACTTAGAAAGAAGGAGGATCTCATGCTTCTACCTTCAGCAGAGAACCCACAGTGTTCACATTCTTGGTTCCTCATGAAATTGTTGCTGAAAAAACGGTTCTTAGTATCTTTATGGGAAATAATTCAAGGACACGTGGAATTAGCCGAGCAAGGGGTGAATTTATTAAAAGGAGGACAGTACACTCTCAAGAAGAGACCTGGGGCTGAAGAAGAGCAACTGTGCTGAAGAACAAAGAGGCTTAGGAATTTATCACTTCTAAAACAAGGGCTCAAACTATTCGAGACTTAGTGGTGACATTGTGGGAGTTCATGAAGGGAGTTCTCATGACCACTCCTTCCTGTCTGGAGGAGGGACTTTTGTCCTGTTTGGCTCTTGTGGGGACTGTCATGGTGGTATAGAGGGAAAGATATTCCTAAGCTGCAATGCTAATAATATTATAATCCATTATAATTAGCTGCAGTTCATCATGAGGGAAAAGAAGGTGTCCTGGATCTGCTCTAAGCCACTGAAATCTAATTCTGGCCGGTCTGGTGACTGCACTCTTTCCTAAGGATGACCTCATCTTCTCCCTTGTTTTCCCACGCTTCCTCTTCCAGTTCTCCCCCTTTCTCCCCAGGGCCCTATTCTTTCTGCCTACAGTAACAAAATGTCCCCACACACTGGGAGCCTGGGTAGTGCATGCTCACCTGGTGGCACAGCGTTCTCTAGGGCATCCTAAAGGAAATGAGACAGAGCACTCAGGGCTGACCTGGGAAGGCACATATTTTTAAATCCATGAAGTTTGTGATTATGAGAGGAGAGCCACAATGGAGGGTAAAGGTCCCAAGTTTGTGGAGACTAGATTTTTTTTAACTCCCTTCCATGCCGGGTCCCCCAAATATATGTTGTTTGTTTACTTTTTGTTTGTTTATTATTTTGGTTAACCATGATCTTTATTTTACCCAATGCCGTTCAGATCAAATGTTTTTCATAAAGGATCTGTTAGGAAATATTTTAGCCCTTGAGGGCCATATGGTTATGTAAATGAAGGGTGTGGCTCCATTTCAGTGAAACTTTATTTACAAAAACAGGTGGTGCACCAAATTTGGTTTGGGGTCATAGTTTCCCAACCCCTGGTTTACACTGATATTCTGTGTACATTTTTTTAATTTAAAAAATTTACAGCTATAAAAAAGTTATAACTTTTATTATCACCAGGGAGCATTCCTATAAACCCCTTCTAAATGCTTATTCAAAATCATTATTCTGAGCATAAGGGTCTCACTAGAAGAGAAAGTTCACTGAGGCCCAGCAAGAACACTCTTACTTAATTCAGAAGTAAAATCTGTTTATCACCCCACTTCCAAAATCAATTTGTTGCTTGAGTAAGACAGTGTACTGCTGCTAAAGATGTAATTAATGAGAACAATTTGCATTACATAAGAATTTTAGAATGTGAGAAGTCTCACCTTTTATAGGAGGAGTTAGATGATTATCGTTCTCTAACAAAGGTAGGTGCTTTTTCTAAGCAACCCAAGAAAGGCAACTGTGACAAAGAAATAGGTTCAGTTAATATATTTTAATTAATTTTTCTAAATATAAATATTAGCCACAATTATTTCTATATTATAAATATGCTAGATCATAAGTAAAATATGAATAAATCTGAATGTTATAGGAATATATAGGAATATATAGGAATATATATGGATATGTAATATATCCTTAAGGTGAGATACATAATATTTCTATAACATTCAGATTTATTCATATTTTCTTTGATTTAACATATTTATAAGATAATGGAATCACAGCTAATATTTATAAAATTAATAATATATGTTATTATTGAATGTATGTAAATATATGTAACCATATAAGGACACATACATGTTGTTTTAGCTCTTTATGGACATGCTGCTTAGAGGACAATGTGTACTTGAGTTGGGTTTGAAGGATCTGAACAGTTCCTTCATTTTCATCTCCATGGCTGACAGAAACCTGACTCTTAACCTCTGTTACACTACCTCTCAGAAGTGAGAGATCTTATTAATGGGAATAGGTAGCTCAGGTAAATGGTGTCAGGCATGAAAAAAAGAAATTAGAACCTCTGCACTAAAGCAATTTGCTCCCGTGTGTCAGTGATAATGCGTTGACTTTCTACGTGTTCTGTTTTCACAGAAGAGGTTCGAAGTAAGAGCACAGTCAGGTCCAGTGGCCTCTCTTTCGACTGCATGTATTTCTTGTGGCCATACCTTAAGGTAGATTGGGAGAAAAAGGATGCATTACAGCTGAAGTAGTATCATGCTCGGCTTCTCAAAGGCTGCCATCCTTTTCTGTGTCAGACATTCATGAAAATAGTGAAATAAGTGAATAAAGGCAAACGGTCTGTAATGTACAAGGTTTTATTAGGCAGCACTGAGTGAACTTCAAACAAAATGAAACGTGGTAAAAACATGAGGACTCCTGGAAGGACACCTCTAATCAAGTCAATGTGTCTTCATTAAAGCTGTCCCTAAGAAAGGAAACAGAAAACAGACTGGGAAAACCGTCTATCCCCACTACGGAGGTCAGCCAGTAGAGTGTTCTTGCCCCCAACAAATTGACTACATCTATCAATGGGCCTGAAGTGAAGCTCTTCCCAAGACCAGATTCAATTTAAGCTCTGGTCCTATGCATTTAATTAACTATCTCTGTGAGAATTTTAAATACTGAAATAGATTGCATATGCAGGGCATTTCTGCAGGAGTATAAATCGCACACTTTAAGCAGAGAGGGCCCGTTTTTCTGACTTTACCTGTGGTAGTTCAGACAAGTTCTTCATGTAAATGCACACTCTGGAGCATGAGGAAAAGGGCCACTCTCTCCAATTCCTTCACAGGTTTTCAGGAATCTTCATTGAAATAAATGTAGTGGAAATAGCAGAAGTAGAAAATGGCACAAAGGCGATAACGTTTGCATAAAGAAGCCATTAGGAAGGTGTGCCAATGGAACAATTGTGTGATGTTGCATAACAAATGCACACATTCATTTAGTTATTTTAAAGATTCCGTTTATCTAGTCGTTTTTTTGCATTTAAAGAGCATGATGCTGAATGATTCTCCATTCCTGAGATGCCAGTAGTTCTTGAAAAAGCATTCACAGAATGATTAAAAGCATAATAAAGAGTAAATCCCAATGTAATATTTATCCAGCCTCAATTTTCAGTTTAATACATCCAAACTCACCCCATCCCTCGATTTGTGCAGTCACAGCTTAATAAAGGACATATTTTAAACGTAGGCTGTTAAAAACCAGTGGGAGAAACTGAAAACAGAACCACAAAACTCCCCCCAAATGTTTCCAAGAGGGAGACTACATAGATACTGGGTGGAACGTTCCAGGCCCTTGCCTTTAAAGGGTTGGAGCTGCAAAGTCTCCACCCTGCTGATAACAGAACAGAGGCAATCCTGCGAGAGGGCTGAATTCAGTCTGGAAGGTTCGGTGTGAATGCCCACTAAGTACATGGAAAATGCAGCTACACAGCTAGTCACAAATGCAGATTAGAAGGAGAAATATTGTTCTGGTCTATGAAAGTAGCAACAACCCCTTTACCGATTTTGCTTCCATGCTTGCTGCCCTATAGTCTCATCCAAGATGCACAGAGCAGCCTGAGTAATCCTGAGGTACCCTGAGACACAGGGAGGCCCTCCCTCTTCGGAGTCCTCCCAGGGCTGCTTCCCACTAAGAGCAGCCCTCCACCTGCAGCCCGTGGGCTGCTGCCCCGTGCACGTACTCTGCTCACCTGAGCCTCCTTGCCAGCCCTTGAAATCACGGATGAGTGCCAACCTCAGGGCCCTTGGACCTGCTCCTCCAGCTGCCTGGAATGCTGTATTGTTGTGTCTTCACCAGACGTTCTTTTATTCCATGCTGGGCTCAAGTGTCGTTTCCTATCTAAATGAGATAGATAGTATCCCATCCAAAATAGCATCACCCACCAGCTTGTCACCCTGCTTCACTTCTTCACATGACGTGCACACCACCAAACAGCACACTGTGCATTCATTTCTGTCCATCTTCCCACGAGATCTGAGTGCCTTGAGGACAGGAAATCCTGTTGGTATTGGTGGCAGTATCTGAGTGCCCAGAACAGTACCTGGCACACAGTAAACATGTGCTAATGGAATGAATTGAAATGGCACAGCCTGCTGTCCCCATTCAAAGAATGTCGGTACACTCACATTGGGAAATAATCTTGCAATGTTATCAAACATCTCCATTAAGTTTATATCCTTGGACTCAGTGTACCACTTTCAGAAACTCACACTAGAGAAATAATCAGAAATAATCTGGAATTAGATGTACATATGAGGATATAATTGGGGTATATTTATCGCAGGGTGTAACTGGAATAAATAGTGATGCTAACAGTGACATAGAATGGCTACCACGTATTGAGCCATTATTAAGTATTGGGTAAGGGGCTAAGTGCTTTAAATATTCTATGAACTTACTATTTTCAATTTGCAGATGAGGACACTGAGGTAACTTGTCCAAGGTGCCATCCCCTAAGCTTCCTAAAGAATTGATGATGGAGTTGTGGCTGCCTGCTTTGAGCTAAGAAATAATAAACCATGACTGAATTACAAAACGATGCCAGCGTTTTGTCTTACGTGGAGGAAGGCTGCCCGGGCGAGGGGAGAAGTGAGGGGACAGCCGAGCAGCAGGGATCACAGTGGCTCTTTCAGCTCTAAACAACTCCCTATCCCCTGGGTCGTGCACAGGGAACCTGATCCCTTCGGTCCTCTGAAGTTCTGTGTGTGCAGCCCAGGACTTTTGCAAACATTTATCACCGACCTTTAATAGATCAACATTAAGCAAACAAACTCTTTCCTCTATCCCCGCCCTGGCTTCTCCCTATTGTTGCCAGGGTCGATGGTTTCCTCTCCAATCCCTGAACTATTCTCCGTGGAGTCTCACTCATTTCCTGTCCGGGGAGCCTTGGCATCGGATCTGCAGGCCAGAAGCAGGCTCAGGAGCCAGCTGCCCCAGGCTGTGTTCCTCCTCATTGTCTTTGGGGAGACCGTGGGGCTGCTCTGCTCCCCACCCACCCTACACCACTGTCATGAGAACCGAGCCTGTGGGGAGGAGGCCATCTGGCCCTGCCGCCGGACCTGTTGATGGGTTGGCTTCCATCCCTTGCTCCTGCCTCCCACCACACCCCTCTGTGCCCCCATGCACAAGAGGAAACTCTTAGCATCCCAGATGCTGGCAGCTCCGTTGACTCCTCCAGTCCTTAGCTCCAGATGGTCTGGATTCACTTTGCAAAATGGCTCTGCCCCTAATTCCCCATTTACTGTTCGTGTGCTCTTTTGAAGATTGTGTCCCATTCCATGTTTTCTCCCTCTACATTTGAAATTGTTTTAATTTGAAACCGATGCTGCTAGTTAATTAATCAGACTTCTGCCAGCCACATGCACATATCCATCCTCTGTTGCATTTGAGTTTGTGTGTGTATGTCTGAGAGAGAGAGAGAGAGAGAGAGAGAGAGAGAGAGAGAGAGAGAGAGAGAAGAGAGAGAGAATTCCTTTCACATGGCCTCTTGTCCCCAGAAATCTAAAAGTTTCTTTGTCTTGGCAGTTGTCCCACCAACACCATCTCTGCCCTTTCCTTCGGCCTATTCTTGGGATATTTTGAAAAACAGCCCAAGGGCTCCTACAGTGCTGATTTTCACAATAGTTATGAGCAACAGGCCCAGCTTGGCCCAGTTAGGGAAATCCAAGTCCTCCAACTGGGACCTAAATTGTGAGAGTCTCCCTTAGCGCTCTTCGGATCCCTTTCCTTGCTTGATAATTTGTTTGTTTTCAGTCACCTTCCCTCTCACTGTCTTCTCACTTCAGACATTGAAGGACCTCTGACTGCAAGCAAAGATTAGAGGCCATCCCTCTTTCATTTCCCTTAAATGCCAATTTGTTGCAGTTGTTCCGGAAAAAAATCAAGGAATAATATAATTAGTCAATTCAACGAGTATTCAGAGTTGATGGGCAATAGTAACGTCAGGCAACATCTCTACCATTTAATAGTTTAGTGTCATAACAATATCATAATCCAAAGGAGTCCTTTGCTGGAACTTTAACCTCCCTCACATTCTGGGGAATTATTTTTAGTCACCTCTCTTCTAAGTTTGGTTTGTCTTTTGGCCTCTCTCATATGACTCTAGACAACGCCTTCCGGGAGGTTGGTCTGACCTCGCTGCCCTGCTCACCATGGACCTCGGTCACACGCATGTTCAAATGAACGGTCTGAAAGACCAAATGAGAACCTGAATGTGGATTTAATATCTAGTCGTGAGAATCAATCATGAATTTCCTCCTCATTCTTTGACTTAAATTCAGGTTTCCCCTTCTCTTTGTTTCTCTCAAAGCAGCAAAGGCGAGATGGCTATTGTGAGGCCAGAGGACAGGGCCTGCTTTTTAATACTGTTTTCATTGATGGACTGCCATCCAACTCCACTTCCTGGCTCTCCCCCCAACAGCATGCACTCGATTACATTTTTAGCCTCGTGTGTTACCAAGATCGTTCTGCCTTTTTCTTTCAGAAAATGGCTGGGATTTCAAACAAAGGGAAATGTGTTTTTAAGGAGAAAGGAAAGGGGAGTCAAAACTGCTGTGTCTTTCTGATTGCAGACAAATGACTCTTTGGTGAGCTGGAGAAATCAGCTGGTGTCTTTGTTCTTATTTCCATTTTTTCAGTGCTGAAGGATGCCCTGCCTCTGCTAGAACAGGGGCTTCTCTGAAGAATGGTGTCCCTGGTCACCGGAAAGAGAGAAAGCTCCAAGTGGATCAGCCTGCAGAGGGCAGACTGGTGGGTCACCAGGCCTCCATGTCCCACCCCACCAGAAAATCCCACCAATCCCAACGGAAGAACCAGTCAAACGTACCTGCCAGTGCCAATAAGTGCAGAAGGCTAGTTGATTAATGTAAACTCTGTATGGTAGAGTGGAGTACAGGGTCAGTGGCCTGTACCAAGGTTTAATTTTTAGCTCTGCCACTTGCCAACTGTAGGCCATGAAATATATCTTTAGCATTCATTCAAGTCTCAGTCTCCTAGTCAGTGGAATAAGGCTAGAAAAACCTTTCCCCCCTGAAATTGTCAGGAGAATCAGGCAAAAGGTCACAGGTGAAATACTAATCTTAACTTGTAAGTGTTAAGGATTCATAACTAGTTGATCTGAGTAATAGGAAGTAGTTCAATCTTAAGGGTATGTCCCTCATGCCCATCCCACAAAAGGGAAAGCACCCTGTCAGGCCCCCAAGACTGAGGGGAGAAGGTAGCACACTAATTTGGGTGACTTTAAGAGTTATGTGGCCCTCTAACTTTAACAGGAATCACACGTTTTCTATATAGTTTCATAGACGCTCTAGAATCACTTGGGTCTATCCTGAGTCAGAGATTCAGCTTCAGCATTGACTGTGTTTCTCAATGACACACTACCTCTGAAAAGAGCAATCTCTTACATGCACAAAGTTGCCCACAGGGCCTCCATAGGTTGGGCATCACCAGGCTACTTCTCTACTGGTGAAGAAAAAGAAGAACACATGATTTATAGTAACGTGAAGCATGAGTCACCTGCTGGTGCATCAGCTCCTGGCTAAATAGTATGAGCTCTAATAACTGCTAGCTAAGCATTTCTCAACTAAACTTCATAGACCTATGAACCCACTGATACCTGAGGGACTTGCTCCCCACACAAGGCTGAGTAGCTCCATCCAAAATTAGTTCCAAAGATAGACCTTAAGGATTCATAGTGACAGTTTCTTAAATTTTAAAATAAAGCACCATTTTTCTGTAGTTGAGTCCTTTT
This sequence comes from Lyroderma lyra, assembly GCA_004026885.1. Classification (NCBI taxonomy): domain Eukaryota; kingdom Metazoa; phylum Chordata; class Mammalia; order Chiroptera; family Megadermatidae; genus Lyroderma; species Lyroderma lyra. Next base: position 293,059 of record PVJL010000194.1, on the reverse strand, counting down.
ATGTTTTCTTGTTACTGAATGGTCCTTTGAAAGCAAAGGTATTGATATATTCCATCCTGCAGGGAAATCAATAAAAACTTTAATCACAAAATTAAATAAAAACCAAACCCACTGACATTACACGGTAACACTTACTGAAACAACAACTTGAAGGTTTATGGTTCTCCTGTGGCTGGATTTATTATTTGCAGGAAAATCAATATCATCTTTAGAGTAATTTGGAATGCATCTTGTCATCACAGAAAACAAGTTCCTGGTAGACTTTACTAAAAAGGTAAGAAAGAGGCATCAAAACGTGTTTGCCCAGAAAGTGATTACTCCTTGACAGCAGTTAAAAATACAAGGAGGGTGGCCCCAAATGTCATCTCCAACTGTGTCTCAAATCACATCATCATCCAGGGTTCTAGGCCACCTTCTACAAACATACGCTGTTGCTCTTGTCCATGGGTCACAGACCTTTCCTGAAATGATTAAAAGGTTGGAGTCGTACATGAGTTAAAATGTCATGGAAATGCAGCACATGTTTCATAGAACATATAGGCCTAGCAGTCATTTGTCATACTCTTATGACCTCTTGATGTGAGAAAACAAGAAGTTCTATTTCACATTTGGGGGTGGGGAACTTTTGCAAGTCACATGATCACAGAATTGGGTGCAACCTTAAGAGACATTAAGTCCAATAAGTCTAACTTCTCTGTAATGAGGGGAGCCTTCTATAGTATGTCTGAAGGATGCAATTTCTCTTAACCATCATATTTCTTTTCTCATCATTCAGTGGCAATGCATATCCACAAACATGTATATGTACACAACCTTTTATCTTTGCGAGCCGCAAGTTTTTGAGTTCTAATAAATTATTAGGCTGAAAGCTTGCTCTTTTCCCCCCATAACACTGTCTGTGTGGTAAACCACAGAGTGTAAAGGGAAACCATTGGCAACCTGAACCATCAAGGGCTTCCTAGATAGTGATGTGGTAATAGACTCTCAATGTATTTTAAGAGAACCCTGAGTTACTGCAAGGGTTTATTGGAGTCTAACTCTATATGCTTTAGTCCCTGTGCTCTAGGGTTAGACCTTCGAAATGGCATTTTATAGGACTTGAGACTGCTCACTCAGAACAAAAAGCAGAACCAGGGAAGGGAGCCTGATTCACATATGGCAGGAGCCAGCTGGACTAGAAGGGAAGTTTTTGAAAGTCAGGAAATGAAAACCAAAAGATTTTGCAAGGGTGAAGCCAATAATAAATTCAGCAGACATCAGTGCTCATCGTCCTGGAGTCATCAAACTTGAATCAACAGAGCAAAGCTTAGAATGCAGATACTAGGCCTGAGATCTAGTTCTCAAAGCAGGAGTCAAAACCCACCACCTGTGATGCTATGCTCAGGACGCAGTAGAGGTCCTCACCCAAGACGAATGTGAATCCATTGGGTGCTCGTGGTCTTTACCTCTTGTCATGAAGATTGCTGGTCAGTGAGCTGGCTCCAGAGTCCAAGGTGAGTGGTGTGAACTCTGGGCAGGTAAGAGCAAAAACATCAAGGTGTCAATCAAGGGTACACTGGTAGCTTCTGTGTCAGCCCCAAGAACACCAGCACTTCTGTCCTAATATTCTCCTCTTTTTGAGCAACTTCCCTGGTTCAACAACTATGGGCCTTTTTAGGATAATTTTCTGAAGGCAATCTGTTCCAGAAAGGTCTCCTCACAAGCATAGTCCACATCTTCTTCATCTTTGGTTACCAGGGATCTTCTAGCAAGCCTACCCAGCTATCTTCTTCATTCTCCAATCCACTCCTCAGTTTAAGTGTCCTTTTCTTATGCTAAACACAAACAAACAAACAAAAACAAAAACTGTGTCTCTTGTATTAGAAAAGTTGCACCCTATGAAATTGCCAATATTGATCATTTTTTTTTACTTAAAATGGAAATTTCATATGGTTCAAGCTAATAATTATCCGGTGCTGTGTCTTTCGCCTCAGCCAGCCTGTGTGGAAGGACTGTGTTTTGTTTTCTGTTTGCATAATCAGACTTAATAAGACTTGGCACATGACTGGTTCTCAGTCAATGGCTGGTGAATGAAGGGGTTGAGAGCCTGAGCTTCAGGACTGGGCCTGGCTTCTTGGGGGAGATTCAAAGCTGGGGTTGCATATTTGACAATAAGAAAGTTCTGTGACCTAGAAACAACCCCTCCATCTGACAGAACTATAAACAGTACACATTTCTTGGGATAATCTATTTCCTCAATAAAAACATGAGCACACGGACAGATAAACAAACTGTTTTATGCTCTAGCCCAAGGATTTTTTTTCTCAGGTTAGCATTGCTTCCATCATCTCCCAGGATGGGAGCCAAGGCTTGGGGTGTGCTCTTTCATCCGGTATTTTCATGTGCTCTCTTGACGACAAAGGCCGAGGCATTTGGGCCGAAGACACTGGCTTTAAAAATTGCTGCACAGCATCACACAGGACAAATTTGGTTCCTAGTTAGGTGCTGACACCATGTAATACTTATTTCCTCCCCCAAGTAGCGCCCATATGAAACCTACCACCACCTGATTCAGTGAGCTATGGCTAATTTGATTTTTGTGATCAGGCCGCCTTAATTACTAACTGGCAATATTTCTGAGGACTCTTGCAGAAATATGTTTAAATCAAGATATTTATTTTCATGATTGTGGTCAGACTTTTCTAGAATCAGATGAAGACATTCATCTAACCACACAAAGGCTAATCTCTAGTGTAAACCTTGTTGTGAGCAACGCAACATCACCTAAAAATTAAGACTAGTAACCTTTAAGAAAACAAGGTGGTGAAAAACAAGGAAAAGAAGTCTGCTAAGAAACATGTGAAGAGTATTTTGGCTTAAAAGTACGCTCATTTCAAAATATGTATATTGTCTTTAACAACTTTTCCATGAGTCTATGGGTGAAATTAGTGCATTTGCTTTTCCTTTTGGTTGTCACCATTTTTTCTTTCTTGTTGGTGGGTGTTGTGGAGGGTGGGTTGAAAAATCGGGCAACCTCAGAAAAATAAACAAAGTTCTGATCTTAATGTTCAATGTTGTTCCTAAGTCTATGAGACAATTGTTCTAATCACTGGGCATTGTTACTTCACCTGCAATTAGATCTGTCAGCAATCGAGAGTCAGACACGGTCCACGGGGAGGCCCAGGGGAAGTGGGTGACGTGTGGGAGGACGTGCTCAGCTCCTGCTCCTATGGCTCAGGGCCATAACCATTTCAGTGTTCCAAGTGCCAAGGAGAAAAATCATTTCAGAGATCAAGCTCTGTTTGTATAGGCATCTTTTACGCCAACCAGTTGATTTGCCCTTGACATTCTTATCTTCAGCACCTTTCCATTAAGAATCAAATCAGATTCACAGTTTGTTAGTACTGAGAACAATGGGTGGGTTAGGAATAAACTTTTAAACTCACTTTAAAGTTCCAAGCCACAGTGAGAACCAGAGTCCTGCTTAGGGACAACAGAGTCTTGTTTCCTCCTGCCCTTCTGGGTCTGCCTGAGTTGAGGGACCAAGAATAATAGATAGTGAGATCTTCTATAATTTGCAGTTTAAGTCTAATTGTGTTATATTTATGTTTGTATTTAGACAGTGTCATAGAATGTTTAACTCCTGGTTTCCTCAGACTCTTTCAGCCTGGGGATCATCAGGGCTTGGAGAACAACCTGGGCTGACCAAAATCCCCTTTTAAATGGGACAGAAGACAATGGTCCTGTCCTGTTTCCAATGGTATATATGTCTGGTTGGCCTCCTGACACCTTGAATTTAGCCCAGTGAGACTAGGCTGACCACATGTACTGTTTGAAATGAAGAAGTACTATTGTTTCCTGTCCCGTTTGAAAAGATTCATCTGGTCAGCCTGAAACAATCACGGTGGTCTTTGGTGTGAAGCTCAACCCTGCTTTGTTACTGAATTCCAAGTCCCTCTACTGAGAGGACCTGGGGGCCCAGGGTGCTCTGTCCTCCCAGTTGTAGTAAGCACGTCACTGCTCATCCCAGCAGGCACTTCTGCTACAAGCACACTCAGCAACTCTGCACTTGTCCTGAGGAAGGAAAGGTGGAAGTCGTGCTGAATCACCCCCGAAAGTATCCCCTCCAACCATATACTGATATCTCAGAAAGGGATGCATGCACCTCAAATCTCTTTGCCACATGACAAGTTCTTGGCTTTCGAGGATCAATATAATTTACTCCCCTCACCTCCATCTAGTCGGACCATTTTGTTATTCTTCCTTTATTCAAGAACCTTGAGAGTCTTAGCTGAGTGTCTTGAGAGCCTAATTCACAGTCTCAAAATTCCTTTCACTGTGTCTGAGATGGGTGGAGGGACAGGATTGTATGTAGAGAAAATCTGCCCTGATATGTCAGAGTTCTGTAAGAAAAGTTACTCCCCCTACCCACACATCTAACATGACCCTCAGAACAATCACAGATCCCAATGCCCCGAGTAGAAATCCCACAGGAATAAAAATTGACAGCTCCATAAAAGAAAGAAATGCAACCAAGAGTGGTAGTTATATAAATAGTGAACAATTTGTAAGGATTGGTCACTCATAGAAATGGCCCAGTTAGGAAAAATGACAAAGTAAATGGCCTGTCATTTACCTCACCCACAACTGCCTGAGAGGATAGAAGGTTTTTCTAAGATCGGACAAGAATATCTGCAATAAAAGCAAAATTCTCACTTAACTTTTCTAAGCGAAATGAGGATTTCCTTGAAGAAATGTTCTAACTTTTTCTTTGAAGTGGAAAAGATGACTGGTCAATAGGCAATTACGCTTTCAAACATCTACTTGGATATATTTTCATATGGTTTTTAATAGATACATAACCTCAGGCTAAAATGACATTTAAAAGAAAATCCGTGGACAATATGTAAATGTTCAGTAGGTCATATAAATGCATGGACTTTTTATGTATTTGACTTCTCAGCATGTGAAATGTTACGGTTGCTGACTGTATTTCATAGCATCCCAGCAATACTCTGCTTGAGCTTAAATTTTAATTTTGGAAAATTTTCTTACAGAAGTCAGGAGATTTATGCAGAAAAGAGAGCCATGCTTGATCAGGGGTGATAAAATATCCCCCTAGAGAGCATGCAGATCCTTAAAGGCAAGCTCTCAGGATTTTACAAGGCTTTCCACAAATGAGAAAAAGCAGCATCGAAGGGTCTTGTATGAGACAGAGAAAGAGCCTCAGCCTTGATATAGGAAAGCCTAAGGGAGTAGAAACAATCCCCAGAGCCAAGTCCTTGGGGAGCCATGAAGTTGACCTAGCCTGCTAGAACCCACACGGACCTTCAGCTCGATTATGAATTAGATAGAGGTTGTGCTTAGCACTTTCTTTCTTCATCTTTCCTGTCCACCTGATATCATCCTACTTATCAGGATTTACATCTGTGCCCTTCTGAGCACTGGGAATGAAGGCCCCAATGTCCAGACTTCCCTCCACAACCACATTTCTTTCCTACTCACCAGGGCTGCCCTGGTGGCAGTGATGCCCGTATGCTCGTGGACTGCCCTCCTCCGAGAAGACTGGGTCATTTAAACAGGGGCCCTTTGAAAAAGCTATTGGTCTTCATCCAAATGTCCAATCACAGAAATGTTCAATGCTGGAGATACAAGTGGGGACATATTTAGGGGGCAAGATGGACCCCTTAAATGATACCACATAAGTAACTCTGTCTCCTGTCCACACATGTGTCCTCTAGGAGGCCATTTCTAAATCCCCAAGACATCAGAGATCAATGTTCGTGTCATCACTAAGAGCTGTTCTTACTCCAAGGACAAGTGGAAACCTTTCTGACTCAGAGAACAATCTGAACTAGTGAAGGGTGAACAGCAGAATGTGTTTCTATTTACGAATGTATACGATTTATAGATCTAGATTTTTTTTTAAGTCTAATAGAGGTCCTGGGGAGGTTGTTTTAATGAACAGATAAGAATGATTTGTAATTCTGGCATTAATTGCTTATATGTAAATGGCTGCTTCTGAAATGCTTAAGGGTCCATTTGAAACCCATTTGTTCTCTTTAAACCTTGGCCTAAAATTTAATTTGCATTCACAAGTTTCTCCCAAACCCCTTATTTTGTAGATAATGTAAAGGTAAATTTAGCTTGCTAATCTATACATGAGGTTCAGATTTCTGTGGTTTTTACTAGAGTGACTGTTTTTGAATCCTGAGTTATCCGGTATTTTCTTATGACTAATCCTCAGTTTTAAGACACATTTAAAATATGCAGTTTTGCTGTCCTTGCTTCACGATGCTAATTTTAGGCAAAGCTGCAGTGATAAAATCTACATAAATAAATACATAAATAAATAAAATCTACAAGGCTTCCTGGAACTACCACTTCCTGAAACAATAGTTTCCAGAAATGATTCTAATTAGTGTGTGTTCCATTGGCCACAGTGGATACTTTTATAGATGGTTTCCATTTGCAATAACTTGCTCACAGTGCACCCACTTTCATAAACACACACATACGTGTGTGTGTGTGTGTGTGTGTTAGTTGGCTTCAATACATGCCACCCACAGTTCAAATTATGCTGAAATTAAAAATTAAGTATGGATTTAGGAGGGTCCTGCTGACACTCTAAGCTCGTATCATGGTTAAAATAATATAGAGCCCTCTTCAAGAGTTCTGGTTGCTGATAAATCTGTAATCCTTTTTATAACATTTTTGTACATTGAAAAATAAGGATCCAAGATCCCAGAAATACACACATTGTAAATCCCAATGGCAATGAAGTAGATATTTTGCAGGTGGCCCCCTTTAGTCGCGGGAAAAAATTGACTTCCCATGTAGCTCTTCCAAACAGCTGGAGAAACCCAACCCCAATGTCAATCAGATTCCAGTGAGTGCAGGTCAGCTCTAACATCTGGCTAGCCTGTCTTCCCGCAGCACGGCCTCACACTTTGCTCTTTCCTGCACGTGTTCACTCTTTGGGAAATATTTTATTTACTCCACCATCTGCAAAACAAGATGGCCTCTGGAGCATCGATGAGAGTTGGACCTCTTCAAATTTGTCTTAGGTCAATAAACAACTGTGAAGCAGAAAGTAGTCTTTTTGCACTGACAGAGTGATTAACCATGCTCACCTCTCTTTTCTGGAGTTTTAGTTTTTATTACGTCTCCTATGAGTAAAGATCAAGCCATGAGCTTATAGTGATTTTCTTTTACAGGGTGAGAGAATGACAGCATCATATCAATTAATGATGGCATATTACCCAGCACAAGAAAAATGAAACTCAATTGTTTTTAATGTTAAAGTTTTAGGAATAAGCTTGCTGTTGGAGCTACCCACAAGGCTCATGACATGCTGTAGACTCACAAAAAGACCACATAACTGTGCCTTCCCATCACGGGTCCTCTTCTAACACAGAGGGAGGGGCTGCCCCGGAAACTCAGAAAGTGGATGGGCTCCAGACACGGGGACTCTCTAAAGATGTAAATTTCTGTTTGTTTTGGAGGGGTACCCTAAAAATATTGGCCGATCATATAAGGATTTTTCTTTTGTTTTGGAACTTGCTTGAATTGAACCAAGCTCTGCTGGAATTCTCGTCAGAACAGGCTCTCTCTCATGGTTTCTAGTATTTCCTGTCTCTGGCCAGGCTGCACAAAACTTCTCATGGTATTTTATCCTGTTTGGACTCAGTTCCAGTACAAACCTGAGATCAAGTTAAGGCAATGGAAAACAGAAAAGAGAAATTGGTGAGGAAAAAACATTGGCTCTGCTCAAAGAGTGTGATCCCTGTGAAAGAGTGTGAAAGTTTATTATTGTTATTTATTTTAGTGGAAGGTCGGTGGAGAGGAAAGAATGCCGTACTAAGTAGAGATCTGAGTTCCAGCTCTTATTCTGTTGCTGTCTAAGGTTGCATTTGCAAAGACATTTTGCCACGTTTGTCACGGAGATCCGAATTTCTCTAAAGAGTTTTCGTGGAGCATACTCTAAGGGCCTGTGCATTTCATTCTGAAAGTGCTTAAATATTTGGAAAGGTTATCTTTCTGACCTGGTCCCTGACCTTAAGTCAAAGCACTTAGCACGCACGTGGAGACTATGACTAGGCATTTGCACTTTACTGCCAATAGTAGTATTTCAAGCAGGTATCGTGGGAATTAGTTACAAACATATTATTTGTAGTTGACAGTTTTACTGATCCAGGAAAATATGTAGCTTTTGTTATTGTAATAATGGGAAAATCTAATGTCATTCTCCCTTTTAGATCTTCTCCTGCATAACATGAAAAGAGAAAACTAGTATGGAACCCCCTTTCCAAAGTTAACCAGGGCCGCCCCGTTCAGCCTCGCAGGTTGTACACTACACGATTCTAGAAAATTCGATTCCCCTGGGAGACAGTGACATGTTGTCTTTTGGTATTATGCGGAGCAATGGCCTTGACCCTCACACCTTCCTGTTCTAATCATAGTGTATCATTTTCCTTTCCTGAAGCAAGTTATGCACTTCTGTGGCTCTGTATCTTTGTCCACCAGGTTCCCTCTGCCTGACATACCTCCACTATTGCATTACAATTATTGCTTTTATTCTATTTCCTGAAACACAATAAAATTCTCACAGGCAGGAACTCTGCATGAAGCCTCAGAGCACAGGTAAATAAGTCTTTGGCAAGTGTGGTGTCTTGCTGTGTTTTGTCCAATTTACATTCTCCAGAAACACAACTAATGAAGAGAGGGAGAGCTTAAACATTAAATTTTAAGTGACGTACAATTAAAAATGCCTTGTGGGAATCGACACAAGCAAATTTGAACCTGTCTTCTTTTGCTCTTGACTTCATATCTTCAACTCAGTCAGTGTTTGTCTCCTTTCCTCATCTGTTTCTGTACTGGCTTGTCATCAAGGCCCAGAACTTTCAGAAAATTCCCAAGGTGCAATAGCAAGTTTTCATATTTCTTTTTGTTTAATCTTCCTTCTGTTGTTCTGCATATCTCCATTTCTAAGGGTATTACAATACCAAAGGGGGAAAGAAAAGAAGATGCACAGAACATTGAAATTCAGGAAAGTGGGACAAGACTTAACATATAAAGGGATAAGCAAAGATAAAAAGCATGAATAGCAATTAATATTAGAAGAGCCATACCGTGCAGCATAGTGAGTGGGGCACAGACACAGGAACCTGAACTGTCTGGGTCCGAATCACAGCTCCAGCACCTATTTCATTTCTCTGTGCTTCAGAGTTCTCACCTATGAAATGGAAATAATTGTTCCAGGATTAAACACATTAATATATGTTGATTCTCGCTATCTGCAGTTATCTGTGCTATTTATATTCTATAAAGTTGCAAAGAACTCTGAGTTAACAAATACAGAAAGCTGTCCTGGAAGAAACACAGAGTTGATTTCCCATAAGCCTCTGGTCATTTTCATCAATCGACAAGCACATAATTTTGTTTTATGTGAGTTTTTATCTAAAGACACCTTATTTAACACATACTGTTGATTCATGAAAATTGAATTCCCTGCCAAGAGCAATACAACTTATGCCCAAATAAAGTTAATCTGACACGTGTATTTTCTCTGTAAGGCACATCACAGCTTTCTTGTGTATAGAAACAGCAGACAGCACTTTAATACTATACTATGCTGGGGGCCATTTTAAACAGCAAAACTACCAACACAATGCACAAAAATGCAAAAACCAGGGCACTAAATAGACAGTAAAAGGACACTTGATTACAGTATGAGAGCTGAGAGGAGAAAGCAAAGTGTCATTTTGTTCTGCCTTAGCTGGAAATGTTCTCATCTGGAAGCTCAAATCTTCCATTCATGTCCACGAATGACTATGAAAGCACCGTGAAGTATCGATTTGGGGTTACAAGAAAATTTTAGTGAGTAGGTGAATTGGCATACACCTAATCTGCAAATAATGAGGATCAACTATCTATTTAAAAAAAAACTTAAAATAATTTCTGGTACAAGGTAAGCCCTATATATGTGTTTGCTCTTATTATACAAGGTATACGCATATTACAAGGTCTGACAATTAAGTATGCGAACTCATCCTAAAAAACGTGCTGCATATCTCATTGCTGGATATCACTATGGTCACCTTTGAAGTACTCCCCTTGGGAAGCTATGCACTGACCCCAGTGCCTAGTGCACCCTTCAGAGCAATTTTGGAACTCTTTTTCTGAAGTGGCCATCAGAGCTGTTGTCACATGGCCCTTGATGTCCTGAATATCATCAAAATGTCTTGCTTCCAATATTTCTTTTATCTTTGGGTAAAGAAATAAGTCATTGGGGGCCAGATCAGGTGAGTAGGGAGGGTGTTCTAATACAGATATTTGTTTACTGGCTAAAAACTCCCTCAGACGTGCCCTGTGAGCTGGTGCATTGTCATGATGCAAGAGCCATGAGTTGTTGGCGAAAAGCTCAGGTTGTTTTCATTTAACTTTTTCACGCAGACTTTTCAGCACTTCCAAATCATAAACTTGGTTGACTGTTTGTCCAGTTGGTACAAATTCATAATGAACAATCCCTCTGATATCAAAAGAGTTTAGCAGCATCGTTTCGACTCTTGATTTGGACTGACGGAAATATTTTGATTGTGGAGAACTGGCTGACTTCCATTGTGCACTTTGACACTTTGTTTCAGGGTCGTACTGGTACACCCATCTTGCATCACCAGTGATAACACGGCCCAAAACATTGTATGGCCACTCCAAAAGGTCTTCGCAAATTTCAACTCTCCTTTGTTTTTGTTCATGGGTGAGCTTCTTCGAGACCATTTTTACACACACTTTTCTCATGCCAAGATTTTCAGTTAAGATTTTCCTAACTGTTTCTTTATTGATATGTACTTCTCATGGTCAGCCAATGATTTTAATGCACAATTTGAAGAGCTTTTGCAACGTTTTTGTCAGTTCTGCTTGTTACTGGCAGCCCTGACCTCTCTTCACCAGTGATGCTTTCTCTCCCCTCAAAAGAACATTTAATTCATTTGAACACTGCCATTTTCTTCATGGCATTATCCCCATAAACTTGGACTAAAGTGTTTCTGATTTCACTTCTACTCTTGCCAAGTTTAACAAGAAATTTTATGTTTGTTCATTGCTCTAATTCAAGCTCCAAAATTCTTGTGATGGCACACAAAAATATGAAACAATAATAATGAACATCACTCAGCAAGACACTGCCACATGTCAATATGAACACAGCTGTGAGACAGAGGTATAACAAGGTTATGAGACCTCACCGAATGTTTGTCCAGTGCTGCCAATGTAAACTCATGGTGGCAAATTCAAGGATTTAATGGTCAGACCTCATATACAAATTAGGTACATTTTTTACTGCTATGACGGTTAATTTTATATTCCAACTTAGCGTAGTTAACAGTACCCAGATAGTTAACCGAACAGTAGTCTAAGTGTTGCTGTGAGGATTTTGTAGCTGTAATTAACATCCACAAAAGTAAAGGAGATTTTCCTCAATTATGTGGGTGAGCTTCATTCAATCCATTAAAGAAGGCCATAAGAGCAAATACTGAGGTTTCCTGGAGAAGAAATTCTGCCTCAAGACTGCAGAACACTTCTGAGTGTTTAGCCTGTTAGCTTGCCAGTCCCCACAATCACAGGAGCCAATTTCTTAAAAGAGATCTCTGAGCACGCACACACACACACACACACACACACACACACACACGGACACCTCCTATTGGTTCTGTTTTTCTGGAGAACCCTAACACACACATTTACTTTTGATTATTTTCTCTTTTGTGATGATACAGTGAAGTGAGAGGGACACTTGATTGGAAATCAGGAGGTCTAGACCTTTATCTCATCTGTGTCTCCTTATAAGAAATTTCATCAACCACATGGTTAGCTTGGCCATTCTCTGTGGGCCATTCTAGTTCCAAGATTCCCCAGGCAGAGGCAAGAGTGTGAGTACAAGCCTTTCCTCTCTTCACCCTGTCTTCCAACTCTCCTCATAGAATCATGAAGTGTGAGAGTTGGCTAGAACCTTGGAGATTATATCATCCAAACTCTTTGTTTCTTCAAGCCCTAATGTAAAAGTACAAATATACTGGTTTCCATTCTCTTTCCTCCTCCTCAGGCTGGACAAAAACTCTTGTAAGATTTGCTCAGTCTGTGAGATTCTGTGAACCCTTGGGAAGTCCTGCCAACTGTGGCCTAAACAACAAAAAATTAGGAGACATTAGTGGTGGGGGATGAAGGGGGTGGGAAAGATGGGATTCTTTTAAAACCCTGAGATGTTAGCAGAAAATTGATCAAAGCCAAGATGAGTTTCACCCATCTCTTCTAACAAGCTGCTAATATTGTAGTGGCAGCCCTGTCAGGATAATTTGTCACACATGTCCCTGTGTGGGCTGAAGCCCCTTCAGAGTCATCTTCCCAACCCACTGCCACAGGCAACTTGTCAGAAATAAAGCTCTGACAGAGAATGGAAAGGGAACTGCAGGGGGCGGGGGATAGTTAATGGCCACTGACAAGTTGTCTGGGCCCACTCCCCCAGATCTTGCAATCACAGTCGTATCTACCGTCATTAGGCTTGAAGAGCGTCCTGTTACTTCCGTCACATGTCTGTTACTGCCATGACTGCAATCCCCACTGTCCCAAAGATGCTGTTCAGAAAAAAAATAGCACCTCCTGAAAAATAAGTGTCAACACTGGTTAGCAGACCAATAAAAAGCAACGATAGCGAGACTCCTTGCTGAGACAGGCGTGGCAGTGATCCCTTAGCCAGGGCAAAGTGCTCTTGGGCAGAATGACGGTCTGTGACCCCAGAGGGACCTGTGTCCAAGTATCAGCTGTGGGGTGAACAGCCAACACAGTGAGCCCATCCATCAGATGGGGACCCTAGTACGTGCTTAAGTGGCTCTTGAGCAGACCATCAATTGGCCAACACTGTTGTCATTATCGGGCCTCACAAAGGTCCCATTCTTTCTGCTTTTAACATAAAGATGCCAACAAAACATCTGTTGTGGGTAGACCAGAAAACAGAAAGATGGAACGGAATTCAAGGTGCAGTGGATACGGGCGGCAGAAATAACGCCCGTGTCACAGCCTCGGTTATACAGGTCTCTTTTGGACTGAACCATACAATGTGGAGAAGAGAAGGCATAATTTCCCCTTATTTTTCCATACCTTTAACAACATGCCAAATCATAAAGAAATTATACTGTGTTTTTTCAAGGAAGGCTTCTAAATTGCATGTTTATGTGTCTATTCATATATACCCTGCTCAAACCAAAATAGATTTGAAGATGCATCATATCTCTAACAGTATTAATTATGTAATCTTTATGTGGAAGCTACTTAAATAATATTAGTTAAAGATCAGTCACACTGATCCTAAAATGTTAGCATTGGAGGTTATCTTAAATACCATCTGGCCAGGCCAACTTCATCCCTTATCAGAGAAGTGATTTGCAGAAATTGGTGAAATGACTTTTCAGAACTCACACAGTTAGTGCATGTAGAACCATATTTCAAATTTGGTGTCCTTCAAAACTCAGTTATTTTTCTCCTCCTTCCACCATGTTAATTTTATAGGCATTCAGAAGGAAGGGAAGTCCAGGGAGAGCTTTCTGTGGACCGGGAGGAGTATCGCAGGTTTAACTCCTTAATCAGGGCTCAAAAATTCATGTCATTTGGGCTGGACAGGAAGCTAGAAAGGCAGACTTAATTCCAGAAGGGCAAAGAAAAAGGATCCTCACTGAAGAGAAGTGAAAATGCAGGCAACCAGGAGATACAACCAATTTAAACAGCTGAGCAAAGAAAGAGCGAGGCTAATATGGAGTAAGACTTGAAAACCTTAGAAAAATTATTCATACTATGAAATTACTAATTCCAACTTCAAATCTAACAGTGGAAAAAGCTGAGTTTATCAACCTGCTGTGTGCTCTTAAGTTGCAAGCCTCATCTAAATCATCTGCTAGATTGCTCACATGTTAGTCAAGGAGTTCTTAACCTCCAGACAAGAAAATGTGCATATTGCTGATGACTAGACATAAAGAAGTAAAATGAGAGAACATGGCACAGAGAAGTCCCCAAACCCCCACCCAAAGGTGGGTGATGACAACATAGGTGAATAAAGGGAAGAAAACCTCTGATGAAGTTATAAATAATCTTGCAGGAGGCATAGCAAATCAGCATCATACTGTATAGAAACAGCCAAAAAGACTGAGCAGGCTTCTTCTTGCCTCCCTTCCTGTGCTCTCCATCCTCTCTCTGCTGCATTCCCATGCCTTTCTTCACTTGGGTTCTATATAACAAGGAAATATATAGCAAGTTAATTGGCGGGTACCCTTTTGAGAAAAAAAAATTAGAGAGATAGATTTCTTTAACCAGATGTTGGAAGTCAATTTTATCCATTTTTCTTCTATCGTGCCTTTCCCCTCTTGTTCTTCCCCAGCCAGCCAAAGTAAACAGAATCTGGATGTTAAGGATCTACGTGAGGCAGTGTTTTAAAGAGATCCATTTATCATACACCATAAAAGCAACTGGAAAGCAGAGGAGTAAAGGGCTCAAAGGCATGACCTCAGCAGCTGTGGGTCTTCATGTCCTGTAACTTTCCCTAACAAAAGAAAAGTTGAAGAGGTCCTCACTCCTTCTTAACCCTGATGCTGAGTTGCTGAATTCACCTGCCACCTTCACTGACCTCTGAACAGCCCAAATCCTCAACTGCAGAGCACAGAGAGAGGCACCAAACAGATACATAAGGGAATGCATGTAAGGCACTGAGCACAGGCCCTGGCACGAAGTAAGTGCTCAGTAAATGGTCACTGCTGCGGTGGCCATTCTTGTCCTAAGCTCTGTCCTCCTCCTCCTCTTCCCCTTTCCCCTCCTCCTAATGAATCTTACCGGAGTCTCCAACCAGCCATCTGGCTGCTAGGTCACATTTTTATTCCAGTCTTGTTTGCAAGAATAAATGAATAGTCTTTAAAATATCTCTACTTTGATGAGTAAGTAGGATGAGTTTCGGGAGTAGCTCAGGGTTTTTCAGATCCAGAGTATAAAGTGTTCTCTCTCTCTCTCTCTCTCTCTTTCTATCTTTATCTCTGTCATTGAACTTATTTTACAGGAAGATAGAGAGTGCTGAATATTTTGAACCAATAGATTTTTAAATGATAAATGGTCATTCTCATCCTTTATAATATCGTTGAAAAATCATTTATCAGTTTAGTGACCAATTTTGACTCGCAAAAAGTATGAATGACTTTTTTGATTGTGTTTGCACTCCTGAAGTCTACTTGTTGCCCTGTTAGGCAAATGTGAAAGGCAAAAACGGAAGCCTTTGTGTTCCCAGTGATAAAGCCTATGCACCTACTGGGCTCCGGGTGCCCAAGGAAGTCGGCCTCAACCCTTTCTGCGTGGGCACTTCTGCCTGGATCTCTCTGGCGCCCTCTGAACCTTCTGACCTCACCTCTTGGTTATTCAGTTCCTCACTCCCCAACCCAGATAGAGGTCAGAAAGGTAAGCAGTCATTGAGTTTGCTGCTTGGAACGAGAGCTATAATGACATAAACCTAATGTCCCAGATAGTGAAGTCGGGGAGGCAGATGTGAATCTACTCCTGTCCTTTAAAAAGAAATCCAAGAAAATGAGTGAGGATTGCAATCCTCAAGAAATAAAAATGGGGCTGGGAAATGAGAACCAGAGCCAAGAGTAAAAAGTTAGCAGAACAGGAATTAACAAAGAACAACTAAGAGAAGGAGGGGGAAGGGGAAGGGAGGGAGGAGGAAGGGGACAGGGGGGAGGAGGGGGGAGGAAGAGGATGGAGAAGGAGGGAAAAGAAGAATAAGGACAACTGCCACCATCATCACCACCTAATAGGGCTCTAAATAAGTTTCTCAAGTTGGGTTAAAGTACCTGAGGCTCAAGTGTTCTGGCCCCTGGTGAGCGGATCGGTGGGTGGGTCATGCTGGTACTAAAAGACAGCGTTCGTCTAAGAACCCGTCCCCTTTTCTCTGAGGCCCCATCACTCCATTCCACAAAACGTGTCACTCTGAGGAATTCAAAAGAGGGCTAATATTTATCCTTTTCTAGGTAGTATATTTCGAGCTAATTTGGGGTATTTACAAATACTCAAATTAAAAAAAAGTCATTTACAAATGAAATTTGGGGGGGCTTTATGAGCATGCTAGAGTAAGCATTTGGAAGATGTGACAGCATCTGAAACAGCCTACATTCTTTAGACACTTAGAATTATCATATTGTCCACGGTAAACCTTTGCCAAGAACAGTAATTGTTTTCAAGTAGCCTTGGTCCTGCAGCACTGAGTGAAGATGAGGAGTGTTTATGCTCATAAAAAGTTAATGGAAGACACAGTCACTTGGCTATACATGCCTGTTTCTGCAGAGGGAAACTAATATTGGATGTAGGAGTGATGAGCCCTTGGGGCTTTGATACTCCTATGAACTAGATATTGACAGGGAGTGTGTGTTTTCCCAGT
Organism: Lyroderma lyra; assembly: GCA_004026885.1. Lineage (NCBI taxonomy): Eukaryota > Metazoa > Chordata > Mammalia > Chiroptera > Megadermatidae > Lyroderma > Lyroderma lyra. The sequence goes on along the minus strand of PVJL010000194.1, from coordinate 276,615 downwards.
TTCTCGTTTGGAGCTCTTTCATCTTAATTATTATAGACAAAAGCCGATTGAACCTGACATAACGTGCTATGTTTCCAGTGTATTTTGTACTAGTGATGCCTACGTATACATCTCGCCATCTTTTCTTGTTCTCCCTACCGGATCCAGCAAGAAAGTTTACCTCCTAAGAGTTTTCTTGTGTAACTCAGAATCTTGCTATTCCCATGGCATACTGAGCTGCAGAGCAGGAAAATGGAAATTAAGACGACAGAAACAAATCCCAGAGTAGAAAACTATTCTCTGGATCCTTGCAAAATCCCCCAGTTGTGATCAAAGAGAGACCCATGTTACCCACTTCTTCAGTAAACTCCCTCAGGTACACCCTAGCACCACCAGCTTTGTTAGGAAATGACCCCATTGTTCCTGTGGGCTCCGGAGAAGAGAGCCTGAAATGACCCCAGGGATAGACTAATGGTCCCAGGAAGAACATTTAAGGCATTGAGATTGCTCCAAGCTTACTTAAATTTCATCTCCTTCATAAAAATTTATCTGACTACCCATCTGAGGGTGCTTTTCCAGTTCTCTGAATTCCTAAAACCCTTAGAATATATTGCATAGTCTGATTTTTAGCTTAGATTCCTAAGTACCAATTTCTGGTTGCTGTTGGTGTGGGACCTTGTCTTCCCACGATCATCTTCACATGCTCAGGGATGATGGCTCTTTGGGCTGCACGGTGCCTAGAACACTGGACAAGAGGCCTTAGTAAATACTGGTTTGTTTGACCTCAGAGAAATGATCTAGTTATTGTCCTCAGGCCAGTAAGTTTTTATTTAAAGAAAACAGAGGCATTTTTAATGTCCACAGTACTAAACAAAAGAAGTTCAGCATAACTTTAAGGGGGAGAGATTCCTTCAGTCAGGTCCAGAATATATGCCAAAGACTTCTGTAGCTGTTGGTGGGACAAATAGGCAAGACTTCTCCCCCAGGGTGGTGGATAATAAAAGAAAGTTGCTCAGGTAGGTGGGAGGCTGCTCTCTAATTCTGCTACGTGCAGACATACCTAAAGCACAGGGCAATAGTATGAGGTGGCCAATATAATGCTTATAAAATAAATACAACCGAAGACAATTTTTTATAAAGCAATATTATTGAGGTTGCTTTACAATACAGTGGACCTACATAAAATGTACCCATTCAAAGTGGGTTCAGTAAGGTCAATCAATTTGGACAGAGGTATACACTCATGTATCCAAAACTCCAATTAAGATATAGAACATTTTAAAAACTCCAAAATGTCCCTGTTATTTTTGTTTTGCCATCAATTCCAACCTACTCCCTAGCCCCAACTCCAAAACTGATGTTTTTTCTGTCACTATAGATCAGTCTGCTTTTTCTAGAATTTTATAGGAATTGAATCATATAGTACCATACTCTTTTGAGTGAAGCGTCTTTCACTCAGCACAATGTTTCTGAGATTCATTCATGTCTTCGTATGTATCACTAGTTTGTTCCTTTTTATAGCTGAGCAATATATCATTATATAAATGTACCACATTTTGTTTCTGTTCACCATTGATGAATATTTGAGTGGTTTAGTTTTTTTGTCTGTTAGGAATAAAGCTGTCGTGAATATATGAGTTCAAGTCTTTATTTCATTTCTCCTGGATAAATACCTTAAATACAATTGCTAGGTGCTTGGTTTATGTATTTGTAACATTATGAGAAACTATCAAGCTGTTTTTCTAAAGTGGTCAGACCATTTTAAATCTATTTCCACTATTCAGTATATGAACATTCCATTTGTTCCACATCCTTGCTAATATTCAGTATTGTCAGTTGGTTGTCTTTTTACCTGTTTTAGTGAGTATGAAGTAATATCTCATTGTGTTTTCAATTTTCATCTCCCGGTAACTAATCCTGTTGAACATATTTCATTCATTTTTTGGTCATTTGGTTATCTTATTTTTCAAGTGCTTATTCAAGTCTTTGCCCATTTTTATGTTTGATCACTTTATTTGTTATTATTACATTGTGCAAGTATTTTACATATTCTGGATGACAGTTTCTCATCAGGTATAGATATTACAAATATTTTCTCCCAGTTTCTTCCTTACCTTTTGATTTTCTTAATGGTGTCTTTTGAAAAATAAACATTTTTAATTTTAATAAAATCCAATTATTTATTTATTTATTTATTTATTGTTAGTGCCTTTTGCATTGTATCCAAAAAATCTTTTCTTACTCCGAAGTCACTAAGATATTTACTTCTTTTTGATCAGTAGTCAGCAAGGTAATCAATATTATCCTTTAAGGGCCAAATTGTCACTGTTGAAACTACTCAACTTTGCTATTGTAGCACAAAAGCATCCATTGAAAATGTATAAATAAATGGAGATGGCCATATTTGGCCAGTGGACTATGGTTTGCCAACCTCTGCTTTAGAAACTTTATAGATTTACTTTTACATTTAGGCCAATAATCCACTTCCAATTAATTGTGATATGAGTTAAGAACTGAGATAGATATTTTTACATTTTACTGCATATATATCCAGACATCCTAGCAGCATTTATTGAAAAGACTATCCTTTCCATTAAAAGTATCATACACCATAATCTGATTAAATTTATCCCTGGCATGCAAGGATAATTTAACACATTCAAATCAGTAAGTCTGATGTAACATATTAACAGAATAAAGAATAAAAATCACATGATTACCTGAATAGATTCAGAAAGAACACTGAACAAAATTCAACATCATTTTATGATTAAAAACTCTCAGCAAATTAGGTATAGAAGGAAGGTACTTTAACATAATAAGGGCTGTTTATGACAAACTTACAAATACACAACATCATATTCAATTATGGAAAGCTGAAAGTTCTTTCTTTAAAATCAGGAATAAGACAAGGGTACCTACTCTTACCACTTTTATTCAACACAGTACTGGAAGTCTCAGAATGAATAATTAAGCAAGATAAAGAAATAACAGGTGTCCAGATCAGATAGGAAGAAGTAAAATTGTCTTTGTTTGCTGACAATCTGATCTTGTATATAGAAAACTCTAATGAGAACAACAATAATGTGTTAGAACTAATAAATGAACTGTGAAGTTGTAGGATATGAAATCAATATAAAAGAAGGTCAATTGTGTTCCCAAACACTAACAATAAACTATCAGAAAAGGAAATTAAGAAAACAACCCTATTTACAATAGCATCAAAACAAACAAAAAATAGTGATAAATTTAACCAAGGAATTAGAAGAACTGTACTCTGAAAACTATAAAACACTCATGAAAGACATTGAAAAAGACAAAAATAAATGAAAAGATATACCATGTTCATGAATTGGAAGATTTAATCATGTCAAGATGTCTTTACTACCCAAAGTGATCTACAGAATGATTGAAATCTCTATCAAAATACCATGGCCATTTTTCACAAAAATATAAGAAAACATTCTAAAATTTGTATAAAATCACAAAGGATTCTGAATAGGCAAAGAAACCTTGAGAAAGAAGACCAAAGCTGGAGGCATCAGACTTTCTTATTTCAAACAACATTACAAAGCTATAGTAATCAAAACAGTATGATACTGGCAAAAAAAACAGAACCATAGGCAAATGGAACAGAATACAGACCACAGAAATAAAACCATACCTATAAATTCAAATAATCTTTGACAAAGCAAGACACAAAATGAGGAAAAAATACTCTCTTCAAAAACAATGCTAAAAAACTGAATAGTCACATGCAACAGAATAAAACTGAACTCCTACCTTAATACCATACACAAAAATTACTTGAAATGGATTAAAGACTTAAATGTAAGACCCAAAACCATAAAACTTCTAGAAGACAAGATAGGAAAAATCTCCTTGACATTGGTCTTGACAATAATATTTTTGTATATGACACCAAAAGCATAGGCAACAAAACCAAAAAGGAGTTATATCAAACTAGAAATCTTGCACATCAGCTAAAGAAACCATCAATGAAATGAAAAGACAACCTATAGAATAGAAGAAAATATTTGTAAAGCATCTATCTGATGAGGGGTTAATAACCAAAATATATAAAAACTTATAAAACTCAACAGTAAGAAACAGGCAAACGAAACTAAATAAAACAAAAAATGGGCAGAGGACTTGAATAGGAATTTTTCCAAAAAGACATTCAAATGGCCAATAGGTACATAAATAAGTACACAGCATCATTAATCATCAAGGAAATGCAAGTCAAAATTGTAATGCGATATCACTTCACACTGATTAGAACGGCTTTTATCAAAAGACAAGCAACGACAAGTGTTTGCAAGTACATGAAGAAAGTAAATTGGAACAGCCATTATGGAAAACACTATAGAGATTCCACAAAAAATTAAAACTAGAATACCATACAATCTATCAATTTCACTGAGTACACACACACACACACACACACACACACACACACACACACGGGAAACAAAATCAGTATCACAAAAATATATGAGTATCTGCATTCCCCTATTCATTGAATCATTATCCACAATAGCCAAGATATTAAAAAAAAAAAACAAAAACAAAAACCTAACAGTCCATGAACAAGTGAATTGACAAAGGAGATGTGAATGTATATATGAATGTTATTCGGCCATGAGAAAGAAGGAAATCTTGCCATTTACAACAACATCAATGAACCTGAAGACTAAATTATGCTAAACAAAATTAGAGAAAAACAAATAATAAATTATCTCATTTGTATAAGGAATCTAAATTTAAAAAGAAAATGTTGAACTCCTAGAAACAATAGAATGGTGGTTACATTACCAAGGGTTGGGGGTGTGGAGGAGATGGGTATATGCTGGTCAAAGGGTATGAGTCTTCCATTATAAAATGAATAAATTCTGAAAATGTGATGTACAGCATGGTGACTATAGTTAATAATGTGTTATGTGTTTGAAAGTTGCTAAGAGAGTAGACGTTAAGTATTTTCATCACACACACACACACACACACACACACACACACACACTGATAACTATTAGGTAATGGACATGCTTTTTAACTTGACTGTGGCAATCATTTCACAAAGTATACATACATCAAATTACCATGTTGTACATTCTAAATATGTACAATTGCTTGTCAATTATACCTCAATAAAGCTGAAAATAAAATTTTAAAATAAATTTTAAAAAGACTCTTCTTTCTCCATTGAGTGTACTTGGTACTACATTAAAAATCCATTAACCATGTAAGGGTAAATATGTTTCTGGGCTTTCTAGTCTAGTTTATTGATAAACATGTCTATTTTTATGCCAGTCCCACACTTTTTTGATTACTGTAGCTTTATAGTAATTCTCAAAATCTGGCAATGTATGCGCTTCAGCTTTGCTCTTGTTCTCTCTCTCTCTCTCTCTCTCTCTCTCTCTCTCTCTCTCTCTCTCTCTCCCTAAAAGTGCTTTGGCACATATAAGTTCTTTGCTTTTATAATATAAATATTAGTACTATGTTTCCTGCTGGGATTGTGATTGGTATTGCATGAAATGTATTGATTAATATGGCAAGAATTGTCATTTTAACAATATGAAATTTTCAAATCATGAACATGGTATATCTCTCCATTTGTTTAAGTTTTGTTTACTTTTTCTCAGGTTTGTTTTATATAGTATTTAGTCTATGGGTCTTAAGCATCTTTTTTAAAATTTGCCTCTAAGTATTTCATGTTTTGGATACTATTTGATGGTATTTTTTATTTCAATGTTCAGTTTTTTAATTAAATTACTACTATATAGAAATGTATTTAATTTTTGTATTAAATTTGTATTCTGGGATAGTACTAAATGCAGCTTCTAATTCCAGTAACGTTTTCTTTGTAGATCTCTTAAGATATTTCCTATGCACAATTATGTTTTCACGAATCAAAACAGTTTACTGTTTTCTTTTCATCTGGTCAATTTTTTTTCTCTTTCTTGTATCACTGGCTAGGATTTTCACAATAGTCTCCAACAGCTGTGAGTCGACATTCTTATCTTGTTCCTGATCTGAGGCGAAAAGCATTCAGGATTTTTTTTTCCTCTAAAGTATTATGTGCCAGACACATTGCACTTTAGTACTGGGTCTGAGGTTGTTTTTGGTTTGTTTGTTTGTTTTCTAATATATATACAGAGGGGCCAAAAAATGTATACACCTTTTAAGAAAGGAAAACATTGTATTAAAATTGTAATACTCAATAAATACTGATAAGGAAAAAGGAATACAAGTCAGGTTTGACTTCTGCAATTATAAGAGGTGCTCCAAGTGGTTACCATCAGTATTTATGTAATACATAGATAACATCTCTTAAAATGTGTATACATATTTTTGGCACCTCAGTATATATTTTATATATATGTATTTATTGGAAAATGGAATATATATGTATGTGTGTGTGTGTGTGTGTGTGTGTGTGTGTGTGTATTTCCATTTACTTTTACCTTTCTTAATTTCTTTCTTCAGGGTCTTATAGTTTCCTGAGTGCAGTTCTTTCATCTCCTTGGTTACATTTATTCCTTGATATTTTACTTTGATGAAATTGTAAATGGGATTATTTTCTTCATTTCTCTTCCTGATAGTTCATTATTGGTGAATAAAAATGCAACTTATTTCTGAATATTAATTTCATATCCTGGCACTTTACTAAATTCACTTATCAGTACTAATATAATAGTTTTTTGGTAGAATCTTTTGGGTTTTCTATGTGTAATATCATGTCATCTGTAAATAATGAGAGTTTTACATCTTCCTTTTCTATTTGGATGACTTTTATTTCTTTCTCTTGCTTGATTGCTGTGGTTAGGACTTCCAATATTATGTTGAATAAAAGTGGTAAAAGTAGGCATTCTTGTCTTGTTCCTGACCTTAAGGATAAGGCTTTTAACTTTTCATCATTGATTATGATGCTAGCTGTGGGTTTGTTGTATATGGCCTTTATTATATTGAGGAGATATGTTCTCTCTGTTCCCACTTTGACGAGAGTTTTTATCATAAATGGAGCTGGATTTTGTCAACTGCTTTTTCTGCATCAATTGATATGATCATATGATTTTTGTCTTTCATTTTGTTTATGTGCTGTATAACTGATTTGTGAATATTGAACCAACCTTGTATGTACCCCTGGAATAAATCCCACTTGATCATGGTATATTACCTTCTTGATATATGGCTGTGTGCAGGTTACTAATATTTTGTTGAGTATTTTTGAATCTATGTTTATCAGGGATATAAGCCTACAATGTCTTTGTCTGCTTTAGGGATCAGGGTAATGATGACCTTGAAAAATGAGCTTGGAAGCATTTCTTCCTCTTGAATTTTTTGAAATATTATAGTTTGAAAAAGATAAATGTTAATTCTTTTTTGAATGTTCGATGATATTCACCTGTGAAGCCATCCAGTCCAGGACTTTTGTTTGTTTTAATTTCTTTTGTTAATGATTCAATTTTGTTAGTAGTAATCATTCTGTTCAGATTTTCTATTTCTTCTTGATTCAGTCTTGGAAGATTGTATGTTTCTAGAAATTTATCCATTTCTTCCAGATCACTCAACTTGTTAGCGTACAATTGTTCATGATATTTTCTCATAATCCTTTGTATTTCTGTGGTGCCAGTTGTTACTTTTCTTCTTTCATTTCTGATTTTATTTCTTTGAGTCCTTTCTCTTTCTTTCTTGATGAGTCTGACTAAAGTTTTATTGATTTTGTTTATCTTTTCAAAGAACCAGCCCTTGGTTTCATTGATTTATATATATATATATATATATATATATATATATATAGCCTCTATTTTGTTTATTTCTACTCTCATCTTTATTATATCTTTCCTTTTACTCACTTTGGGCTTTGATTATTGTTTTTTTTTTTCCTAGTTCCTTTAAGTGTAAAGTTATATTGTGTATTTGAAATTTTTCTTATTTCTTGAGGTAGCCTTGTATTCCTATGAATTTCTCCCTTGGACTGCTTTCATTATGTTCCATTGATTTTGGATTATTCTGTTTTCATTTTCACATGTTTCAAGGTATCTTTTGATTTCTTCCTTGATTGCATTGTTGACCCATTCATTATTTAGTAGCAGGTCATTTAGCCTCCATGTGTTTGTGTGTTTTTTCAGTGTTTTCCTTCTAATTGATTTCTGGTTTCATATCATTGTAGTCAGACAAGACTTTTGATATAATTTTAATCTTCTTAAATTTAGCGAGACTTGTTTTGTGGCCTAACATGTGGTCTATCTTGGAAAATGTTCTATGTTTCCTTGAAAAGTCTGTTTATTCTGCTGCTTTGGGATGAAATGCTTTAAAAATATTAATTAAATCCATCTGGTCCAAATGCCATTTAAGGCCACTGTTTTCTTGTTGATTTGTTGTCTGGGAGATCTGTCCATTGGTGTCGATGGGATGTTAAAGTCCCTGACTATGATTGTGTTTCTGTCCATCTCTCCCGTTATGTCAGTCAATATTTGTTTTATATATTTAGGTGCTTCTGTGTTGGGTGGATAAATGTTTACAAAGGCTATATCCCCTTATTGGAGTGATTCTTTTATCATTGTGTAATGTCCCTCTTTGTCTCTCATTATAGTTAATACATTGCTTTTTAAAAAAATTTTTTGCTTTGACCAATTAAATGTCTTTTTAATGATAGATAGGTCAGCTTTTCATTCCTGGGATAAACCCAACTGATCATAATGGCCAATGTTTTTATATTTCGTTAGCTTCAACTTGCTAAAACAGTAAATATATTATTAGAATTTTTAAAAGTTAAAATAGCATAATCAAACAGACTGTAATGACAGAGAACAAGTAGGGAACCTATATTAAATTAGGTAATCAAAATACGCTTCTTGGAGAAAATAATATACAGAGGGTGCTGAAAAATGTATATATATTTTAAGAAGGGAAAAAACTGTATTAAAATTGTAACACTCAATATATACCAATAACAAAAGATGAATACAAATCACATTTGACTTCTGCAATTACAAGAGGTGCTCAGCATCCAGATACTGCTGATTACGAAGAACTACTGTTTGAACAACATTGACTAAAGTGTCCACTTGTATCCCTGCACATGCCATTTCAATTTCTTCCTAAAGTACCACCAGTCTAGCTGGTTTTCTATGGTATACCACATCCTTTAAGGTCCCCCATAGGTAGAAGTCAAGGGGTGGTAAGTCAGGAAAACATGGAGGAAACTCAAAGAATGTTCTGGAACTTCAAATGAATTTCTTTAAAGTGGTCTTGTGATCCTCAAATAACAACTGTGTTCCCACCATTTTCTTTGACTGTTCTGCTTGTCATATGGTGACACAAGCATTCATTTGATTAACACCATCTTTCGAGCGGACACCATATTAACATTGTTACCATAATTTAATTCAACTTTAAAAAGTAATATATAGATAACATTGCTTAAAATGTATATACATTTTTTGGCACCCTGGTATAAGCTACAACATACAAGATAAATAGAAAGCAGTTATAAATATCTTCATTCAGCAATTCTATGACATTAGTAGAACTACAAAAAAATCTATTAAACTTTAAGCCATACCTCTTTTTTACAAGTGAGGGTACATGTTGTTACATGGGTCGATAGTTTATTCCTTTTTATTTCTGAGTTATACTTCATTGCAAGACTATCTTATGACCTGTTCACTCATTCTTCTGTTGATGGATACCTGTGCTGCTTTAGTTTTTCTTGTTGATGATGTTATATGCATAAAACTGCTATGAACATTCTTGCATGAGGCTTTTCGGGGTGGGGGCTTTTTTGTTTTGTTTTCTTGGAAGAACATCTAAGACTAGAACCGTGTCATAGTTACATGCATGATCATTCTTTTAAGAAACTCAATAATTTTCCAAAGTAGTCATACTATTTTTCACACCCACCAGCAACATATGAGAGTTTTGGTAGTTCAATATTCTCATCAACATTCGGTATTGTCAATCTCTTTTTCATTTTAGCCATTAATATCTCACTGTGAATTTAAGTTGTTTGCTCATGATGATTGATAGTATTGAGCTCATTTTCATGTGCTTATTTGACAATATATAATACACTTTGTAAAGTACATGTTCAAATCTTTGCCAATCTTTTTTTAAATTAGGATTTTGTCTTATGATTATTGAGCTACAAGAGTTCTTCTTATATTTGGAATACTAGTCCTTTGTCACGTATATATCTAGAAAATTCCCAGGAGTTTCAGACTTACGGCAGAGTGGAATTAACCTAAAGAATAGCTTTAGGGATAACTAAAATAAAAGCTCCCCAGAACTTTCTCATCTCCACCACCACCTTCTCTCTTGGGCTGGGTTTTTTATGAAAGTGATGCAAATCAGGGCTAACCTGGGGATGTTGTCAGGATCCTACAGCTCTCTAACTATTGCTGGCGTATAATAGCACCCCAACGTGAAAGCAAAGGAGGAGCTCGCAAAGGACCCATGTCTATGAGGAGTCTGTTACTATCTCAACTCCCTCAGTCCAAAAGTTATCTTACAAACTTGGCGCTCATACCAGCTTCCCACCCTCCTTCTCCATATTATTTCTTCATATCATCTTGTCATCATGGACACCTTGTTTCTCCTTGCTTGACCTTGAACCAGTCTTTCCCCCCAGAATTACCCTATCAAAAGGGGACTTTCAAAAGAAATTTGCAAAAGAAAAATTGAAAAGGAAGTTCAAAAACTTCAAATATTTTCTGTATGAGAAAGATCCTTCCTTACATTGACCTCCAAATGACTTCTTTGGGCTTTTCCAACCTTTGTGGTCTTTTGGAAGAACTCATATTAAGTCAAGCCAAGGGATGTTCTTCTCTCTATCCTGGCTTGTATTCCCTTTCTTATTGGCAGCTGGCCTGCACATGATGAAGTTAGGATCCCCTACTCCTGCTTCCAGGATCAGTTCTGGTACTTCTTAGCAGGAGATTTGGGTATCTGTAATTTGGCCATGAAACAAGTTGCTGGATATAGATGTGCCTGCAGAAACCCAGCTGCCTGACCATCCTCTCTCATTCAAACATTAATCCCTGGCTTCTTCCTTCTGTCTACAGTTTAAAATTGCTCAGACAAGGAAGAAGATACTTATTAAAGAGATCTGCTGTTCTAGATTCAAGTTGTTGTTTTCTAAAACATGGACACTAAATAAGCAGCTATGCTTGCTCAGATTTGATGGCACCACGCATTCCCTATTCTATTTATTAAGGGGCACACCATGTATTTATTAGTTGATGTACACCCCCTGAAGTGTATTTGTATCATTAGTCTTATTTGAGAGAAAAAGACACTGGCAGTTCCCATGAAATGACATCATAAAAATGCCTCCTATTTGCATAATACTCTATACTTCCACTTGCATTATCTGATTTGGTTTTCACAGAGATGCTACTTGCTAGGTGAGTTACTTGCTGTTACCTCTATTGCAACAGATGAAGAGATAAAGAAGGTTCAGGGCTAAGCAATTCACTCAAGGACCCATGAAAGGTCAGCTATGGCATATAAATAAGAACGCCGGCCTCCTGCTTTCTGGTTTAGCCCTGTCTCCACCGTGATATGCTCTTAAATTACGTTGAGCCAGTGGGATGGCAGGACAGAAGCAAAATTTGGACAGAAGACAAGAAGGTACTAACATCAACAGATTGAAAGGAAGCCAAATCAAGGACACTTTCTAATTGCCCAGAAGGGGATGTTATTATACTGAAGGTCCTTTCCAACTGCAGGCACGTCTGTCACTGCTGAGGCACAGCCTCCAGGCCCAGAGCTTTCCTAGTCCAATAGATGAGGGTCTAGCACCTCTGGCTCAAGCTGTACATTCACTACTAGCCTACAAATTTCTCCTACAGTAAAGGTCTCCTGAATGCTTTAATATCTTCTCCCCTGCTTCTCCTCTCCTCCTTGCCTATTGACTATATTTAACAGAGCTCAGGGTGAGAAGAACTCATTGGAATGCAAAATAGCTTCAGACAAATTGTTTTCTGAGGAAAGACATGCCTATCTTGTTGCTTTTGTTCTAACCTACATTTTCATCTAGGATCTGAAGCCTTTTCACTCAAGAGAAGAGAAGAGAAGACAGAGATATTTTTTCCCAATGAATTTTCAAGCACTTAGAGCAAACTATTTCCTAGAAGCAAAAGCAGTGATTATTAGTAGGAAGAAAGAGGTGACACAAGAGCAAGTCTCAACGTGTCCTGTAGGAACCTGGCTTGATAGTTTCCCTATTTGTGTCAGTGAAAAGAAAATGCCAAAGGTGGCTCCAAGGTTAGTGACTGACCACCCCTTTCTCCTCTACTTTGGATAAGATTTTACAGTTTCACTTGTTTGGGGATTATAGACAAAAAAGAAAATCGACATTTGAAATTGACATAAAAGGAATAACATTTTGGGAGAGGCCCTGAGGCTGGCAGCTAGAGGCAAGAATTTGGTCGCTGGTGTGTCCAACACTTCCTGCACAGGAACAGGCAACTTGCCTTTCTCTGCGCAGACCCCTCCCTCATTTGCCATTACCATCAACCACAATGAGGAAGTAAAAGGTACAAAATACCCGCTGGTTTAAACTAGTGACGAATGCTTGCGCAGTGAGTGTTGCAATGACCTTCATTTCACCTAAGCCTTATTATACCATCATTCTAATCTCATATATATGCCTTGAAGTTCATTGATATCATTATAACAGACTGAATTCTGGGAAGGTGCTTGCAATGTAACAGCCTCCTGTCAATCAAAGATGCCAATCATAATCTCTGTGCCCAAATAGGCGTAACCCCTCATAATAAAGGGAACAAAAGCTACTATAGCCTTGCCATTCTGGGCTCTTGAGCCACTTGCCTGCTTGAGTCCACTCCTACCTCTTTGGAGTGTACTTTTGTTTCTAATAAGCTGCTGTTTTGCTGTTACCTTTCCATGTCTCATTCCATTCTTTGGGACCACGGAGGGCCCACAAGCTGATAATAGCTCAGTTGATATTACAGTAGCCTTAAGATACAAACATTGAGGGGACCCCAATATTAACAATATTTATAACAATAATTACAATTTAAGAGTCACTAGATACTAGGTACTTTATAATAGCAAATATTCATGCCTACTTAATGCGTTGTTGAGAATATACCTATTTTAAAAATTGTGTTAGTACTATGATCAAAGTGTTTATGACTATAGCATTATAATATCAGGAGACTAGTATAGGCTCATGGCTATTACATCTCAATGAGGTCATCATACATTTCAAACATTGAAGGTTCAGAAACTCAGCTACAATCATTCATCCAAGAGTGCCAAAGCACTGGTGAATTAATTTGCAACAGACAAATTTATAGGCTTGTTTTTCATACCAGAATACTGATGGTTCAGTTTTAGCAGGGTGAATTCTCCTTTTTGATTATATTGAGATCAATATCCTAAAAAGATTGATCTTAACACTTGGAGTAGGTAGACTGGAACAAATAGAAGTGGAAGATGGGGAGAACAGGTTAGAATAAAAGTAATGTGTATAGGAACTAAGAACTAAGATAATGGTATTGGAAATAAAAAAGAGGTATTGACAAGGGCCAAACGAAGGAGCCCTTTCCTCTCCCACCCCCACTATAGATTCCTTTCCCCTGGTTCTTTAGCTCTCAGTTTCACCTGTTTCCTAGTGCAAAGTCTTAATCACCTCCTTGATCAATTTTCTCTAGCTCCTCACCTTGAGTTATTGCAGCAAGGTGGGTAACCAAGGAAGTCAAACGGCACTCAGAGAGTTGGAGAACAAGTTTATTATGCCGACGGGCTCAGAGGAGTTACAGTCTGCAAATTCTGAGCCCCGACTCAAAGGCTTTTCGGCCTCTTACAGAGTTGGGGTGAGGGCTGGCTGATGCAAAGAGCAAGCAGGGTTACAGAAGCTAAATGCACACAGTAGGTGACTAGTGGAAGGAATGCACAGAATTTACATTAAACAGCTTTGTCAGTAATTTTCCATTTCAGAGCAACAGACTGTCCCCCATAGATAACTACTCTGAAACTAGTTAGACATGTAACTCATGTCTCCAGTTTGCAGATTACGATCACTACAGGCAAGCACACCTTCCAGGCCTTCTTGGACCTGGACAGGTGATGACACCTGAATGACCAACTAGCCCAGAATTCAACAGGCTGTAGGCTCAACAGACTTTCCATCAGAGTGACAGGGGCTTTGAGGCCTATTTCTTAGGCCGATGTTTTTAAAACTATTAACTGAATTAATTTCTCCTCATCTGGGGATCATCAGGTACAATTGATACCCCAACAAGGCTTCCAGCCCACCTCAACCAAAGAAGTCAACATGGTGGATCTTGAGACCCCTTCCCCTTTTAGATCAGATATGGTGATAGCTCCGTGGATTCCCAATAGGTAGAGACCACGACCATCCTCAGCAGGAAGCAGATACAGAAGAAGAGACTTCCAGTCCCTCCACTTCCCATAGAGATTTGTGGGGATGATGTCCCTCAAGAGAATGTGAGGAAAGAAGATAGAATAGGGGGGATCTCGGGACCCTTCCCATGGAACTTGCCCTGCTGGAGTAGTCACCACTCTGATACCACCCTTTCACTAGTAATCCCTGCCCCAGGCTAGGCAGCCACAGGAGGAAATTCCAGGCAAATACAAGGAAGTTAGAGGACACAAGAAGCCCACCAGTTTGAGCCAGTTCCTAATGCCTGCATGGTAAGAGTTACAATGACCTTCATTTCACCTGGGCCTCATTATACCATTATTGTAATATCATACATATACACGGGAGTTTATTAATATCACTATAGCAGACTGAACTTTGGGAAAGACCATGCGCAGTTAGAAGGGGTGATGTAATAGGCCCCAGGTCAAGCAAGCTTGTCAATCATAAGACCCCCCACCCAAATGGGTGTAACCCCTTACAACTAAAGAAAATAAAAGTACCAAAGTCTCATTAATCAGGACTCTAGAGTCACTTCCTGCTGAGTCTGCTCCTACCTGTTAGGAGTGTACTTTCCCTTTGTCATTCAAGGCCTTTGAGCCACTCTCCTTGCTTGGGCCTGCTCCTACCTCTTTGGAGTGTAGTTTCTTTCAATAAACTGTCTCTTTGTTTTATCTCTGGAGTGTGTCTCATTCAATTCTTTGCTTGAGATATCAAGGATCTGGACACTGCACCGAGGAGGACACCCCGTTTTCCAGTAGCAGTATTGATACTAGTCAGACCCTGCAGATTACCAATCCATCTGACTTGGCGGATGTCTGACTTTAGGGGACGACAGAAGGAGAAATTAGAGATATTTGAGTTTTCCTTCTGGTGATAAAAAGGCAAGTCATTCCTGTTTATGGAAGTAACTACTTAGAGCATGTGGTGCATTTAGATTTGAGCATGGGAATTTCAATTTCAAGTAAGTCCAAAAGAAGATATTAATGTTGCACCTAAAATTGTAGGATTATTTAGGATAAAAAAGAATTTCTAAGAGTGTTCAGAGTACTGCAAATACATAGGTCACATATACTGAACATTTATTGGGGGCAGGAATTGTGACTATTAGTTATGTGTATCCCTCTGCAACATAGCTCCCTGCTCCCAACCACCCCCCAATGACAACTCTCGGCTCCTCAGCTTCTGCTGTGACTTCACATCATGAAATGAACAAGCTTTTGTTGACTGATAGAGTAAAGTATATTTGCTATGGTCCCTTTCTTCTCAGCACTAGGGAAGCATTCCTGTTGTTTAGAAATGTTGTCTTTCTTTTGGGGAAGATGCTTCCCTCTTCAGTTTAGATACCGAGCATTGCTATAGCGAATACCTATAGGCTTCTCTCTAGCCCAGTGTGTACACAAAAAGCAAACTTAGGGGAGGAGGATGCAGCAGCTGATGTATCTGGTAGGTATTCCAGGGGCTATAACCTTGGTCACAGCTGGGAAAAGAAAAGAGTTTTACATACCGTGGGAAGGGGAGATAACTCCTTTCCCACACTGGAGCTTCCAAACAACCTGGAAATGTCCATAGCCCAGGCATCTTGCCATAGATAGCATGAGTCAGGTTCCCCGAGGCTCTCAGACTACATGTCCAAAAGCCTCGTTTGGCGCATTCTCTCTCTAATCCACTCGAGATTCCCAAGAGTGAAATATCGCAATGGTGGGAACAATAAGGACTGAGTAGGTACTTCTAACCAGAGGGGAACTAGGAAGTCTGTCTCATAATCATAACTTTTAAAGGCCACCACTTACTCAGAAATGCTCCCAGGACCTTCAAACTTATTATTTTTGCAATAATTAATAATAGTAATAGAATCATGATATCTTATTAGTAATAGTCATCTAATAATAAAAATGGTTACCATTTATGAATAGTTATCTAATAATAACAAGAGTTTACACTTATTACCTGCCAGGCTATGTGCCAATCACTTTATATTCATTGTTAAATTTAACCTTCACAGACATTTTTCATAATTATTTTCATTTGATATTTTTTGCCCCCATTTTGTTTACTATTTTATAACCCTGGACTCTCAGAAGGTAGAGCTATTTAGAGGCCATCCAGCCTAGAATCAGTCATGAACTTGGTTGTCCTGTTACCTAAAAATAAGACTATCTGATTTCTATTCTTTCTAGCCTCCTTAAACCTACCTATTAGTTCTATCTTGAATTCTTTCACTCTTAAAGTGTCTACTGCAATCTTCATCACCTCAAATACCAAATGACACCTAATCCTATATGCCAAAGCCCATGAGATTCTGAGTCATTCTGTCCATGCGAAAAAAACACTAAACTCATTTATTTCCATTAATCTCCTTGAGTATATACTATGAACTACTTCTTTATTCTAAAGTTACCCAAAGAACCAGTGATTCTTCTAGATTGTTTTAAAAACAACTTGTGTACTCATAGTTGTAACCTCTTTTGCCCACTTGGACAACACTATGAGTTTCTGGGAAGTGCATATTATACTTTCTCCTTTAAAAGAATGAGTAATAATCTAGCTCTTCAACAAAAATCAAATAATGCACTGAAAAGAACTATACTGCATGAAAGTACTCAAAAATCTAGATTCAGAATCTCTTTCAAATTTCTAAGTAGCCTATTGACATAAAAAAAAATAATTTAAAACTCCATATCACAAATGTTTGGTTAGCACAGATGTGTGAATCTCCTAATACTTACGGAGTTGGCAATTGGGATCCATGTGACTTTTACCTACAAACATTTTGCCCATAGGCAGCTGGGTCTTGGCTTATGTAACATGAGTAGATAACCTATGTAAAATGACTAATTGGCCGATGACATGAGCAGCTTCCTATTTTCACAGTGAGTACCATTGTGGGAATTCTCAAGATGGAATGCAAAGAAGAAACCCTACATGAGCACAAGCTAAGTGCCTTCCCTTGCAAGATAACACAAAAGAGGCTGTTGTGTCATGCTTCATGTGTCAGCATTTCACTTGTGCTGAGTGAATCAAGAATGGCCATAACCTACACTGTCAGTGAATTTCCATTTCTTGAGCACTAATTCAAAAAACTGAATAAGCATTTCTTTTACTCCCAAATTTCTGGCCAATATTGGTCTATTGAACTAAGTTATTCTATTCAGCATTCAGTCTTTTTGCCTACATACTGTAGGAACTTGGAGTAGAGGTAACTAAAGAATGTTATGACTAATTTTATGTTGGTTTTGGTGTATTTTAACTGAAGGAATATGAAGTCTTATTGCAGATTATATATTCTCTGTTTAGAAATCATGGTGGAGTACATTAATATGCAAATCACAAGAGCTAACTTTGTGTTTAAAGCCCTGTGACCTGCATGAAGAATGGCCAAATATCCAGGCCTGATTTTCTAAGAGACATTACTCTGACTCATCACAGAACCTGAGGTTTGAGAGTGACACTAAGAGTCCCTGTCTTGAAACAAGATCCACTCATGCTTAGCTTATTTACATCTGAATTTTATTTTTTTAAGAATCCAAAATTAAACCACTTTTAAGAGCATTATTCAAATACTTTTCAATCTATGGTGGTTTCCATGTTTTTCATCTCCACTCTGCCCATTTTTTTCCGCTGTAGAACAAAGGCAGACTTGGAGACAGATGGGGCAAACATGTGGAAGGTGGGGGCTGCTTTAAATGACAGCTCAGGGGAAGGACAAAAATGAGTTCTCATTATGATCATGGAACACTAAATATGAAGAAATCAAGCTTTTTTTTAGGACTAAAATACTTATGGCAGCTCATATTGCATTGGGAGAAAATGTTAACATTAATAGATTACATAAGAAAAGTGTCCAAGAATAACACATTCAAGGCCAGTATAAATACTAGCATATACATTCAAATATGCAATTACACCATCCACACGAACACATAGAAAAAGAAAATTCCAGTGTGCATGGCTGTGAGGTTTCTTTGGTTGCCAGCAATTTTGAGAGTGTATTGAAAATTTCAAGTTAACCAGAGACATTTTACTCAATTTTATCTCTCAGTGCTTTTGTGTCACTTTTTGTTCAAGTTCTGTGTATTTTAGTAGTTGAAATTCTCAAATGATTATTCATTTATTCATTTCAAAGCAACAGATCACATTATAAATTTTCTTTTTTTGAAAGAATATATCAGAAATTCCAAATATTCCTTTCTGTCTCTTCTCTCCATATACTTGCTCTCTTAATAACCCTTCCCTCCCATTATCTCTCTACTTCCCCCAAGGCTATTTCTTATTATTGGCTTTTAAAAACTTTTTCAACATCTGGTCATTAAAAAGGATCCCTCCTTAATCCTAAAGCATTCTATGGAGAATCAGCTTCCTAAAGTCAGAGCAAAATTTCCTGTGCATGCCTGGATCTGGGACAGGGTGCAGGACAAGAGGAAGTGCAGATATATAATCGTAGGATTTAAATGCTGTTCAGTATCACCATACCCTCTGAGCTAGCTGCAAATGATAAATAAACCCAGCTTGTAACTTAATGATCCATGTGTCTGTGTTTCTGTGAATACATTAAGAGCTCTCAAAGAAAAAAATTGTGTCATCATAAGTAAACGATAGCGGTGAATCTCAGGCAGTCAGTCACCCAGAAACAAGACTCAATTCTCCCGATTAGTCAGTGTGGATACTAACATGGATTCTTTACCTGTGCAGCTTCCTGTGGCAGCAGGAAACCACTCTGGATGCAATAGCCTGGGGAGAGGTTTGAGAGTCTTCATTATATATTGTCTGCCCTGCAAAAAACATCTGATTTCAAAAACAGATTCTTGTGGTGCCTGCTATACCACAATAAACAAATAAATTAGCTGCGGTGCTATGGAAATTTACATGATTCAGTGTACTTAAAAACTGTTAACTGTCAACTTATTAATTGAAAAACCACAGGACAATGATCTGCACGTCCTTTGTGGGAAATCGAATCAAATCTCTTGTTAAAGTGAATTTGTAAGTCAATAAAGACGTACTTTTTCAAATAAACCCATGCCTCAAGCCCACTTGATGTGATATTTGTAACTTTTATTTTTTGGCGGCTTGTGCTGTGTTGGTGGACTCCATATTGATTTGCTTTCCGAAAATGTGTAGTATAATGCTGCTCCCCACTTGGGTCTTTTTCACTGCTCCATGCAGGTTATATTCATTTTAGTCCATCTTGTCTTTCTGCCTCCTGTCTAGAGAACTTTAATTAAAATGATCTGCTAAAGCTTGAATGTCTTAAAGGGAACGCTTGGAATCCTAAACTGTGTTTTCATCACAGAACTCCCAAAGAACATACGCCTGCCCTCTCAAGCATATGTTCCGAGGGGAATGTTTGTCGAGAGGCTACTAGGTTGTGCTAAGGACTGAAACATAACACACTCTGACAGGGAAAGGACACTGGTTTTAAAATCCAGGCAATTCATCCAGCCAATTGCTGACACTTGGCCAGTCAGAGATGGCCAACCCACACAATCTGCTATCATCTCCATTTTGTCCCAAAGAAGAGCCTAGTATAAGGTGGTGCTGTCTCCTCACTGCACCAACAGACAGATCCCATGGCCTCTCTGAGCTTGTCTTCTAAAACTATCACCCTGTTGCCCACGCTGCTGGGCATGGTGATGGCATTCACAGTTTGTCTTGAGAACAAGGGTTTTGAATGGTAATATCATGGGATGACAAAAAAAAAGAAAATAAAATCTGGCTAAGACTATTGAGTAGGTAAAATACAGTTTTAAGATTTTTTTTCTTTTTTTATTGTTAGATTATTGGGGTGACATTGTTTAGCACAAATTTAATAGGTTCCAGGTATACAATTCTACAGTGCATCATCTATGTGTGACAAGAAAACATCGACCTTGAGTTTAGGGAAGACTTTATGAACCTGACCTCAAAGGCAAGAGAAGTAAAAGCAAAAATAAATGAATGGAACTGTAGCAAACTAAAAAGCTTCTGCACAGCTAAAGAAACTATCAACAAAGCTAAGTTTTAAGATTTTTTAAATGTCTTTGTTTTATCCTGTTTCTTTACCAATGCCGCTGCTTCCTATGAGTATTATATGGAAACTTTTCCATAATTCTTAATCATTTTCCCAGCATTTTATTTTTCTGGTTGACTTACCTTCAGCTACCCATGAAATGGAAAAGCTGCCTGTTGCTCTTGACTTCTTCCTTCCCACAGAATTCATCTAGAAAGGTTATAAGTCAAGCTCGTCCAACCCGCAGGCTGTGGGCCCCATGTGGCCCAGGACGGCTTTGAACGTGGCCCAATGTAAATTTGTAAACTTTCTTAAAACATTATGAAAAATATGCATGACTTATTTTTTAGCTCATCAACTGTCATTAGTGTACTTTATGTGCAACCCGAGACAATTCTTCTTCTTCTGTGTGGCCTGGGGAAGCCAAAAGTTTGGACACCTCTGTAATGTTTCAGGGCATCTGTGTGCTGTGACCTCTGTGCCCTCCTAGCACGGAGCACGACATTCCCTCCACCTGTAGTGCTCCCATTAGCTGGAGCTCCTGCCTTCATAGCAGCCCAGCATGAGCAGGGATGTTCAGGGTCAAGAATCAAACCATTTCCAAAGAAGGCATTAATGAAGTACAGAAATCACATGCAGGGTCTTTAAGGCCTTAAATACCCCATGCCACTATAATATACTTATCCTATCAAATACAGTACTTCTAAATATTCCACTGATCTTTAAATGTGCCTCCAAAAATGACACGCTAAAGCAAACAAAAAAATCTCCATATGGGGTTGAGCATCACAAAGACTTAACTGCTATGTGTGCTCATTCTCATTTTTCCTCTTCGAAGAAAACCTTTACAAAAATGAATTCTCTTAAGATTCAATAGATTTGGAAAGTTGTCAATCAGATGGCAGTCAGATGTGTTTTTTTAAAATAATAACCCCAACTTCTTTGGCACAACTTCCATTGACGGGTGGGTGGAGGTCCTCTTCCTTTGAATTTGGGCAGGCTTATAATGGCTTAAACCAGTAGAGCCGATAATGCTTTGAAACACCTGAGATCAGAAAAAGGCCATGCAGCTCCTCTTTTCCCCTGCTTTTCTTGGAACCTTCTCTCTCAGGATGGTTCTTCTTGGACCCAGCCCCATGCTGTGTGTGGGAAGCCTAAGCTACAGCTGAGTTGCCACGTGTCAATGCTCAGAGATGGCTCCAGCTGAGCCCATGTGCTAGACGTGTGGGTGAGGAAGCCTCCAGGTGATTTCATTCCCCAGCTTTTTGAGTCACTGGCAGACATTCACATCTTCCCAGCTGAGGCCCCAGACATGGCAGAGCAGAGACGAGCCACCCTGCTGTGCCCTGTCCAAATTCCTAAGCTGTCACCAGTGAGCATCAATGAAATGATTGTTAGCTTAGGTCACTACATTTACAGATAACTGAAACATAAGAAATAATAGAGGAAGAGGAACAAAAATAAGGATTGCTTAGTACATTCTAGCCAAATGATTTGAAAGGGGAAACGATACTCAAAATTTAGTCATGTCCTGGACAATAGACTCAGTGACTTAGATGAAGACACAGAAGTTAGCTTTATTTGCTCTGAATCTCACCCAAGGTCTAGAAGAATAGAAAAACATAGAGTTATGGAACCAGCTCACTAAGTTCTTGACAGCCTGATATGATGAACCAAATCTCTCAAGATGAAATAGAACAGGGATAAATGTAAAATCTTCCATCTGTGTTAAAAATAAATAAACTGAACAATGTCATACAGAGAAAATGTGACAGTACCAGCGAAAAGATAAGAGATTTGTATGTTGAACGTAAGCTTCATATGAGCCACAAGCATAAGGAGGTGGCATTGAAAAATGAAGTGGTCTGAGGCCACACTAACAGGACTGGAGTAGCCTGAATAAGAAATTGCATGGGGAATCACTTGGACTTCCTCTGCTGAGTGGACTGGGAGTACCCTTGTTTATTCTGACAAATGAAATGGCCAGACCACGTGGAGCATGCCCTATGGTATGGTGAAGGTTCTCATGAAAACATGTTTCATGCAGAATGAATGAAGAATCTGGGATATTTACTGGGAAAAGAGAAGATATGTGGGTTCATAATATCGACCATCAATTTTATGAAGGCAACTAAAGTGGCAAAGGATGGGAATCCTTCCGTACAACCCCAAGGATAGGACCGTGAACACTATAAATGGAAACTCCAGGAAGCTACACTGCGTCAGTATAAAGAACTTTTCATAGTCAAAGTCATCCAAAGCTGGAACTAAGTGCTAGAGTGGGTGTAAATATCTCAAAATAAAGAGTACTTGGCAGAGATAGTGCAGAGGGGATTAAATAACTTGAACAATCATTTAACCATTGAGGTTCTGTGATTCTATCGAAGATCACTGGTAGTTCAACTTGTTTGAATAAAAATGTCATTTATTCAGCCATTTGTCCATTTACTCAATAAATAATTATTAAGTGCCCTTGAGCTAGGTACTGCACCAGGCCATGTAAGGGATAAAAGAATGACTAAAAATTCAACCTTGCCCTCCAGAAACTCATGGAATGGTAAATCGCTTGAAGCAAATTTTGGAGTTAAAATTAGGAAAGGAAAACCTGCAAAGGAGAGTCAAACTGCTTTTAATCAATCACATGTAGAGTGCAGTGCAATGATACTGGAATTTTCCCTGCCACATTTTAAGGGTACGCTGAGATAGACACTGATTCTCTGTATAAATATGAATCTTACATCACTATCTTGCTTGTATCTGCTTCAGGCTCAATGTCTGGGTTCCATTTGAGAATATATGAAATCTATGTTGGCATTTTGCTTTAAAGCACTCATTTAGTTCCTCAATTCCCAAATTTTCTGATTTTGATCCCCAGAAAGAGACCTCAACAATAGGAGGTTGTAATGAACAGGGAAGGTTATTTATTGTGATTAAAGAGAAATGAATGGAAAATGAGGACAGCCCACGGAGTGTTCAAACCAAACACAAAGATTACAACATTTACCATTACACTAATAATATGCTATTAATTGTAACTATCACCTTCATGATAATTATATTCACCTGCTCAGGAGAACTCTTAGTATCATATAAATTCAAGGAACTTAATTTAGTGTTAGTTTAGCTTTGAACATACTGTCTGCTGTCTTATTGTTGCAATGAAATCTCATTTCCTTTCCCCGAAAGTGCAGACTACTGGGTGCTTTGACAGTTGACATCAGGACTCTTCCTTGGCCAGCTGTCAGAGGTGTCTCTCCCCTGGAGGCAGCATGCATTATGGAAGTAGCACATATGTGCTGCTCCTCATCACGCAGGCGACAAGGCAGGCAGAACTGTGAGTCACAGCCTTGGCGTTCCAGAGCAAACAGCTGCTGCACACTTAGCACTTTATCTCTTTATCAGAAAGGAGGGCAAAGAGTGACAGGGAGGAATCTAGGACCATCTTAGTTTTGGGGTTGAGAACTTGTAGGGTTATTTACTTCCATTTCTCATTCACGATTGGAATAATCTATGAAACATTGCTGAAAGTTGGCCGTTCAAACCAGAGAGAGAGAACTACTTTTGGGAGACTCCTCATTCTTTTTATGAATAAGTTCTCTGTACCTTGAAATAAGATTGAAATCCCTATAGTAGCTCAGGTGTCAGTCATAACCCTGCTCTCCAGAGTTTTTAGAACAAATGGAGAGTAACTAATATCCACTCCCCTACCTCCAGTCTTCTCCAACCAAACTAAACAACCCTAATCCCTTTTTCATTTTTTAATTAAAATATAGTTAATATACAATAGTAAGTTAGTTTCAGGTGTACAACATAGTTATTCAACATTAATATACCTAACAAAGTGATCACCACACTGTCTAGTAGCCATCTGTCATTATATAAGATTTTACAATATTATTGACGATATTCCCAATGCTGCACATTGCATCCCTGACATATTTATTTTATACTGGAAATTTGTACCTCTTATGCTCCCTTACCTTCTTTCCCCTTTCCTCCAACCACTTCCTCTCTGGCAACCATTAGTTTGTTCTCTGTGTCTATAAACCTGTTTCTGTTTTGTTTTGTTTGTTCATTTGTATTGTTTTTTTTTAGATCCCAATTATAAGTAAAATCATACAGTATTTGTTCTTCTCTGTCTGACTCATTTCACTTGGAAGTATCCTCTAGGCTCATACATGTCATAAATGGTAGGATTTTATTCTTTTTTTATGACTGAACAATATTCACATACATCACATCTTCTTTATTTCTTCATTTATTAATGCACACTTAGGTTGCTTTCATATTTTGGCTGTTGTAAATAATGCTGCAATGAACATTGGGGTGCATTTATCTTTTTGAATTAATGTTTTCTTTTGCTTTGGATAAATACACAGACATGGTATGGCTGGGTCATAAGGTAGTTCTCTTTTTAATTTTAGAGGAAACTCCATACTCTTTTTCCAAGTGACTGTATCAACTTGCAATCTCAACAGTGCACAAGAGTTTTCCACTTCCATGCCAACACGTTTCCTCATCCCTTTCATCATTTCTTGTATGGCCTGATCTCCACCTTCTCATCCTCACTGTTGCCTACTTGAACACTTTCAAGTTTACTAATGTTCTTCTGTGGTTTCTGGACATTCATTCAGTATTGCAACCAAGGTAACCTCTTCAGGAAATTATGCAACTACTACTTCCTGAAACTGGGAACATCCTTCCAAGATTTGACATATTTATCTTCTATGTCTTCATTCCATGCCCAGTTCAATGCCAAGTCCAATCTCATACAGGGTCAAGACAGATACACTGGCAAAGACCTTCCTTCATGTAGACGTAGATTCATTGTTCAAACACCTTAATTCCAACTGACTTTATTATCAAATCATTGTTTATTTATCTTCTTCCTAAGGATAGTATTCACGTACTATTTTAAAAATTATTAATTGAGCACCTATTCTGTGCCAACCACTGTGCTACACTTCATTAAATTCTATGCTAGAACCAAGTTATGGTAAGAGTGTGGTACATTCATGGGGAACAAGCTAGGTTAGATCTGAGTGAAACCATGCTGCTCCTTGGGCATCCCACTTTGTCTCAAAGTATTCATAAGCCCTCACCTGAATCATCTATTTTGGGGATTGCTTTGAGTCTTTATTAAGCTTACCAAACTGGAGTTTCAATTACCTCCCTTTCTCTGCTTTTTGAAAATCAAGGTGTTTGCCCATTTTCAGCTTTCTAACTAGCAATCTGGAAATTCTCATAAATCCTGGGATGTAATTCATCTAAGCCTAGGTGTCTGGACTCATTTTAGAGAATAGATTACCTCTTTGCCTAACTAGCTTTCCATCATTGCCATGGCTTGAAGGAGAATATAGAAGCGAAATGGGGCTGAGAGGCTCTGTTCTCAGTTGTTGGCTTCACAACATCTGCTGCAATCATGTGGCCTGTTTCTTTTTCTGCCTTTTCTCTGAACAGAAGGAAAAGTTGTGTCTATTGCCTTTGCTCTCAACTTTTCCTGACACATGATGCTTTTTGATAATTTTATTGAGTGCATCCTGGCTCCCATATTTTGCACATGCCCTTTTATCAGAGAACACTATAAAGAGTAACCAAGTTTTCTTTGGACAATGACTCCCTCCTTTTCCTCCTCAAGGGAATCATGTGTGATTGTGTTGTCAGAATTTGCTTTCCTCTTAGGTCCTTCCCTCTATAATAAACCACATTCACATTTATAGTCTGTAACCAGGACATTATAACATATTTTCTTTGAAGTCTTTGAAATCTACTTTCCGCAAATCCAATGTTTATGGCTAACTGCCGAATATTTCATTTCCTTGCTCCTCCGGATGCTTCAATGATATTGGCATTTAATTCCAATGTCTCGGTCCATATCTTTATCCTCAACAAGATCCGAATAAGTCTTGAATAGACTGTATGTTTTGAACCAAAGAAATGTCAGCTGGGAAAATCAAGACTGGATCAGCCCCACGTTGCAGCATAAGGGTGATTAGGCAACTTAATTCTAACAACTTCCTGAAGATGCAGGTATAATTGTTTCCATTTCACAGATGAAGACAGTAAAGTTAGCAAGGATAAGCAACTTGCATGAACTCAGGCAGGCCAATGAGTGGAGACCTGTTTACCAACCTGCTTCTTTCTGAGATCAACCATGTTTACAATCACCCTTAAATTCAAGCCAATGAAATGTGAAAGGAAGTAACACATGACATTCTAGGTCTGATCATTAAGAAATCCCCCTCATACATACTTCATGCACCTTCTTCCTTCACCTGGTCTCATACAAATGCAGGCTGGTCTCAGAAGCCAAGTGTGGACTATGGCAGAGCTACAAGAATGAAAGAAGTTGGGGTAGCAAAGCTGTGCTTGAAAAAGAGGCCCATATTACTCAGGAACACCCTTTTGGAACTTTACATAAATAAGAGTGAATTTTTCATGAGCCATTAGACTTGAGATTTTATCTGCTACTGTGACCAATATTTCTTTAATTAAAATAGTAACAACAATTAGAACTATTTGGAATAAATACTCATGTTGACTTACCCCACCAATCCTCAGGTTTCCCCTGTATAAAATAGACAAATAGTAGCATCTACCTCATAAGGTTGCAGTGGGCATTGTGTGAGATAATGTGGGTAAACTGTATAGCAACGTGCCTGACATTTAGTAATGCACTGCCATGGTGATTATTACTACATCGTACTTCCACGGAACCATACCTGCCTCTAGAACAACTGTGTAATCCCTTACAGTGACTTATCAATGTCATTTCCTTGACTGAGTGGTCAATATCACAACCCCAATACATTCTAATTATCTTTCTTTTAACTACACCTAGATGTTCTTCTCTGTGATTCCATCCTTAGGTAAATACGATCTTATGTAGAAAAAAGAAAACTTTTAAAATTGATTACTCTAAGTGTAATCTCTTTTTTTGGATAAAGTATACATTTCCTTCTTTACCATTATCATAAAACACACGTTACCAAATACAAGGGCTGTCTAAAAAGTATCCAGCCATGTAATATGAAAATAGAGTCATTTATGGCTGGATTTTTTGCAGACAGCATTTGCATAAGGACAGTATTACCTTGGGGATAATATTTGACAACTTGGCTAAAATTTTCAACTTTATTTCAACTATGAAACAATCATTCCAATTGTGATATTTGTTTAAAGCAGTGCATCTCAAAGTTTAATCAGTAGGTTGATGACCTGGAGATCTTGTTAGAATGCAGACTCTGATTCAGGACACTGGGGTGGAGACAGACTTCTGAGCCAAGGCTACACCTGGAGTGGCAAGACACTAGCGTTTTATAAAAATAGTCATCAGCCACCTATTAGATGCTATTTCATTTAATTCATGCCAGGTGATAAACTTACTCTGTGAGAAAGCCAGAGAAAGAGAAAAGGGAGCTATTCAATAAAGAAGAGAAATTAGTAGGTTTTTTAGGGCCAGAATAAAAGTCAATGCAGAAAATAGAACTTCATTTTCAAAAGATTTAGAGAAAAACAATTTCATACTCTTTTAATGTAATATATTAAAAAATAGAGAACTATATTAAGAATTAGAAGGGTAAGAAAAAATGTCTTTTATTAGCACAGTAGTACATATTTTATACTTTATTTTGACATCCAGGATGATTTTATATTTATTTCAGCTGTACAGCGTAATGATTAGACATTTATATAATTTAAGAAGCAATCCCCCTCGTCTAGAACCCACTTAGCATTATGCATATTTATTACCATATTGTTGACTATATTCCTTATGCTTTATTTTATTTCCCATGACTATTTTGTAACTGTAATACCAATTTGTATTTCTTAATCTCTTCATCTTTTTCACCCTGCCCTGCACCCTTCACTCATCTATCACTCAATAAATCTAGTACCCATCTGACATTGTACATAGTGATTACAATATTACTGACTACATTCTCCATGCATACCCTACATCCCCATGACAGCTGTGTAACAACTAATTGGTACTTCTTGATCTCTTCCCTTTTTCACCTACCCCCATATTCCCTTCTCATTTGGCAACCATCAAAATGTTTTCTGTATCTATGAGTTCGTTTCTCTTCTGTTTGTTTGTTTTGTTCTTTAGGTTCAATATATAAGCAAAATCACACTGCATCTGTCTTTATCTATCTGACATACTTCACTCAGCCCAATGCCCACCAGGTCCTAGATGGCAGGAGCTCATTCCCATCCATGGCCGAGCAATATTCCATTGTATATGTGTACCATCTACTCTTTCTTCATGCATCCATTGACGGTCACCTAGGCTGCCTCCACATCTTGGCCATTATAAACAATGCTGCAATGAAATATGGATGCATTTGTCACTTGAAATAGTCTTTGGATAAATACCCAGAAGCAGATTACTGGGTCCTTCTTTGTTATAGCTCTTGTTTTAAAGTCTATTTTATTTGGTATAAGTATTGGTATCTCAACTTTTTGTTTGTTTTCATTTTCATGAATTATCTTTTTTCCATTCCTTTATTTTTAGGCTGTGTGTGCCTTTCAATCTGAAGTGAGTCTCTTGTAGGCAGCATATGTAGGGGTCTTGTTTTCTTACCCATTCAGCCACCATAACTTTTGATTGGAGTATTTAATCCATTTACATTGAAAGTAATTGTTGATAAATATGTAGTCATTGCCATTTTATTATTCATATTTTTTTTTATATATTTTTCTTTTCTTCTTAAAGAAGTCCCTCTAAGATTCCTTGTAATTCTGGTTTGGTGGTGATGAACTCCTTAAGCAGATTTTTCTCATCTAAGAAGCACTTTATCTGTCCTTCAATTCGAAATGATAGCTTTGCTGGGTGGAGTAATCTTGGTTGTAGGTTATTGTTTTTCATCACATTGAATGTTTTGTGCCAATCCCTTGTGGTCTGCAAAGTTTCTATTGAGAAATCAGCTGATAGTCTTATGGGAGTCCCCTTATAGATAACTAACTGATTTTCTCTTAAAGATAAAAAGATTCTCTTTTTATCTTTAAACTTTCGAGTTTTAATTATGATGTGACTTGGTATAGACTTGTTTTAGTTGTTTCCTTCACCAGGTTAGGGAAGTTTTCTGTCATTATTTCTTCAAATAGGTTTTCCATTTCTTGCTTTCTCTCTTCACCTCTGGTATTTCTGTGATGCAAATATTGGCACACTTGATGGTGTCTCAGAGTCACCTTAAACTATCCTCATTTTTTAAAAGTCTGTTTCCTTTTTACTTTTATGATTGGATGTTTTCTGCTACCATATCTTCTAAATTGCTGTTTCAATTCCCTGCTTCACCTAATCTAGTATTGATTCTCTTTAATGTATTCTTCTTTTCAGTCATCGATTCCCAAGCAGTGATATGCATACCCCCAGGGGCACGTCCTGGGTCATTCAGGGATATGCCAAAAATAATCAGTAATGGCAAAAAGCAAGTAAAGTAAAAAAATGCAAAATGGTAGTTATGGAACAATAAATGTTAAGTTTGAATTGCCATTAATGGAAGACACTTCAAAATGAGATCACATGAGCGAATCAGAATTGATGAGGGCGTGGCTATGAACCTTTCCACAAACCACTCTTTCACCAATTATTACACACAGTTTAAGAACAATTCATTTGCAATGTTTCTAGAACTTCCCTAAACATTAAATACATCTGTAGCCAGACTGTTTGATCAGTTTAATTATTGACTGAGTAAAAGTAAGCATATTGTCTTTAATCATGATTCTTGTCAAGTAGTTTTTTCATTTAATATTTAGATACTTGATGATTATTATCGATATTTAACTGTTACGAATATCATAAAATTAAATCTCTGATTTGTACTTTTAGTGTAGCAATTATTCTTTCCTAACTTATTACCTCATTTCCACTATTTTACATTAAGATAGGCACTGAACAAAAGGGTCAGTATTTAAAAACAGCTGTTTTAAAAACCAGGGGTACAATTTATAGAAATGGGTTTAAAAGGGGTACGCAAGTGGGAAAATGCTGGGAACCACTGACTTCAGTTATTATATCTTTTATTTCTGACTGATTCTTTTTTGTTTTCTGTCTCCATTTTTTTGTTTCCTATCAATTTGTTGAAGTTCTCCTTGAGATCATTGAACATCCTTATAACCAGTGTTTTGTACCCTGTATTTGGTAGATTGCTTGTCTTCATTTATTTAGTTTTTGTTTTTTTTTCTGGAGTTTTGTTCTGTTCTTTTATTTGGGATAAGTTTCTCTGTCTCCTCATTTTGACTGTTTCCCTGAGTTTGTTTCTACGTATTAGATAGGGCTGCAATGCCTCCCAATCTTAGTACAGTGACTTTCTGTGTAGTCCTGGTGGTACAGACTTCCTAGTGACTCGAGCTGTGCACTCCAGGTGTGTCCCTTATGTGAGTTGTGTGTACTCTCCTGTTGTAGTTGATCTTTGGTTGCTGTTTGCATGTCAATGGGAAGGATTAACCCTCAGGCTATTTGAATGTGAGGAATGGCCAAATTATAGTGGAGGAGCTGTGGTGCAATGACTGAACTTACAAAGCAAGGTTCACTTTAGTGGAGCTCTGGTGCCTGCCCAATTCTCCCCTTGGGTGTGTTGTTTTTAGAGGCATCTGGGTGATGCTCTAGCTTGTTTCAAGGTTGGCCACAGGGCTTGCCAGCCCTGAAGCCTCCATAGAGGGGACCTACTGCAGGCTAAGTTTAGCTGCAGCAGGTCCCCTGTCTAGGGCCACCTGGTATGAGCCACAAAGCAATCCACTAATGGCCGGCATTCACACTGAACTTGGAGGTGCCTTGAAAGGCCAATCTGTGAACTGAGGCCACTGTCACTAGTGCAGGGTTTAGGGCTGCTGAGCCAGAATTACAGGACACACTGAAGCCAGATGCTGCTTGTGAGGATTTTGTGAAACTTTGAGAGATTTTTATGAAAGTTCACACATTTACTAAGACAGGTTGCATGGAAAAGCCACTAAGAGTTGTTTGAAAGTTGAGTGGGACTGGGTCTCAGTAAATCCCTAGGGCAAGGCAGATGAAAAGTAATAGCCAGTTTGATGGAAACTCAGATATGGCATCTGCCTGAGACTGCACGTAGGGAGGGGAGGGAACAAAGAAACAATAGCTATTTTGAGTTCTTCCCTCCAGAAGAAAGCTGCCCCTTCCACCCTCATACTGAAGCTAGACAATTCCTTTCCTCCCTGTAAGTCCTTGGTGCCTTTCAAGTTGCTGCCCCAGTGCTAGAGCTCAGAGAGAACGAGTCTGTCAGCAAGTTAAGTCCATGCATGGGTGCTTTAAGAGGAGTGTCTAGGACTGAAGCCACCTTCCAGCTCACTCAACCATAATCTCCACCGGCTTTCACAACCAGAAGTTATGGGGACTTCTTTCCCTGGCAATGGAACCCTAAGCTGGGGAGCCCGGTGTGGGGTTGGGCTAGGCTGACCAGATGTACCATTTTACGTGGGATAGAAAATAATGGTACCGTGCCATTTCAAATGGTACATATGGTAACCCTAGTCTCCCTGGGCTAAATTCAAGGTGTCATAGGCTGACCATGAGTACTATTTGAAATGAGACAGTACTGTTATTTTCTGTCCTGTTAACACAGATGTCTTTTTAGCCTAGGCTGGGACCTTTTGCTCTTTCAGGGAGGAACTTTGCAGCTGAGATACCCCTCCAGGTTTTTAACGGCTACATGAGGGTGTGGGACCAGCCCATTTTATGTCTCCATCCCTCCTACTAGTCTTGACATGGCTTGTTTTGTATATTTGTAGTTATAGGGCTTCAGTGTAGTTATACTTTAGGTGATTCTCAATGATGGTTGTTCTGCAGTTTAGTTGTAATTGATGTAAGCTTGAGGAGAGGTGAGCATAACGTTTACCTACTCTGCCATCTTTGGCGGAGTAGTTCTCAAATTCTCAAATTTAGCATGCATCAGAGTCATCATAACCTTTATTAGAACAGACTGATTATTCTGTGGTCTGGGCCTCCCTGATAACTTGCATTTCTAAGAAGTTTCCACATAATGCTGATGCTGCTGGACATAGGACCACATTTTGAGAATCTCAGTATTAAGGCATGAGGAAATTGCTGGCAGATGACACCAAAAGAAAGTGTATTCTATTTGGGCTTACAGCAAGGGTACCTGTAATAGAAGAAAAGAAAATGAGGCAAAAAAAGAAAGAAAAAGGAAGGAAGGAAGGAAAGAAGAAGGAAGGAAGGAAGGAAGGAAGGAAGGAAAGAAGGAAGGAAGGAAGGAGAGAGAGAAAGAAAGAAAGAAAGAAAGAAAGAAAGAAAGAAAGAAAGAAAGAAAGAAAGAAAGAAAGAAAGAAAGAAAGAAAGAAAGAAAGAGAAAGAAGGTGAAACCTATTTCAGGCTGACAACTTGAACTACACACACTTAAGAACCTGTCAGGAGTAATTTCAGGATCATTGGCTATCAATTTTAAAGATTTTTTTTTTGAAGGATAAATGATTTGACCAAGGCAGTAATGGAACAACTTGGTTCTTTTTCTAAATGGAAAAAAGAATGACCCTGAAAAAACCTAGACTTCTAAGTTTACTTCTCTGCATAGGAAGTTAGGGGGGAAAGAGAGGAAATAATCACAAAATCTGTTGTCAAGCACCTTGAAAAGAACCAGCCATTGAATAATAACAAGGAGAGCTTCCAAAGAAAATATTCTTTCACATGGTTTAGATTTGGAAAGGACCTTAGAATCACATGACCCAAGCAGCTTATTTTAAAGATAAGGAAACTAATGTACAAAGAGGTTATTTTGTAACCAAAGTCACACAGCTAGTTCCCAGCAGCTAAAGGACAGGATCCCAGTCTCCCCAGTCAACCTGAAGCAGCTTTGGATTTTGCTGCTCTTACTGGTAGGCTCATCTGTACCTAGCTCATAAGTCAATCTGATGAGGAAGGCAGCAGACTGGGAGCCCCAGCATGCATCGTGGCCCAGTTCAAGTGAGGTGCAGCACCCTGAGTCCTGTTCCCAAGCTCTATTCTGCATGCTGCACAACCACTCAAAGTCCTGTAGTCACAGGGAACAAAAGTGGCAGAGAGGTGACTGGCTGGCTGGCTGGCCTAGAGAAGTGCTGCATCTAACTGCCCTGACTACAACAAGACAGCTTATTCTGTCCATAAAGTTGAGTCATCAATAATCTAGAATGCACAGTCATCCACCTAGCAAGAGTAAGTGCCTACTATGCACAAGTAGGCATTGCACTGGAAACGGTGGTGCATCAAAGCAGAAAAGGCCTTCTTATCCCAAAGTGCTTAGTGGGCACACAGCTTCATCATCAGAGAAAGTTACAGCCTCTCCCCACTCACAGAATGGGTCACGGGGTACAGCCTTTGGAAAACTGTACAACATGAGGGAAGTTAGAGCCCTTCGAGTTTAACACCTGCAGGGTCCAGGTGAGGAAATGACAACCCAGAGAGGTGAGGCGGCTTGCATAAGATAAGAGCTCTTTGGTGAAGAGCTTGGACAATACTTAAATATACTGGGTCTTGATTCTGAGTTCTTTCTATGTTACTGCTATCAAGACAGATCATCTTCATCGTAAATTAAAGGCCTTCATAGTATTGTCAAGCTGAGAGAAGGAGGAAAAGTTGTGGAATATGTGTTTAGGTCACACCGTGCTGTGAGTAAAAGAGATTCTTACAGCAAGCACAATCTCTCAGCCTTGGCTACACATTAGAATCACCTTGGTTATCTAAAACAACAGTGATGCTCAGCATTCACTCCAGAGATCTGTGTTCAATTAGCCCAGGGTGCAGTCTGAGTACTGGGGACTTTAAAAGTTTCCAGATGATTCTAATGTAGGGTCAAGTTCATAAAGTCATTGCTTTATAGGAAGTACCCTGAGCCCACTTGGACTTGATAGGGGTGGAGAGCTTCAGAGATGATGGCAAGGTAGCTTCTTAACAAAGAGAACACAGATTCTGATAAAGCAGTGGAATCCAGAATCTCCTGGTTCCACCCTTGAAGGGAATTTTCAGGCAATGGGAAGGGCAGGCAGAACGAGTTTCCTCTAACTTTTCCCCAAAGTTTAACCTCCACCTGGGGGTCTCTTTCTGGAGTATTACTACTACTACTGCTACTACCACTACTAAATGTTCAGATCCAGCCGTGTCCCAAAGCTCTTCCCCTTGGTTCCTGTTTATGTGACTGATAAAGGCTCTAACTTCCTAACATTCATTAGTAATATTACAGGGCATAAGAGGGCAGAACAGAGCATACATGAGATAGAGATATTCTGGCTTCTGCAATATAATATTCAGAGTCTACAAGAACTGGCTTGCTCCCTGAGATGGACAAATGCCTTGCCATTCTGATTGAGTTTAGGAAAGAAGTCTTTTTTTTTTAGGTAAAATTTGCATATAACATTATATTAGTTACAGGTGTCCAACATGATAATTTGATGTTTGTACATACTGCAAAGTGACCTCCACAATAAGTCTAGTTACCATTCATCACCATGCAATTGAATCCTCTCATCCATTTCACCTATCTTCAATCCCTGTCTCCTGTGACAACTAATCTATTCTCTATATCGATGAGGTTTTTGTTTTATTTGTTTGTTTGTTCATTTTGTTGTTTAGATTTCACAGAAAAGTAAAATTATGCACTATCTGTCTATCTCTGTCTGACTTATTTCACTCAGCAAACTACTCTCAAGGTTCATCCATGTTGTCACAAATGCAAGACTTCCTTCTATGGCTGAGTAGTATTCCATTGTGTATATATATATCACAACTACCCACTTTTAATGTTCACTCCTTCTTCCCAGTTGAGATCAGGCTGTATGCATTGCTCTCCAATGGAGTTTTCTGTGATAACTGAAATGTCCTCTATCTGTCCCCTCCAGTGCAGTAGCACCAGCCAATGCCAGCTACAGGACACTATTGAGCACTTCAAAGGTGGCTAGTACAAGCGATGAATTGAATTCCTATTATACTTAATTTTATTTAGTTTAAATTTAAATAGTCACATGTGGCTGGTAGTCAACATGTTAGACAGTACTATACAAGGATGCTGACATAGTCTATTATTCAAAATCTTACAGGATTACTCATGTAAAAATAAGTTCACAGTATTGAAATGAGAAACAATAGTGCTTCTTTTGTGGAAAGAAGGGGTAATGAAGTACAATCTGTTACCTCAACGTAAGTTAAGGGCTCTACCATTTGGCATAGCCTTGTTGAAGTGTACTGCTAGTTTCATCCTTGACAAAAACCTCTCATAAACCAACACTTTAATTGGACTAGGGGGGAAAAAGTCACGTACAAATATTGCAATCACCACCTTTTTTCAACAATTACCAGGACTTCCTGATTTCTTTGATATCAAATTACTCTGCCCATCACATTCCTGTTATATTAGTACTTCCTGGTTTTATAAATAGAGATTTGGGATCCCCAAAACAAAACACAGCAAAACAACTAGGTTTCTGTTTTTAGCAACTTAACCTCTTGAACCTCCTGTAGTGTTCATTTAAATGGGTAACAAAGGCTGGACTTAAATTATCAGATATTCTGAAAGCAATATTTAATTCAGAGGCCTAAAAAGTAAATGATTACTTAAGATCTGCAATTAACATCTAAACTCATCAAGTCCCTAATAGTTGCCTTAATCTGAATTGACTTGTCCCGACTACTCCATTTCTCTCTGATACCCATCCTTGTCTCTCAGAATGGACCCCAGGGCTGTGGCCTCTGGACTCAGACTGCCTGGAGTAGAAAACTCACTGCACTCAAGTGACCTTGAGAAAGCTACCACATTTTGCCATGTATAATGCGTACTTTTTGCCAAAATTTGTGAAGGAAAAATAAGGATGCTCCTTATATATTAGTAGTACTAACTCTGTATCTATATAAATGTTTTTAATTTTTTTATTTATGCTTATCAGTTAAAAGTGTAACTCTAGAAATCAATAACGATATCCATATGCAAAATAATACCCTGAATATGATAATCATTTTTACATAAAAAATTTTATACATAAAATTTCTTGTATCACTTCTTATATTGTGTAGTTATTTGTTACATAAAATTTTTGTACTATAATATATTAAGAAATAATACAAAAAACAAGTACTTAAATATAAACAAATAAAAATTTGAATTAAAAAATTAAAACAAAAAGTTTTTTCTGTGGAAGTTCAGGCCAAAAATGTGGGTGCATATTATACATGGGAGCACATTATAGGTGGCAAAAGATGGTACTTAGGTCTCTGGCTGCATTTTTCTCACATGCTAAATATGGATGATAATAATCATCTTATTCTGAGTTGTTGGAGAGAGAAATGAGTTAGTGCTGATAGAACTCAGAAAAATGCTTATTACATAGTAATTTCTTAATACATTTCAGCTACTGTTACTAGTTACATTATTTTAGTCAGAAGACCTGACTTCAAGGCCTTCCTCTGCAACCCACTAGTTATCTAACCCTGGTCTATTGACTTCTCTTTCCTGATGTTCAGTCAGTAGCTATTGAAAAACGAGAATACAATCACCATTCTCAGAGGGTTGTTGTAGAGATCGAATAAGAAAGCACTTATGAAAGTGACATTAGACAGGAAGTAGATGGAAGTTCCCAAAGGCAAAAGGGTAATGCTCCTAACACCTCCAGGGAAATGGCTCAGCTCTCCAAAAGGCTCAGGGGTGTCAAGGTCCACACGCTGGCCCTCAGCTTTGAAGATTCAGAAATCTGAATGGTTAGTACGTGAGAGCAGACCCATCACGCAGAGATGTGCTGACTATAGTCAAGTCACAGGTCTGCAGAATACAAGCAGAACACCAATATGCTCATTTATCATGAAAAGTACGATCTCCGACAAAACGGGTCACCTCAGAACCTTCTTGCTTTGTATCTACACCACATAGAAAGGCAGATCAGAAAGAGAGCAGCTTGAAGATCGTGTACTCAAGACAAAGTGGTTTTGTGGGAGCAGGAGGTGACTCAGTTGTGTCCCTCTCTGTAACAGGATGCGGAGCGTTCCTTGCTTCCTCCAGCCAAAGCACTCTCTCTCCTGTTCAGTGCTGAAATCAACACTGCCAAAATCTTGCCTCCAAGACCCCCGACCCTTTTCAAGTTTCTACAGCCCCACACTAATCACTGATCAGCATATTGCTTCCACAGAGACATAAACACCCATGGGTATTTTTCTTGTCCTGATGACTAGGAAGTCATTTCACTTATCTCCACTCTTATCTATTAGATGTCAATGTTATTGTTTGATGCTCATAGGTAATCTTTTTTCATCAGGTCGTGTTATGTGGACTACTTCCTAAGTCCATATAACAAAAGACTAAACTAATATGCTATTGTCTTTGTATAACTAGCAATTTAAGGTTATAGTTACCGAATAAAAGTCTGACACCATTTTCCCCCCGAGTCGTGTTTATTGTCTTTGTGTGCTGGATGTCTTCTCTTTGATCCTCCAGACCCACTCTCTATCCTTCTCCTGCCTCAGAAGGCTGGTGAATATGGATTCCATCAATGGAGTCTCCTACTCTTGGCTTC
The DNA here is from genome assembly GCA_004026885.1 of Lyroderma lyra. Taxonomy (NCBI): domain Eukaryota; kingdom Metazoa; phylum Chordata; class Mammalia; order Chiroptera; family Megadermatidae; genus Lyroderma; species Lyroderma lyra. The sequence goes on along the minus strand of PVJL010000194.1, from coordinate 238,720 downwards.
CCATTGGGTTTAGGCAGGGAAGAGCCTTGGCAGAAGATAAGAAGGAGGGAGGAGAGTACGTTCTGGTTATTTATTCCCCTTGGCTCCCCTTCTGAGGTAGTGCCTGGGGCTATTTCTTTTGCTCAAGCAAATGTCACTGCTCCTCTCCAGAAGGTTTTCCCTGTAAGTCTTAAGAATTTGGCACACCAGTCCCTCCCCTTTTCTCTTTAGACATGGTAGCCACTAGGCTGCTATTAATTCCAGGTTACTACAATATTCCTGGTGCTTTCCTACATTTTCATAAGGAGTTCCTTTGTAAGTAAATCTTTGAAATTTCCTAATATGACTGAGCCATCTGTTCCTTATTGGTATCCTGAATGATTTACTTTGTTTTAGTTTTAAGTGTTTATGATTTTCCATGTAGATGTATGGGATGTTAACCTTCTAAGTGGTGAGAGAATGACTTCATAGCAGAAATACTTCAATGGCATGGGAGGCACGGACTCTGGGTTCCCTGGCTCAGACTTTGATGGCTCAAACACCACTCAGAAGCCCCACACCTCCCATGCCTTCCTCCATGCCTCACACAGCAGATGTGTGGGGAGTGAGCAAGGCAGATGTGGGGAAAATCTACTTAGTGTGCATAGACCCTCCACCACCCAAGAAAGAACCAGTCAGGTACATGAATAACAATAGCAGCAGGAGAATTCACACCCAGTATATTTTCATAAACTATAGACTCAGAATTTTTAAAGCTAGAAAGTTCATTAGAGAGCCTAACCCTTCATCTCTTACATGAGGAAAAAGCCCAGGTCTACCTAGACATTGAGTTAAGATGTTTCAAAAAGCATTTTCGGGAATTCAGCTTATCCATTTCCAGTCCAGTGACTTCTAGGAGAAGAAAGCTTCTCCTCAAATTTTAAGGAGCTTCTAAACATTTAAGACATTTTATTTGCTCAATGCAGAAACTGTATCAGCTTACTTCGAACTAAGTTCAATTACAACTGATCAAAAGAGCGAAAAAAAATTTACAAATGTCTATTTTATACACACACACACACACACACACACATACACACATGAGGTTGGACAATTAATTTTGTGAACTCATCCTAGAAAAAGTGCTACATACCTCCTTGCTAAATATCATTATGGTCACTTTCAAAGTACTCCCCTTGGGAAGCTATGCACTGACACCAACATTTAGTCCACATTTCAAAGCAATTTTGAAAACATTTTTCTGGAATGGTCATCAGAGCTGTCATCATACCCAAATCTGACAATTAAGTTCATGAAGTTATCACACAGTGCTTATGTTAGCAGTATTGTATTATGCAAACAGCTCAGTAAGGTGTCATAACCTTGTGTATGTGCATATATGTGTATGTGCCCTTTTTAGCCTTTTACTTGGTCCTTGGTAGTTTTGCTAGCTAGCTTGTTCTAGCTCTGGGCATGTGTTTCCCTTTCTGGCTGGTTTAGTATTAACATTTTGGGAATTGTGACAGCCTTTTTCAAACTATGAGGAGAGAGCTGGATATTTGATCAAAGAATAACTTATCAAACCACATTTTTCCTGATATGAGATAACTTACACAAAAGTATAAGGAGTCTTTTCTTTACGTTACTGTCTGAAGGTATAAAGGAACTTAACACCATGCCAGAATATTGAAATTCGGGCAAAAGAGGGAAGATTGGATTCAACAAAGCCTCGCATATGTACTTTGATTTTTTTTAATTCAAATTTTACATAGAGTGATTTTTATAAATTTGAAGTTCTATTTTGTCATTTCAGAATGTCGAAAGCAAACATTTTACCATTTTGATATAATATTTCTATTTGGATAAAATCAAGTTTTAAAAGCCAGACTGAGTCTCCAAAAGAATATTATACTTCAGAACTCAAGACTTTAGCTAAACTCAAGCCCAGCTACTTGAGGATCTAACCCCCAGGAGTTAAGGAGTGAGGTTTCCACGTTGGTAACTTGGAAGACATAGCACTAACCCCAACATGGGGAAGATGGCTGGCTCTTGAGTCCACAACAGAAAAAGTGGCTGTTAAGCCAAAAAGCCAGGAGGGAAATGCCTTAGGAAGATGCTGAGGGCTCCTGGAGCACAGGGAAGCTGTGGAGCTGATTCAGAGTGAGGGAACTCAGGCAGCTTGGGCAGGTCATAAAGCGGGAGGCATAAGTGCATCTGAGCAGAAACATTCTGTCTAGGAAACTGCCACGGCCACTTATTGCCATGACAGTTCCTATCCACACTTTGTCATATGACACTAGCTTTGTTTCAAGATCCCAGGCAAGACATTCTAATTGACCAGACCAAGGCCACACACATGCTTGAGTCTTGGCTTTCAAGCAGAGGAAAGTCCTCTCACCGTCTCTCTTCTTTCCATGGGGGTAGGCAGAACACCATATCCACCCACAATGCATTCAATGGAGTACTCACCTGAACAGGTTTGGTGCTGAAAGACCAAAAATCTTAAAATTATTAACCAAAACAATCATCCACTCTACTTCTGAAGAAGACAACACTAGGTTCGAGGGCAGCACTTGATCACTCAGAGCACATAGTCAGGGAGGCCTTATGATAATGTATTCTTTTGTCTCTAAACTCTGGTGAGAATTCCCCATTCTGTAACATGTGAGGCTAGAATAGGAGGCTGAGTAGATTTCCAGCCTTAGTGGGAAACAGTGGGAGAAACTTGGCTTTGAAGCAAAAGGAAATGATCAGTCTGCTGGATCTACTGCCCACCAGCATGTCACCATAAACAAGTCACCTAGCTGATACCAGCTGCCTTCTCTGCAGATGGAGCTGACAAATATTTCCACCTCTGAATTGGTGTGAGAATTAAAGGAGGTAATGCCCAGCTGTCCTGGGCATAGAGTGCGCCTCATCACTGCAGTTTCTTCATTATTATGAGTCTCTGAAATGGGGTAAACACTGAGTTCTTTATTCCCTGAAGTAGGCTTTCATTGAATTCATGACCACTTCCTTAGATTTGTCAGTTAAAAATGTCTGAGTTGTCACCAATTATAAACATGGTCACTGACATCACCCAGTAACACAAGAAGCAGCTTGGCTCCTGTTCATTTACTTCTTCACTGTGCAACCTGAATCCTTCTGAGTGAAACACCTGAGTCTGACCCTTTTACAGCAATCTGACTAGAATGAGTTCCCATGTTACACTGGATCTTTATATAAGTTTGGCTGAACTTATTTGAAACCAAATTTTAAAGTGTAATCAGTTTATACAACAACATGTTTTTACTGACTCCTCAATTCTTAACTTTCCTTGACCATATGGGGGGGAATTTTAAAAAATCTCTCAGAATTTATTTATAAAAAATTGTGTATTTATTCTGATATATTTAAACTTCAGTCACTTTTAAAGTACTCTCTGTTAAATGCAATACATCTATAGAGATGCTTTTTCCACTGTTTAAAACTGTTTTTGAACTCATCAATTTTGATGCTTCTTAGTGCTTCTGCCATTTTTTGTTTCACCTCTTCCACCTCGGCCAAATGTTTCCTTTTAATTAACTTAACAAAGAATGTGACAAACTTATACATGGAAAATTATAACACACTTTTGAAAGAAATTGAAGGGCACACAAAGAAATGGAAAGATTTTCAATGTTCATGGATAGGAAGACTTAACATTGTTAAAATGGCCAAGTTACCCAAAGCAATATATAGATTTAATGCAATTCCCATCAAAATCCCACAAACACATTTTCACAAAATAGACTAAAAAATTATCAGATTTATATGGAACCACAAAATACCTCAAATCAATACTACATAAAAAGAATAAGGTTGATGGTATCATGCTCCCCAATTTCAGTTTATACTACAAGTAGCACCAATAATCAAAACAGCTTGGTATTGGCAGAAAAGGAGACACACAGACCAATGGAACAGAATTGAAAATGCAGAAATAAATTCACAAATATATGGACAAATAATTTTTGATAAAGGAGGAAAACATATGCAATGGGAAAAGAAAGCCTCTTCAATAGATGATCCTGGGAAAACTAGAAATACATATGCAAAAGAATGAATTTGAGCTGTGAACTGTCACCATATACTCAAATTATTCAAAATGAATTGAAGACCTCCACATGAGACCTGAAACAATGAACTGTAGAAAAGAAAACATTGATACTAAACACATAGACCTAGGGCTCAAGGGAGACTTTATAAACCTGATCTCAAAGCAAGGGAAGTAAAAGTGAAAATAAATGAATGGGACTATATCAAACTAAAAAGCTTCTGCACAGCAAAAGAAACCATCAACAAAGCAAAGAGACAGCCAACCGAATGGGAGAAAATATTTGCAAACAACGATGAGGCTTTAATATCTCACATATATAAAGAACTAGTAGGATTCAACAGCAAAAAAACAAACACCCCAATTAAGAAGTAGGCAGAGGACCTGAACAGACACTTCTCCCACAAAGAAATACAAATGGCCAGCAGACATATGAAAAAATGTTCATCCTCATTAGCTATCAGGGAAATGCAAATCAAAACCACAATGAGATACCACCTCACACCTGTGAGAATGGCTGTTATCAACAAGACAAGGAATAACAAGTGCTGGAAAGGATGTGGAGAAAAGGAACTCTGGTACACTGCTGGTGGGAGTGCAAACTGGTACAACCACTGTGGAAGGCAGTGTGGAGGTTCCTCAGAAAATTGGGAATGGAGCTACCATATGATACAGCAATCCTTCTTCTGGAGATCTATCCCCAAAACTTAAAACCTTAGTTCGCAAAAACTTATGTACCTCAATGTTCATCGCAGTGCTGTTCACAGTGACCAAAACATGGAAACAACCAAAATGTCCTTCAATAGATGACTGGATAAAGAAGCTGTAGTACATATACACAATGGAATATTACTCAGCCATAAGAAAAGATGAAATATTGCCATTTGCAACAAAATGGATGGACCCTGAGAACATCATGCAAAGTGAAATAATCCAGACAGAAAAAATCAAGAACCATATGACTTCACTCATATGGAATATAAAACTAAAAGCAACAAAGAAAAAATAGACAAACAAAACCTCATTAACACAGTTAATAGTTTAGTGGTCACCTGGGGGCAAAGGGGGAGGGGGAAGGAGAGTAGGAAGGTGGGAGAGGAGAGAGGGGAGCCAAATATACGGTGACTGGCATAACGCAACAAATAGACAATGCACTGTAAAATTGTACACCTGAAACCTATGCAATTCTTGTTAAGCAATGTCACCCCAATGAGTCTAGCAATGAAAACAAACAAACAAACAAACAAACAAAAACATTTCCCTTCTAGGACTTTTATCTTTTGGGGAAACAAACAAACAAAAAAAGTCACTCAGGGCAAGATCAGGTGAATAAGGAGGGTGAGACATGAGGGTTATGCTGTTTTTGGACAAAATCTGCTGAACACTCAACCTGGTATGGGCAGGTGCATTTCCATAGTGGAAGAACCAGTCATCTGTTTTCCACAACTCAGGATGTTTCTTCTACAAACCATGACACAACGTTCTCAAAACTTCCAGATAAAAACTTTGGTTGACTATTTGACTCAGAGCAACAAATTTCAAGGGCACAGTTTCTTTCACATCAAAGAAACAGGGGAGTTCCCTGGTGGTGTAGTGGCTAGGCTTTGGCGTTCTCAACGCTGTAGCCTAGGTTCGATTCCCAGCCAGGGAACTACCAAAAAAAAAAAAAAAAAAAAAAGGAAAAAGAAAAAGAAACATATGACCATTGCTTTCTGTTTTTTGGGGTTCCTCCTTCTAGTATTAGTCCAAGGTTTGGAAAGAACTATTGTGGGTTATTTTAGTTGTTCTCTGCTATTGCTGGCATGTGCAGGGAAAAAAGCTCAAGCATCTGACTGAATATGTGTAACTGTGATACCAGAAGAGGGAGAAAATCAAGAACTCATTCAATAACAGGGATGTCCAATGAGCTAGTAAGTGAAGGGCAGAGGCTTCTACAAGCCACTACATAGATTAATAACAATACTTTGGGCTTTTATCAGTGATTCCAGAAGCTTCTTGTTGGTAAATGCTGGCATGCAAAGAAAATGAAACTTGACCTTGATGTGAATTTTTCCAACTTCCCACCCAGAACAGCAGTTTTTGGACTGGGATGTTTCCTGGGCTCAATGGGTAGAACAGCTTTGGAAGGGAGTATTGGGAGACATCATCGAGGACAAATCTTTGACTAAGACCCAGATGAACCATCTAGAAGAGGCATCAGTCTGAAGTGATTGACTGTTAAAAGTAGGTCCAGGTGAGAAGCTACAGGACACAAAGTATGGGTGAAAGGTATAATGGTGACAGGAGGTGGCATGTGGAGGAACCACCTGAGCCATGGGAGAATAGAAACAAGAAGATTTCTTGGCGTGCTTAGCATGGGGCTGCTAAGACACTGAGCTTCCTCAGAGACACAGGGCCTCACTTTATAAAGCAATTTTTCTTTGCTTGGCAATTTGCCTTTCCTTCAGCTCAACTTGGAAATACTTAGAAAACTAAACTAAAATAAAACAAAAGCACTAAGGGCTTGGTTTACAGATATTCAGGTGGCATTTGGAACATAAAAAAAACATAAAGTTGGACATTGGAAAAGCACTCCTGGGTGTGCCCTGAGCTTGCTCACTTCAACTCATTCTCAGAAAATTCTGTATTTTTTTTCCTTTTGCATCAGGGCAAGCCCTACTGAAGTGAAGTGATCTCAAAGTATTATAAAGAGTTATGGTTTGAAACCCTTAAAAATCCAGGGATTCTTCAATGGCAAGAGACATACTAGGGAGGACCCCCCACAACTCTGTACTTGTAGTACAGAGTTCCTCCAGTATGTAGGCTGACCAGATGTACCATTTTAAACATGATAGAAAACAATAATACTGTCCTGTTTCAAATGGTATGTATAGTCCGCCTAGGTTCACTGAATTAAATTCAAGGTGTCAGTAGGTTGACCATACATACCATTAAAAATGGGACAGTACCATTGTTTTCTGTCCCATTTGAAATGGCATATGTGGTCAGCCTACCCCTGGGGGAGTGTTCTAGGAACCAATATGCATTAGTGTACCAGCTGGCGTTGTTGTGAGAGGCTGCATTTGGCTTCAGTGAATTATTTTTGGAGACTTTTTCAATGTGTTTGTCCATTTCATGATGTGCGATTTATGTGAACAACATGTGACATAACAATGCACCTGCCCACACCACTCTGAGTGTTCAGCATTTTTTGACCAATAACAATATTACCCCTACGTCCCACCCTCTATTCACTCAATCTTGCACCAAGAGACTTTTTCTTTGTTTCGTTTCTCCAGATGAAAAAAGTCCTCAAAGGGAAACTTCTCATCAATGTGGAAGAGGTGAAACAAAAAATGGCAGAAGCCCTGAAAGGCATCAAAATCCATGAGTTCGAAACTGTTTTGAGCAGTGGAAAAAGTGTCCCCATAGGTGTATTGCATCAAACCGAGAGTACTTTGAAGGTGACTAAAATTTAAACAAGTAAGAATAAATACACAACTTCTTACAAAGAAATTCTAGTTGTTTTAGGGTCCCCCCTCACATATTTATTGTGCAGCCACCATATTATTTTATTTACAATACAACTAAACAAAGGTTCAGTGGGTTTTAGGCTTTTTATCCTCCAAACATACATTTTGGAAGAGGACAAACAATAGAAGAACATTTCAAGTTGAGCATTAGGTGCCCACTCTTGAATCTCAGGCTGCTGGTTCTGGTATTGAAAGCCAAGCAGGTGGGTTTGGGTCCCATCAGTTACATGAACTGGCTGTGAGAACTTTTTCCACAAATTACTGAACCTCTTGAAGCCTGTTTCTGCTTCTATACAAGGGGGGCAATGACAGTATCTACTGATGTGGTTGTTGGGAAGATTAAAAGCATTCATATCTGTAAACATTCAGAATGGAGTATGGCGCACAGAATAAGTACTGGCTGTGAGGATGATGATGGAGATGCCACTCCATGTTGGTGCTAGGACTTTCCCAGGTTCCAAGAACTATGAGTTGCACAATCAGACAGGTGTGATGATGGGAATGTTTTCCTTTGCACTGGGAAGGCCCTCACGATGTCTATTTAGCTTGAAAAACTTGTCCTGCCACTGGATCGGTGTATGCCAGAGACTTCCAGGCAAGTATTTATATTTTTTAGAGCTTTGCACAATGACTGCTAAACAACCCTCTCAATTTCCTAGGGACATTGTTGAGTATCAACACCTCCTCCTTACTTACGTGCTGACATTTTTCTTGAGATGTTGAGCCTCCTCACTGAATAGAACAGCAAGTAATCACCAAGGATTCTTTCAGGAACCTGTGTTTATTAATGCGCCTTCATCTTCAGTTCAGAATGTTTTTAATCTTGTAAATCAGTAACCAACCAAGGTGATTGCTGCTGATTTTAAATATTGCATGTTGGTGTTAATGAGTTTTACAGAGTTAGAATCTGATGAGCATACATGTAATAAAAACACATCCTCCTATCTTTTTTTTCTTAGACACATTTTCCTTGTAGAATTTGGCAAAAAGACAGATACTTATAGAGTAAGTTTTTTTGCTATTTATACTTTTCCTGGCAGAGCTCCAGAGAACATTTAGCAGTGTATTAATCAGACAGAATGTGAGCTCAACAGACCACGGCATTTTCCTACCGCACCTGAGAACTCCGGTTGAATACTCAGCACTCTTGCTGCACCAGAAATGTATTTTCAATGTATATTAAATTCATGGATTCCATATTATCACCTTTCATCTTCAGGTGAAGGTGGAGATTGCTAGCAGAACCTTCCAGTTCTGGGAATGTGACAAACAAAGAACCATTTTGTCCCTCACAACATCAGGGGGGGAAATGGTGAATTGTCTCTTACTCATATTACCTTTCAGAAATGTCCACCAGGAATGCTAATATGGTTGTAAGATGAGTATAATAATGAAAATGGTACAGAATGATTAGTTATACTCTAACTGGTGATGAATTCTAATGGGGTGGCAGAGGTAAGCTAGACTTGAATGAAACTGAGCTGCTAATATTATTTAAAGTAGAAATGAAATAAAAGGATGAAATGGATGTTGGATATTCTTGTGCAAGAAAATCCAAAATGTCAATATATCTTCCTTTATTGGATTAGATGCAGATCTAGGAAATACCATAAATGTAAAATAATCTAGCAGTTTTTCTCATCCATAGGATGCTGTGTTTCTAGGTCTCCAAGGAAAGAACTGCTTCTTGGCTTGATGGTTCTTCTTAGAGGCTCTTCATGTGACGAAGTGAACGTGTGAGTTTCCAGATCAAAATTACACAAGAGGAAGGGGATGCTGGTCTCACAGGTACCGGGAGCTGAAGCAATTACTTCAAGGAGTATGAAGTCAACAGCTTTGCCTTAAGGAGGGCACTTATCTAGCAAAGTGTATGGTGTGCCCAGCTCTGGCAGGCATGATTCTAGAAGGAATATCCATCGCTGGATAGTGTTGAGATATCAGAAAAATTAAACCTCTGCACATGAGCATTTTTTAATTGCCCTCACTGCCTCTGTTTACAAATTGTGTGTGTGTGTGTGTGTGTGTGTGTGTGTGCGTGTGTGTGTGTGTATTTTAAGGGCATTCACATGCAATTGAAGCTATGCAGTTAAAACCTAGTTTGGTTCACAAACTGCCCCTTAAAGGTATGTCTTGCATATAAGAAAGGCTGGTGCATTTGTATATTTTCTCTGACTGTTTTATCCTCAGAAATCTGAGACATCTATTCCCGGGAGCCTGTTTATAATGATGCTTCAGGTTCAGCTGTGTGTCCCCTTTGGCTTCCTTCCTGAAGCAGAGAAGCATTTGCACAGAGCACACCAGGTGTTACTTTCATATTCTCAGACATACTAGAATACATTAACACAAACACTAAATCAAAACATAGCAAAATTAATGATCATTGTCAGGGTCTCTAGACCAAACTCCTTATTACTGCACTGGATCTGTGTGCATTGTCTCTCTGCTCTCACTGTCCACATGATTGGACAATTTGATACTGATACTAATAAGTATTTTAACTATTCATTGATGTTCACATAAATTATAGGCCAAAATTTATCTCCTTAAATCAGAATCATGTCATTCATTTCCTTTGGCTTGTTACATAATGACATCCAAATACTGGGTTCTGGGGGCTTCATTTTGCTAGCCTAGGTCCAAAGAAAACTCACTCCTCTGGCCTGAGCCTCAGTTCCATGCTTGGGAGCTAAAGCACAAGACAACTGGTCGTCATTTCCATTTCTTTATTTTTTATTTTCTTTTTTTCTATCTGTAAACCAGTTTACCAAATTAAACTAATGAAACATTTCAGTAAAAAACTAAAGAAACTGAAGTATGTACATGTAGCTTTCCTACCAATGTCAAACACGGGGTTCCTGGGCATTCCATAGGTATTTTCAATTGAATCTATACCAGCCAAGCTACATACGAGGGTTGTCTGGGAAAAAATCCAGCCATAAATGCCTCTCTTTTTCATGTTACATGGCTGGGTACTTTCTGGATAGCCCTCGTATGTGTGCTGTCCTCTCAGAGATAGACTGCCATCCCATGCAGCTAAGGCAAAAACAGTCATTACCTGACATCTCTCTATTCCTTTATTAGCTGTGGCATTCTTTTGTCAAGCAATAATGAAAATGTTTCTATATAAAATATGTTCCTAAGTATATTTTCTGAGTTCAGCCCTGGTAGCCAGGAAAAGGGGTGTACTTTTCATAAAAAAAGCATATTGATTAGGCAAACAAAGTTACTCAAAGGCACCTTGATTTATCCACCTTACAAATACTGCAGAGGTGAACATGATTGGCTGCCATGAAGCAAGGAATACAAGTGAATGAATCACATTCAAATTTCTCGGTAACAGTGCTATGAAGTGAGGAATACAAACAGATGAATTGCATTCAAATTTCTCAGTGACTGAGTCCTTTTCCTTCCCCACAACGGGGTTATCAGTTTTCCTCTTACAATGGCAATTGAGGAATGAGGAAGCTCCTGTTATTTATTGGAAAAAATACTGAGAAAAAATTTGATCTATAGGATCCTTGGGAGATCACCCTTCCAGATGTCAGGTGCATCTATCTTTCCAAGACAAACACAACTCCTGAGAACGTTCCTGAAAGGACAGCAGTGTGTGTAGTGAATGATAGGTGATCAAAGAGATAGGAAGTTCCCAAGAGAAAGCAGAAAGATAGTTATCAACAAGGGAGGAAGATAGAGCTAAAATTATTCAATTAAAACTTAGCCTTTTACTTCAAAAAGGAAGCTGGGGAGAAATATCAGAAGCATGTGGTACTTTCCCAAATGGAGATGGAAGAAACCCTAGGCAAAAGAACGGCAAATGTTCTGTTCTCATAGCCAGTCAAGGACTTAGATTTCTCAGATCATTCTATTTCATTGCCCCATAGGTCTGTCTCTAAATTCTAAAGTAAAAAGAAGAATATATATATATATATATATATGTATTAACCTATTTTAGCTCTAATGAGTCAGGATTCATTTGAGAAAATATTTTGATGGTTTGAATATTAGGACAATGAGGGAGGGAGGGACAAGACATTGGATTATTTTTGGATCAGTCAGTAGTGTTTCTGTATACCTGTTGCCTTAATTTTCCAAATTCTATTTCCCTGTTTAATATTTATTCCTAGGCACTAACCTGCAAAGAAGTTAATGTCTGGTTCATATTCTGGGTTACCAAGTTTCTGACTACCATGAACCTGTTTGCATCAGAAATGGCTGCAGGTGCTTCATTTGCACTCTTTTTTCAATTTAACTTACTTCAATTCAAACCAAAACACAACGAGTGTGCACCTAGTATGTCTAAGCCCTGCTCTGGACAAAGGTGATACAAAGATGAGCAGGACCAAGCCCTGAGCATAAGATGCTCAGAATATAGTTAGGGCAAGAGGCAAAGAAGCCATCATACAACGAAGTGATGAATGAGATAATGGTGATTAGTAAAAAGAAAAGCAGAGTAAAGGTAGTCTCCAATTCTTGATGAAGGGATCAGGTAAAGTTTCCCAGAGTACATCAGAGACATGTCTCAAATGAAGGCGGTGAAGTGTGCAGGAAGGGCAAGGTGGGAATGCATTCTAGAAGAACAAGCAGTGTGAAAGGCACTTAGGAGGTCTTAGGAACATGTCATGTTCTAGAACAGGCATGTTCAATCTGCAGCCCAGGATAGCTTTGAATGCAGCCAAACACAAATTCTTAAAACTTTATGAAATTATTTTACAACTTGTTTTTTTTTTTTTAGCTCATCAGCTATTGTTAATATTAGCATATTTTATATGTGGCCCAAGACAGTTCTTCCTCCAATGTGGCCTAGGGAAGCCAAGAGGTTGGACACCGCTGTTCCAGAAGCTACAGAGAGTTTGATGTGGGCTGGCTTTGTCTGTGGGCGATGAGTGGGAAAGAAGAAACTAGAGAGAAAGGCAGAGTCTAGATGGAGCGAGGCATCGGTGTTTCCATGTATCCACAGAGAAGGAAGAGCCATGAAATGATGGTAAGCAGAGAAATGCCACAGTCAGCTCTGTGTATGCACAGAAATGAGGCAAAACAAGAGAGCTGAGCAGATAGATGGTTACCGCAGCATTCCGGATGAGAAAGCAGAGCGTCAAAGGGCTCAGTCATCAAAAGTCCTTCTGTTGACTAGACCCGAATAGACTGAAGTGAACGCTCTCCAGTATGCCAGATTCTGCTTTCCTTCATGGAACAGTGCAGTGGTTGTCTGAACTTACATGGACAGGCAGGTAAAGAACACCTGACAATGTGGAAAGAGAATAAAAATGATCTTACCTGGGCTGCCAATGGCCGCAAGGCTAATGGTGGAATGCCATCCCCATTGCTGGTTCCTGTCCCGTATCTTCATTGGTGGCAGACCTGGAGGTGACTAGATGTAACCACAGGACTCAGCAGCCCTCCCGCCAAGCCTGGGGCTCTAGCAGCTCAGGCAGACAGCTCCATGTCTGGCCAGAGCACTGGTCAGAGCGAAGCTCACCCGCCAGGGCCACCTTAGCAAATTCAGTATTTTGAGCACTGGACAATTTAAATAATCTGTAATTCAACTAAAAAGTGACAATAAAAAGTTATTGGAAATTTCCTCTTAATGTGATTTTTCAAGATTCAGGATCTCCTCACCCATCAACTTCACCACCGAAGTCCAGACCTAAAATAATATTAAAACCACTCACTTTTCTTGATTCCTTAAATAGTGTTGCTGCTTTTCCCACTAGAATCTGCTCTCATTTCTATTCAATAGGTACAGTTTTCATTCACCAATATGACATGAGTGAAGGCAAGTTTTATTAGTCAATAAGTTAACAGATATTTATGGCATGCCTCCGGGTGAGGATGCTTTCAACGTGGAAATCTAAGACCCAGTTAAAAGTGGCTTAAACAGCTATGAAAATGTGTTTATCTCATGAAAGAATTCTGTGAATGGCGTGGTTCCAAAGTTGGATTATCAGTAGTAGCTCAGTGGTACTGTCAAAGTCCCACAGTGTCTCCTTCCCACTCTGCCATCATCAGAATGTTCTGGAGCATGCTCCCTCATGATACCAAGCTGGCCACCAAAGATCCAGGCACCACATTGCTCTTTTTTAGGGCAAGACTAACTGTTGAGAAAGCATAGAACATGCCCATTTCTAAACCAATCACTAGCAACAAGAATAAGAAAACTTAGGATTTATTTAGAATAATTGGGAGTTCCCTGGTGGTGTAGTGGCTTAAGGCTTCGGTGTTGGCGCTGTCAGCGCTGTGGCCTGGGTTCAATTCCCAGTCAGGGAGCTACCCACATACCAAAAAGCAAAAAAAAAAAAAAAGAATAATCACAATACCTCCTCTGGGTCAAGGTGAGAGTCTAGAACTTTCTGGAGCTTGGTTATAAGATACCAGACAATAATCACAGTTGTGTTGGAAAAGAAAAGACAGTGGCTGATAGATAAGCAACTAACAGTGTTTACCATTTCACTAGTCTAAATACCAGAGATATGTCAGCATACAAGCCCCACAAGATTTTGAGTCTCAGGAAGCTTGCCTGAGCTGTGGGAACATTGGTGGTCACATCAGGAGAAAGGAGATTAGCTCTAGTGGCAATCAGCCTCCAAAAGTACAGTAATACGATGCATATAGCTCTCTATGAGTGGGTTTTAGTATCATCAGGTATATATTAACTATATTAAGTATCAATAGAATTGACTTGGTCATTGTTCAGAGATAAATATTTTAGACATGGAAATATAATGGCAAATAGCATATGAACAAATCAATTCCCATTTAATTTCTGAATACTTATTTCATGCAAAGCATTGCACAGGGATCAGAAAAGTTATAAGATATAGACCTTGGCCCTGAGAACATCAAAGGGGTGGTATAAAGATATATGTGTGACGACTATGAATGCAACAGAGTTCAGTGGAAGACTAGAGATAATGGGATTGTCACTGGAATAAATCTTGCCAACTTTTATATTTTGATAATAATTTAAGAGGAAAGAATATAAAGGGTGTAATTTTTTTAAATTATACAGAGGCTGCCTAGAAAACATTCAGCCATAAATGCCTCTATTTTTCATATTGCACAGCGAGACATTTTCTGGACAGCCCTTGTATAAACTGAGGCGTAACTAAGAAAGAAATCAATAAAATTAAAACTGGAAGGATCAAGAGTAAGAGTGTCAGTTTAAAAATTATCCTAACACACCATTTTTAATAATGTAGCTAGGAAAGTTAGTTACATAAGAAAATGTTCTGCATACATCAAGCAAGATTTGACTTAGTGCAAACTACTCAATAAACATTAGTGACAATGACAATAATAACTAACACCTACATAGCATTTACTACACACCAGGCTCTATTCTAAGCACTTTACCTTTTAGCCTATGTAATCAACCATAAGAAGAATACTTTCATTTTCATTTTACAGACGAGGACAATTCAGGAGTAGGGAGGTTAAGTAACTTGTTCAAGTTAACACAAACAAGGAAGTGTCAGAGCTAGATTCAAACCCAGGCAGTCAGGCACCTGAGTGTCTGATTTCAACCACTGTCTTAGACAGGAGGGAAAATAGAAGAGTCTGAGTGAACTTGGAGTTCTGTTCTTTGCAACACTGGTCACCAATGTAAAAGCTGTTTTGAAAATGAAGTGCTCCCAGAGGTGTTGTGCTGCTGTCAGGCACCTGCAAGGAGGAAAATGTCCTAATTATGCAAAGGACTCAGTGAGTCTAAGAAGGGAGAGGCATGGTCCTGGGAGTTTGTAGGTGAGGGTAAAGAGAATACGCACTTTTACATAAACCCTCAGGCCTTAAAGGATGTTACCCCAGTTTTCTCTGATGGGAATCACAGATGAAAAGCCAAAGAAATCCTAGCAGGGACTGGCAATGAAGAGAGCTTCCAGAGCAATCTAACAGTCACGCGGGTGTACTGAGGACGTCACAGCAGCTCTCCCCAGAGGCTCGACTTACTTGTCTATCGTTTTTACCCTCCATTGGGTTTGCACAGGCTTACTTTTTTGGCATCATTGTAGCCATTTCCTGCAGTTATCATCTTGTCCTCCATGCCATAAATGACCCTATGGAGCCCTTTCATAGCTTCTCTCTGGCTATTCCATGAATATGAATTGGGGCAAATTTTCCATTATACAGATGTTGAAAAACACAGAAAAGAACTAATGTTTTTCCAGCCCAACATAGATCCTTTGGCCTAATTCACTTAGAGATACTGTTGCATATTGAAAAGAATACCGAATTAGGCTTCAATAGGCCTTGAGTACAAAGTTTCAGGGGGATTTCAGACAGATTTATATAAATTACATAGCCTTTTTAATATCTCAGTTTTATCATCTGTAAAATGTCAATAAACTATCCTGGCTCCT
The DNA here is from genome assembly GCA_004026885.1 of Lyroderma lyra. Lineage (NCBI taxonomy): Eukaryota > Metazoa > Chordata > Mammalia > Chiroptera > Megadermatidae > Lyroderma > Lyroderma lyra. The sequence goes on along the minus strand of PVJL010000194.1, from coordinate 222,824 downwards.
GCAAGGAGTCATAATGGTATTATGAGAACGAAATGAAATATTCTGCATCAAAGCCATTTGAAAGGGACAAGTCCCTGTGCAAGAGCAAGGGGTTGGTTGTGACCCCTTTACTCCTGTTACTACCACCCTGTTAAGAAAACCCACACACCTGCTCTAAGGGCCTGAGCCCCACCCCTTCTACTTACCTATTACCACACACAAACAAATAAGTAGTGCAACTGTCTTTGTTTGGGTTGCCATCGCAAGATACCAACGAGACTGGGTGCTTGAAACAACAGAAATGCATTTCCTGACAGTTCTGGGGGCTGGTGGTTCAAGATCCAGGTGCGAGAGGCCAGCAGGACTGGTGTCCAGTGAGTCTATCTTTCTGGCTTGTAGATGGCTGGCCCTCTAGGGGTGTCTGCCCATGGAGAGATCTCTGGTGTCTCTTCCTCTTCTTATGAAAACACTCATCCTATCAGGTGAGAGCCTCACCCTTATGACCTCATTTAGCCTTAATTACTTCCCTAACAGCCACATCTCCAAATACAGTCCTGTTAGGGGTTAGTGCTTCAATATATGAAACACAGGGGTACCCAGTGTAATTTATAACAAACACCTGGAGAGAGAAGCAGGCTTGATGAGTGCTTTTAAGCAGCCTGACAATTTCTGCCCTGTACTTGGGGCAGTGTGTGTAACAAAATGTGCTAGCCAAGCCGCTGGTGGGAAGCTGTGGGTATTTCTAGAACTGGGGCCTGGCAACCATGTCAGGTATCCATTTACAGGAATTAATATGCAGGAGGACGCCATGCTTTTTGAAGAAAATAAAAGTTTATTTTGGTTATTGTTGTTTTATTTGATTTGTACAGGGCTACCTGAGAACAGGGTAGAATGGTATCTGCCCCAAAATAAATGTCATGGTTGGCTTTGAGGCCTACATAGGGAAGGGTTGAAGACATGAGCTGAAGGAGGGCTAAGAGCCCATCACTCTTGTACTTCATAGATCAGAAATGCAGGCATCTTCGGACATCAGCACTCCAGGCACCCCCCAGCACAGAGGCTCTTTCTAGTGGGTTCAGAACCAGAGCACACAGAAGAAGAGGGGCAAATAGGACAGGTGTAAAGGGGTCACCATTTGGTTACATACATGAATGGCCCACACTTGAGGGGATAAGTGATAAGGAGGGAAGGTGGAATGAAAATTGGCTTTACAAGGGCAACAGCAAGAAGATTTAAATGTTAATATAAAGATTTGTATTACTTACTTGTCTCCACAAGGTGGTGAGGCATGGGGCATTTTGGTTAAACGTTCCTAATGCTAAATCCCATGGCACGGACTAGAAAAGAAGATGAGAAAAAGCAGAAAAGAAGAATTTCTAAAGGTAACTAGGGATTCTCTCACCGGCATGGGTAAGATTAATCTTGCAGATATTGATAGACATAGATCTCAGGGGGACTCTACTGGCCCCGTATCTCCTAGAACAGGGCAACTTGTAGTGTCCAATCAAGGCACACATGCTAGGCAATCAGCCAATTCAAGAGTTGTAGCCAAATAAAGGATCCAGGGTCCAAGGGCTCTCACCCCTCTGAACAAGATCTAACTTGGGCCTTCTTATGTTGTTTTTTTTTTCAATAAATTTTTTTAGTTGTCAATTACAGCTGACATACAATGTTGTATTAGTTTCTGGTGTATAACAGTGGCTAGATATTTATATTACTTATGAAGTGATCACCCTGATAAATCTAGTACCCATCTGACACCATCTGAAAATATTATTGACTATACTCCTTATACTATACTTTATATCCTAATGATTATTTTATAACTGCCAATTTGTACTTCTTAATCTCTTCCCTCTTTTCACCCATCCCCCTCCCCCCTCCCACCTGGCAAAAATCAAAATGTTGCCTGTATCTATGAGTTTGTTTCTATTTTCTTTGTTCATTTACTTTGTGTTTTGGATTCCATATATGAGTGAAATCAAATGGTATTTTGTTCTCTCTGTCTGATTTCTTTCATTTAGCATAATACTCTCTAGGTCCATCAATGTTTTTACAGATGGCAATATTTTATTCTTTTTTTACAGCTGAGTAAAATTCCAGTTTGTGTGTGTGTGTGTGTGTGTGTGTGTGTGTGTGTGTGTAGTCATCTCTTTTTTATCCATTCTTGTATCCATGACACCTAGATTGATTCCATCTTGGCTATAGTAAATAATGTTGCAATGAACATAGGGGTGCATATCTTTTTAAATTAGTTTTGGATATATTTGGATAAATACCCACAAGTGGGATTACTGGGTCCTTCTATGTCCATTGTCATAGCCTTTGTTTTAAAGTCTATTTTGTCTGTATAAGTATTGCTACCTCAGCTTTTTAAAATTTCCATTTTCATGAAATATCTTTTTCCATTTCTTTCAGTCTGTGTCTCACAATATGAAATGAGTCTCTTGTAGGCAGCACATGTTAAGAGTCTTATTTTCTTATCCACTCAACCACCCTATGTTCTTTGATTGGGACATTTAATCCATTAACATATGAAGTAATTATTGAGAGCTAGATAGTTATTGCCATTTTATTATTCATATTTTTTCCTTTGCCTCGAAGAAGTCCTTTAACATTTCTGATAATATTGGTTTGGTGGTGATGAGCTCCTTCAGTTTTTTCTAGTCTAGGAAGCTCTTTATCTGTCTTTTGATTCTAAATGATAGACTTGCTGAATAGAATAATCTTGGTAGTAGGTCCTTGCTTTTCATCACTTTGAATATTTCATGCCCATCCCTTTATGCCTGCAGAGTTTCTGTTGAGAAATCATTTGACAGTTTTATGGGAGCACCTTTGTGGGTAATTAACTTCTTTTGTCTTGCTAATTTATAGATTTTCTCCTAGTCTTTGAACTTTGTCATTTTAATTATAATGCATCTTGGTGTGGGGCTTTTTAGGTTTGTCTTGTTTGGGACTCCCTGTTCCTCCTGAACTTATATGTCTATTTTCTTCACTTGGTTAGGAAAGTTTTCCATTATTATTTCTTCAAAAAGATTTTCAATTCCTTGCTCTGTCTCTTCTCTTTTTCTTGTACCTCTATGATGCAAATGTTGGTATGCTTGATGTTGTCTCAGAGGTTCCTTAAACTATCCTCATTTTTTAATAGCTTTTTTCTTTATACTGTTCTGATTGGGTATTTTTTGCTACCTTATTTCCACATTGCTGATCCAATCTTCTCCTTCATCTAATCTACTATTAATTCAATCTAATATATTCTTTATTGCAATTATTGTATTTTTTATTTTTGACTAGTTCTTTTTTATGTTTTCTATCTCCATTTTTATGTTTCCTATCTCTTTGTTGAAGTTCTCATTGAGATCACTGAGCATCCTTATAACCAACGTTTTGAACTCTGCATCCAGTAGATTGCTTGTCTTCATTTGTTTAGTTCTTTTTCTGGAGCTTTGTTCTGTTCTTTCATTTGGGACATGTTTATTTGTCTCCTCATTTTGGCTGTCTCTCTGTGTTTGTTTCTATGTATTAGGTAGAACCTCTATGTCTACCAGTCTTGGTAGAGTGGTCTTAAGTAGTAGGTGTCCTATGGGGCCCAGTGATAAAGTTTACCTGGTCATGTGAATAGGGTACTCCAAGCGTATCCCTTCTATGGGTTGTGTATGTCCTCCTGTTGTAGTTGGGTATTGTTTGCTGGCACATCAGTTGGAAGGATTGACCCTCAGACTGATTGGTTGTGAGGACTGGTTGTGACTACAGTGGAGGAGTTGTTGTGCAAGGGCTGACCCTATGAAACAGGATTTGTTTTAGCAGGGTTATGGTACCTATGAAGTCTGCCTTTTGGGTATGCCTTTTGTGGAGGTGATTGGATACTGCTGTGGTGTGTTCTGAAGATATACCCCTGGTCATATTGGTTCTGAGGCCTCTGGTGCAGACCTAGGTCAGTCACTGCCTGTGCTCTGCTTGGGTCCACTTGGTCTGAGCTACAAAGTGATCTGCAGATGATTAATACTTGTGCTGAGCTCGAAGGTGCCTAAGAGAGGCTAAGCTGTGAATGGAGGCTGGATGCCTCTGACGCTGGGCTTGGCTCTGTTTAGTAAGATGTATGTGGTATGCTGAAGTCAGGTCTGCTTGTTTGAGGATTTTTAATCTTTGAGAGATTTTAGAAAATTTTACAGCATTAGCCAAGACAGGCTATATGTATGGAAAAGCCACTGGAAGCCTCTTGAGTAGGTCGCCACTTTGGGTGGGATAAGGACTCAGGGAATCACCAGGATAGGAGGAATGGTGTTAGCCAGAATGATGAAGACTCAGATATGGTTCCTGCCTACCAGTGCAGAATGGGTCGAGGAGGGTTCAACAAAGAAACAATAGCTTCTGCCAACACTTTTGTCTGAAAGGAAGCTGGCTAACTCCAGCCCTCACCCTGAAGCCAGAAAATTCAGTTACTCAACCATATGTTTCTGCCACCTTTCAAGTTGTTGCCCCAGCACTGGAGCTCAGAGCTAGTGAGTACATCAGTGAGTAGATCCATGCACTGGCCCTTTAAGAGGAACACCTGGGACTCCAGCCACTCTGCATCTCACTCAGCCAGAATCTCCACTGGTTTTCACAGCCAGCACTTACGGGGACTTCTCTTTCTGGCACTGCACCCATGAGGTAGTGACCTAAGTGTGGGGTTGGGAATCCTTGCTCCTCAAGGGGGGCCTCTGCAGCTGAGATATCTTCTCTGCCCCTCTTACTAGTCTCCACATGACTTCCTCTGTATATCCTTAGTTACAGGACTTCTGTTCAGCTAGACTTCAGGAGGTTCTCAGCCATGGTTGTTCTGTAGTTTAGTTGTAACTTTGGTGTGATCAGGGGAGAAGGCTGCTCAACATTTACTTACTCTACCATCTTTACCAGAAAACTAACCTTGGCCTTTTTAATCCACCAAGGTAGTTAGTACTTGCTCTACCAAGGAGACAGATACTGTGACTGCAGCTCTGACAGGGTGTGTGGTGTAAAGACACCCTTGAACTTTACTAATGTTTTAAGCAGGTCAACAATTTCTTTGGATCACTCACCTATCTGTGTGACCACCATCTGCACAAAACCCATAGTCTCACTAGAGGGGCTAAGTGCCAGGAATAGAATCACCTAGGTGCCAGGGAATAAGGCCTCAAGAATAGGACTGTGTCATGTGCTCAGCCATCTCCCCAGGCGTGGCTTTGTCACCAAAAGAGACAGCCTGAATGTGCGAAGACTTAATTAGAATCTGGTATTCCAGCCAACAGGGCAGGTGGGAGAATGTTTGGAAGTTGGCCTTGGAAAAAGCCAAAGAGAATAAATATCTCCCTGCAGTTTGCTCGAGGATCTTACACAGGCAAGGCAGAGAGACTGGACCCTGAATGAAGTTCCTAATATCAAAAAAGAAAGAATCTCCATTGAGATCTCATGCTCACAATCTCTGAATGAGTTCAGATTTATTTCAAGAACACATTTTTCCCCCAGCCCTGAAATAAGTGTGAACTCAGCTGTGAAAAACAGATCTTGACCATATTGTTGTCACTAGCAATTCACAGCAACAATCTTCAGTTTTGAATTATCCCTCTCTATTTCTTTTTTGCATTGAAAGATTTGGAGAGTGTTTTTTTTTTTAAATTTCTAGCCAATATACTCAAAAGATTTCCGTTTTTGAAATCTTGATCGTTCTTCTCCCAGCCTGCAGATCTGCAGTGTTTCACGCACTCCCATCACTGGTGCTCACTGGGATGTGCTTAATGAGAGGTCTTCCCCTGGGCTTCTGGAGAGGTCTCTGCAACATCACTGTGCCCTATATAATGCGAGAAAACTACCTGGGGAATTTTAGTCCTTCACAAAGCTCAAGTACAAACCAAGCTTGTTCTTTTCCATCATGTTCTAAGTCAATCTGAATGCATTGCAAACCAGAGCCACAAATTGTATTTGATTATTTATAACCATAAAATAAATGGAATAATGCAAGTCTTGTAAATTTTTTTCAATGATGGATAAGGCGAAGAACAGAAAAATCCCCTGGTGGGGCTGTATTATTAATGAATAATGAATTCATAACATTCATGCATTTGAAAATTTTTCTTGAAAGAGTGGGAACCAGTTTCCAGGGTATGATGCCTACAGTTTCCAAAACTTCTAAGTTTCCTAGCCCTGAGCTCATTCAAAAACTGCTGAAGTTCAGAGAAATACATAAATTTTAAAGAAAAATTTATATTTCTTTTCCCTGGGCAACTCTTCTTCTTGGGGCAAAGGCTACAAAACAGCATCCTTTACATGCTTCTAATTTAGTATAAAGGCAAAAATAATATGCCTATGTATTTACCTCTAAAATCATGCTATAAGAATACTTTGAGATGAAAGGGAATCTGGTGAGTTACTTTCATTGGGGTCTCATGATTAAAGGTAGGGCACGTCCGCAACCTGGCAAACCACATCAAAGGCTTCATTAGGGCAGCATGTGCGGTGCTGAGCATCTGCCTACAGTGCTGCTCTGAAGTTAATATGGTTTCCTTTGATTAAAGTCTGGACTCCTAACAAAATAGCAATATGGGGACGGTGATTCCATTTCTCTGTATTTCTTTCTTCCTTTAAATGTCTCTCCCCTTTGTGAAGCTTCTGAGAACTGCACAACCAACGCGCTTTGTTATTGTTACTTGCTGCTAATGGTCAACACAACATTTGTTAACTATGTGCTCATCACTGCACTAAAGCCTTCAGACACATTATCTCATTTAATTATCACACTGAGACTATGACATGGGTGTTTTAGACAAGGAAAGTGTCTCATGTCCCACAGGAAGAAATGGACACAGTGAGGTTCCTCAGGCAGGAGTGTGGGACTATGGAGTCCCACACAGCTAGACTGAACACCGCCCCCACCTTTCCAACTGTCCATTCATTGACAAAAATTATATTAGAACACACTACTCAGTAAGTTCATTCAAGTGGATGGCCTCAAAGCCCTTCTTATTAGTGAGGAGATGTGGAAAAGCAATGTTAACCTGAGAAGCAGCAGCTGCTATCAGGTATGTCCAATCTGGCGGCCCAGGATGGTGCTGAATGCAGCCCAACACAAATTCTTAAAACATTATGAGATTTTTTTTTTTGCAACCTTTTTCTTAGCTCACCAGCTATCATTAGTGTTAGTGTATTTTATGTGTGGCCAAGACAATCCTTCTTCCATTATGGCCCAGGGATGCCAAAAGGTTGGACACCACTCGTTTACAGGAAAAGCTAAGGAAATATTTGTCAAATCACTATGTTGTACACCTTAAATTGATACAGTATTGTATGTTGACTATACTTAAATAAAAATAATGATAATTTAAAAATTAAAGTTAAAAAAGCTAAAGGAATAATGACTGACTCATTTCTTTCTGTTTCTAAACCTCAAAATCTTTGCAAAGCAGCCTAAATGAGCCCAAGCCCTGCCCTCCCCCGCAAAACATTCATAATGCTATACTATTCCCCAAAGGGTTGCAACAAGTAAGCTCTTACACTCTAAGAGATGGGAAGAGGAAGCAGTAAATATGAGAAGCTTCCTCCCCCACAGTGCAAGAACTCTTTCGAGAACACCTGCATTTCCATAGGCGGACATGGAAGCAGTAAGTAATTGCCTATAAAGTACACTGTGAACCCTGCCCACACTTCCACCTAACATGTGCAAACACGTAGGATAAATGGAACTATTCCATTGAGAGAAAGCTGCTCCACCAGCCAGCCAAGTAAAGTCCAGCAACTTTCCCCTGAACAGGGTCCATGGCAAAATACACTCCCACCTTGAAAACAGAATGTGTTAGGGACTGTGGACCTCTACTATACCTAGACTTAGGAACAGAACATCCATGGGGCATCCACCAATGGCTGTGCAGTCTGAACTCAGACAGCAAATTAACATGACCTTGCTGCTGGAACAAGCAGGCTCACCACCAAGAACCACGGTACCTATGATACTCTTTTTAAGTAGTAACCAAACTCCGTAGCTTCACAGTAGGACATGCACCATTTGTGGCTCATCTATGCCATCATGTTTCATAGCATTCTCTACAGTCGGTCTAGAGTCAACTGTCCACATTTTAATTTCTTTATATATAGTTTTTTTTTCCCAGAGCTGGAACAAGATTAAGTAAGATTTCCCTAATACAAAATTAAATCTGTGGGCATCAAAACATCCAAGTGCTTTGCTCTGACCAATGTCTTACATGGTAGAAAGACAGAAAGGTACATAAAAGCAGCCAGCACTGCAAGGATGCTGATGTCTCTGAAATTTCGACTTTTATTGCTAACTTTCAGAAGTAATTGGGGCACTCATTTCTAAGCTAATGCCTCCTAATGGTCACTTAATTCTGGACTAACTGCAGAGTAGAATGCTTTTGAAACTAGAATTAATTGCTTAAAAGACATTATTGGGACTAGTCTGGTAAATGTAGAGAGAAAAAAAACCTTTTACTGAGACATTAAAAATAATGAAGTTTCCTCCAGCCCTAGAACCTAATACATTTTGTACGTTTCTTTCTCTCTTTTGTGAAAGTAATCTGCCCAGTGAGTGAAGCAATACCAGAGACCTTTCCACTGGTTTATGGGAGTTGAATGGTGTTTCCTATCATCATATCAGATCAGTCAGACTTAGAAAGGGAAAGTGCAGAACCAGAATGTGCCATGATGCAATTATTTTTCTCTCATTTCAAAAAACACCCATCTAATCACTGCTGTGCTCTCAGTCTTGAGAAGGCCATCTAAAGCACAAAGTGGAATAAATTTCAGTCCTCTAAAACTACCGTTGATTGAGAGACAAACGTGGATAAATTGCAAAAAACAGAAGCAAATTCTGTGAAAAAAGTATGGACAAGATTGGTAGGAGTCAATCAAGGGAAGGAATTTCTGTATAGGAAAAAGCTGGGAAAATTTCAAAATCTTGAAAAGTGTGGAGGCCCCAATAGTTGGATAATGGAAGGGAATACCAGGCACAGGGAGCAGCTACAGCAAAGGCCCCAAAGCAGGAAAATCAGCGTGGAGCATAAGTGTGTGTGGGTGGAAGAGAACTAACATCATTGGGTATAAGGTTAGACGGTGGTCATATCAGGGAAAACTCTGAATGCTATGTAAAGAGAAGGGACCTTGGTGTATAGACTTGTGAATCATGAATGGTTTTTGCATAGGAAACTACATTAATCAAAGTTGTGAGTTCCAGTTGGCACTTTTAGTTTCTTTTCTCCTCCTAAGATAAGACAGCTCTGATTTAGCTTGATGAGGAAAAAGAAGGAAGAACCATGGGGAAAATGATGGAAAAACAGGATGGAGAATCAATGGTACATATTTCTACTTTGCCCTTGGGATAGGAGAAACCTGCTTTGTTGTCTTTATCTACTTTCTTGTTTCCTGTTCATTAAGTGTTGATATTCTCCTCTCTTGAACTTCATTACAGGATAGTATTTAAATATCATTTTTAAACTGGGTTACCAGACTAAACTTCTATCCTGAGCCTTTCATCCCAAAATTTTCACGTGCCTGCTTGGCATAAGAAGACAGATACACTATTGATCTTCAAACTCGACTTAGCCAAATTGAGTTTATCTTTCACAAGCTCCCTGATTTTCTTTTGTATGTTCATCACTTAACATCCATCCTCAAATCATCCAGACTGGAACTATAAAAGTTAATTTAGACTATGCTTTTTCTCAATTCATCAACATATAATACATTGTCAAATCCAATTACAAGATCTCTTTTAATATCTATCCATTTAGCCCCTTCACTTCATCTTCTTTGTCATGGGCCTATTCCAAGTCCACTGGTTTCCTTTCACCCCTGGACTATCAGATTAATCTCCTAATTGGTTTTTTTGTCTCAGTTCTCTTCCGTCACCAATCTATCCCTCACTAGGCAGCTGAAGTTACAGATCAGATGGTGTTAGGCCCTTCCTCACAAATCACTGCTGTTCTCTTTCCATTGCCTGCTCAATGGAGTCAGCCTCCTGAGTGTAAAATCCACTGTCTTGAGTGATCTGCCCAAACCTCCAACCTCCATGCTTTTTAGATCACCCATTCTTCAGAATCACTATTCAATCTCTTGTCTCCACCTACTTCTTTTTTCCCGGTTTGTCTGTTGAAATCCTACTTCTTTTTCAAGTCCTACCTCATATATTGTGTCTTCCACAAAACCTTTCTGATTTTCCCATCTCAGCTGAATAAATGGCTACTTCCTCTTTGTGCACGCACAATTCTTCAAGTGCCTTATTTCTATTTGTCATTAACTCTTTTCTATGTGTTTTCTCTGCTCAATTAAAACTTCCTTGAGTACAGAGTCATGCTGTATTCATCAATATATTTCCTGCTATCTAGCATAATGTTCTGCAAGTAATGGGCTCTAAGAAAATGAATGCATGTATTATTTATTCTTAAATTTGTTCCCAGCTATTAAAACTTCTAAGATTGTCATTTTCCTGACCAGAAATCAAATTGGCATATCAGAAAGGAAAATTGTATTCTTACTAGTTTGTTAAGTGATTTGAGCCTTAAGTTTCCAAGGGTTAATCAAATATGTATTGGGTTCTAACTATCCATTCTAATTAGTAATTTATTCATTAAAAGTATTTATTAAATATTTCCTTTCTTCAAAGACTGTTCTAGGTGTTACAGATACGGTGATGGATAAGACTGGATTGGTTAAGGTTCATCTAGTTTTCATTCTAATGGGGAAAATGATTTGTTTAAAGTAACAAAATAGAAGTTGGATAAAACTACATGTAGAACAAAAGATAAAACAAGGCAATGGGATAGTTACTTGAGTTGTCTGGGAGAGCATCTTTAAGGAGATAACATTTGAGCTGATAGATCATTCCATCATGTTATAAAGGCAAGTGCTTGTGGGTATTAGGAGTACATGATAGAACCAGCAACTCCAAGGAACATCAGCCTTTTCTTTTCTGTAAGTGAGTTCTTGGGTCAGAAGTGATGTTATACACTAGACTATAATGACAATTTCCCCTCCAAGAAGGAAGACCTGCCACCAAATTACTATTGTCTGCCTTTACCACCACCCAGGGGATGTAATACTGAGTCAGGGTTTTAAGACTGGTCACCGATGCTAATTAGGGATGATGGTATCCAGATAGTCTTTACTAAACACAATGTCCAAGTTGTTGAAGCTATGCTCTCCCTTATTCCTGCCATCATGTCATTTTGGTCATGACCCCATGGAAAAACCTAAAATACCTGGCCTATGAAGTTAATAATGCCCACAAGGATATTCATCTAGACAACCTAACAACTGAGGTATATTTCTATTGTGAAATCCTTTGGTAAGCATTTGTATGAGAACCAAATATCTCATTCTGGACCCATTCCAATAGGTTCATCCACATACTGGCCTCCCAATCTCATTGTCACTAGTCCTCAAATAGTTTTCCATCCAAGCATTGAACTGTAGAGCTACATTAGGAACTGAGCCTAAGCAGGCAAGTTTCTTATCTCAGGTTCTCTCCCCTTTCTGACAGTGTAGTTACGAGATATTCTATTCATTTGTTTGTGCTAGAAAAAGGTTCTTTTTCCACTTCTTGCAAGAACCACCTGTGATAAACGCAGCTAACTAACATACAGTCCATTTCTAGCACACTCACATTTCCAGCCATCTATAAACAAGATAAAAAATTGTTCCTCTGTAACCATCTTTTCACAGGGACCTCCCATGAGGTCATGAGGCAGATCAAAGAGGGAGAAGCAGTGAGGTGGAAGTAGTTACAGTGGAAATGTGAGCCACATACTTATGTAATTGACCTGTGATTTCACTACCTGCTTGGTCCCTGTCTCATAAATTCTATTTTCATATGACAAAGACATACCGGGCATGCCTGGTTTTATGGCAATGAGGATCCCATAATACTCCATGATAGGTGACATAGATCACATTATCACTTGGTATCTGCCACGAGGTATTCAATGTATGTCAAAGCCCAATATTAAAAGTTTTTTTTTTTTTAAGTAGAATAAATATTGGCTAAAAAACACATGTCTTCTACTTTTCCAATATTTTAGTGATTTCCCATTAGGTGTTGCCAATGTTTCACGTGGTATTCCTTTTTTAAAACACTTGAAGCACCAGAATTCTGTTGAGTTGTGTGGGCTGAGTTAGTTAAACTGCTTGTCCCCCAGCTTGTGTTGACTGGAGATTAATCACTTGCTCCACTTTCTACTTAAGTCTTTCAATTCACCTTGTAAATGGATTAGAGTTGCGCCAGCTTTAATATTGTATAGATTACCTCCGAAATCCAAAGAGGCCCCCCTCTTAGTGGTATGAAGCAAAAGGGACACTGTTTGGTCAGAAGCACATGAAAGTCAGCAGTTCCCATAATGTTGCCAAGGTGGCTATACCCTGCTTTCATGAGATTTATCTCAGATCCTCTGATTTGCATGTGTCTCATTGATGCAGGTAGATCAGCTACTTTCAGTTTTCTATGTGCCAGCAGCAAAACACTGGAAATTTAATGAATCAGCATGGTACTGTGTGGGATGGAGAGATCAATATGTTTCTGGACCATATTGTGGCCCAGAGAAAGAGTTAAAGTAAAAACTCAGAGGCAAATTTGTGAATGTGTATTGTAATCTCTTTCAGGAGAGAGCAAATAATTCTGGCATTCTTTGTTTAATGAGACTGAGAAAAAACAATCTTCAATGAAGAAAACACATCTGAAACAGCAAATAAAATTATAGCCACTATTCAATTAATACAGTAATAATAATATAATGATATATACTATTATCCTCCAAGACTTATTAATAAGTCACAGTGGAACATAAAATTAGGATGTAATAAAAATTACTATATCTGCATATTTTAGGTCTCTAAACTCGTGATAGCCTGTAAGTTTCTTCTGGCTCCTACCTAATCTTCTCATATCAACTCTTTCTATTCCCCCATCTTCATTATGATGTAGGATTGCTTTTGTTATATTGTTTTGGTAAAAAGGACACCCAGGAACTGTCACTTTGTCCCCCCTTCACAGATCAGGGAGCAAAGGTACACAGATTCTGTTAGATGTGGATGTTACTATTTTACCTGTATGTATTTGGATTTGGGAATATTCATGGGATAGGTTTACATTCCCATGGGTCATAGTAAAGCAGACTTGGATGAAAAAATTGATCACTTGACCTATTGCTTTTTATTCAACTTTGATGGCTTTTTCTTCCCTTTCGGGTCTGTCAAAGAGCAGTGTTCCAGGACTGTTTGGGGCTCATTTCTCTTCTCTTTTCTATGCATCCTTTCTCCTTGGTTGATCTTTCCCAAGCCATGACTCTAAATAATACATACACACGTGTATATGTGTGTATAAGCATGTGTGTATATATATACATGTATGTATATTTGAACTTCTCTCCTGAGCTCATATTCTCCTATCATAGATTTCCATTTTGATGTTATTAAGCATCTTAAACTAGTAAGAAAGAACATAGTTGACCCTTGAACAACACAAGTTTAAACTGTACAGGTCCACTTATATGTGGATTTTATTTTTCAATAAATACATATAGTATTGTAAATGTATTTATTCTATCTCATGAATTTTTAATAACATTTTCTTTTCTCTAGTCTGATTTTTTAAATAATATAATATGTAATGCATATATCATACAAAACATGTGTTAATTGACTGAGGTATCAGTATGGCTTCCAGTCAACAGTAGGCTCTTAGTTAAGTTTTGGGCAATTCAGAAATGGTATACACATTTTTTACTGTTTAGGGTATCAGTGCACTTAATCCCCACATTGTTTAAGGGTCAACTGCAGTCAATGTCTGCTCCCCACTAGGCAAATTTGATTTTCCCCAAGCATGGCTTCCACCATCTACTTCATTTTTTAGGCTAAAAATCTTGATATTATTCTTTATTTATTCCCATATCCATATTTAATCGATCCATCAGTTCTACAAAATGTGCCCCAAGTCTAATCACATTGTACAACATTACTGCTATAATACTTATCTATACCACTGTCATGCCTTCTTTGACTAATGTAACAGGCCCTTAAATAGTTTTTACTATTCCTACCCTTGTCTGCCTACAGTTCACACTCTACCCCTCCAGAATTAAGGGCAATTTTTTTAAACATAAATCAGATCATGTCACTCCCATGACTAAATTCACAAATGGCTTTCCACGTCAGATTTTTCAATGGCTATTAGATAAAGATTATGCAATAAAATTCAAACTCATATAGCCTCCAAGTTTCTTATGGTTCCTACCTAATCCTCTCATGCCACTCCTTTCCCTTCCCCCAATCTTCCATACACCGTAATCTCCACTAGCTCTATTTCTCTTCCTGGAAACTGTGACACACTTGTTTCATCTCAGGATCCTTGATCATGTTTTCTTTGTTTGGAACTCTCTTCCATGACTGTGTCTTCCTCATAATTCAAGATCCAGTTCAAATATTATTTTGCAGCAACTATTTTAAATCACTTTTTAGTATTTTTCTTTTTTTTATCCTTTTCAGAGCATCTGTTTCTGAATTTAATATTTATTTATTTATTTATTTATTTATTGCCTTTTCTCTCTTCTATAACATGAACTTTTAAAGGAGTCTCGCTCTCTCTTGCTCACCAATGTATTCCCTGCATTTGGAACAGAGCTTATCACATATTAGGTGTTCAATAAATCTTTGTTGACTGAATTACTGATCCCCTACAAGTCTTTACTTTGCTTGGTAGACTGCAGTGTTATTTGGGGCTCTGAAAATTAATGTTAGCTGAAGCCAAGGTCTAATGACCCCTGAAATGGTTGGATATTTTCTTTGCCTCAGTACACAGTTACCCTGATTAATATCTCCACATTTCTCTAAGAAAGGCTAAGAGAATGTTTCATTGTCTCTATTTATTGCACAGTTCTCAAGGATTCTGTCTTTTCCCTTCACTGAAAGGGCTCCAGCCCTAGCACATCTATGGTGATAGGATGACGAGTTTTCATTCTCTCAGTGTGGCCTGATTCACACCTTTCTTTATGAGTCCTGAAGTTCTGTTTTCTACTTAGTGTAAATAGGGTCTTTAATATAAAGTAGAACCTTAAAGGAAAATCTCTCTCTATCACTCTCAGGATCCATCCTCAATTAATTATTATTCCATGACCCCGTTGGACAAACTGTTCTACATACCAGGAGGAACTGCAGCCCATCAAGGTCATCTTTTTCACTTCATCCCTGGCTGTTATTCATATTGTTTGCCCAGGATCCTTCTGGCCGTGTTGAAATGAGATATTTTAACCAAAAGGATCACAGAAAACAGGCACTAACATGTCTTCAAAGATGATAGTATTTTTCACCAATTTTTTAAGGCCTTCATGAAAAATATTTCTTAGTCCCTGTCAACTAGGACAAGTTACAAGACTAAATCTACTCTGGCATTTTTAACTCTGAAGAATTTGAATTTCTTACTTTTTATTTCACCAAAGTATATCCCATGTGAACGTCATTTAAGATAGTTCAACAAGGGTTCAGTCACCTAACTGAGAAAGCTGCTAAGCCAATACTGGATCCCAGACAAACCCCCAGAGAAGGCGTGGTCCCATCTCACACTAAGGTTCATATAGTGATGGGTTCTCACCCAAGTGGTAAGGGGATTCAGATCCTAGGCAGTGAAAGAATGTCAAATATAAACTATGCAATGTTTTTTTTATTATACTCTAACTATAATTAAATGGTATTGGGGTGTTTTAAACAGGAACAGAGAAAGAGAACATGTGGAAGGCGGATTCTTGAGGAAAATGAGTAAAAGCAGAAAGCAATTGTCTAGGTGAGAGAGGACATAGCCAATGACATGGTGAAAAGAGATAAGACTGACCATGTATTTTGATCACAGAGCTGAAATTACTCTTTGGATATAGGCAGGTAATACAAAGAAAAAGAGACAGAATGATGCCTAGACTTTTTGGTTTGGTGCCAGCAACTAAGACAGAGAGAGCACGTACAAAATTGGGAAGCAAGAAAGGTATCCTGACTCTATCTCGGTGCCTCCAATTAATTTGTGACTCCCAAAAGATACATGCACGCAACTAACAGAGCGTGGTCTGTGCCAAGGTAGTAACTGAAATGATCACAGATAGGAGACAGGAGTTCATTCTACATGTGTTAAGGAGGGGCTTCACCAAAGAGCTGGAATCAAAAGGATGAGCAGGACTGCCATTGAGAAGGAAGGGGAGAAGGCACCTAATACCAGGAGGAGTGGTCGCTGCCTGGGCACTGCATCCAATGGGTATCACATACCTCCAGCAGGCGCCGGACACACTGGCAGACTAGGAGGGGAGAAAATGCCAGGCACAGTGTTGGGATAGTAACTAAAGCAGTGCAACCAAAGCAAAGTATAGAGTTAAGAAAGCTTAGAATGGTTAAGTTGTTAAATGAAGTCACGATTTGGCCATTACAACATTTTTAGGCGTGTTTGAACAATATTTACTTCACAAAACCCAACAGGCATGGGAAATGTTAGTAGGCATCTAAGTTTCTCAAATCCTCTGTTAACCAATTATCAAATATTAGCTCATCCAAGCTCCAGTAGCAGAGGAGCCATAAACATTTTTTATGAGAAGCTTTGCTTTCATCTGTTAAGGTGAGACAGATGAATCCTCTAGCTTTTGTTCCAAGAAAGCACTCTAACTGCTGAGACTAGACTTGATTTCATCAATAAATGAGCTGTTAAAATTGATTTCTCCTCATTGAAAGGCACTTCATTCACAAATATGCTCTGCCACATGGAGCTCATTTCAGTCCACAATCTGGGCTGTTCCAAATGGAACTCTTACATTACAAGCATGTCCTTCGGAACTCTTATTGGTGTTGTCACTGTGTAAAATCCCATTTTTCCACATGTTCACAGTACCTCAAACTTGAATGTCAGTCTGGGTTGCAGGGCTTTTCATGCTTTGAAACAATACTTTTGTATAAAGAAAGCATTGTATTCCTGTCACAGTCCCCAGTGAACTGTTTGGGAAGGGTAAATATTACTTAAGGAACGATGACTTGTGATTCCCCTCTGTATATCATGTAATAGTCTTATTTCATGGGCAAGAGAACATTTACTATATTACTGCCATTTTCAGGGGGAAAAAATACCTTTTCCAGACTAACATGGGCCATATTTTTGGAAATCAGGGAAATGTATAAAACTACTGGTTTAAAAAAATATGTGGGCTGTCAGATAATATATTTCCTGTTGGACAGACAAGCGATAACAATAAATTAACAAGTTAGCACAGGGTTGGGAGACCTCTGGAGTGGGAAATGTCTGGTGGACAACATGTCCATATCTCATTTTTTTTCTGTCTGTTTATTTGGTTTCACTCCGAGATTTGAAGAGTGTACACATATAACAATGCACAAATTCAATGGTATGCACATTTACAAAGATATCTGGGATCAATCTATTGTGGAGAAAAATAGAATTATGGATAGTGTTTTGAAACAACCTGACAAGAAACATTTAAATTACTGAGTCAAGATTGTTAATATTGTTTCATTAGAGCAAGATTCTGGACTCAGCAAATTCTTGTGGAAATCCTAACCCATCCTGGCTCATTGTTCTCCCCAACAGTCCATGGTGGACATTCCCTATGCTCTGGCTCCACATGCAAATAGTGCTCTCTCTTTGTCTATGGCTAATCCCTTATGTTTCTTGCAACATCTGCTAGTGTTTCCATTTAAAATAAAAAAGATTGTTTTAATGTCAAACCATATCTGTTCTCATTTGGGGATGTTAGGCATTTTGCAATGCCTTATCCTTGAAGATCGTGATTTGTTTGGGTTTCATGTACAACATCTTTCTTTTTAATTCTTTTTTGCAGAAATACTATTTGAAAACAGTTAAGGTCAGGGGAACAGCTGTAACTCAAACACTGAGTCAGACAAGAGACAAAAAGGCAAGGCCCTTTTATTCTTCACCTTTTGTTGTTTCTCAAACTGTTGCAATAAAGGTGGGAAGGCACATTTTGTTTCTTAGAAACTAAAAAGGAAACAAAAATTAATTAACCTTTACAGATAATGGGTGGTCAGCAATTACTTAAAAATGAGGCACACATTCAGAAAGTCCAAACTATTCTGGAGCACAGCTGAACAATGACAACCACGTGATCTGGCCCGAGGGGTTAACTGTTGTATTGAAACTGATTAGAGTATTTTGCTTTCATGGAAAACAACTCCATTTGAACTGGTAATTACCAGCAATAGGTAAACAGAAAGTGGTTAAGAGTTTGCTTTGCATATATACTTCCAATTATTTTCAGAACGTAACCAGGTTAGAAGAATTTATTATACAATTTGACTTAAATTCACACATTAACCTCAAGCAAGTCTGTTAAACCATGAGGTTCTAGGCAGCTGAAAGGAATTAGAAAGAATCAGAAGGCAGGATACTGTCCAGGAAAGATTCCCATTTCATTGGAACACCACGTTAGAGATGGAAAGCCCTGAAAAATGTTAGACAAATGGTTCCCAATGGATGTGAGAGATAAACAGAATATCTGGAGAGCTTTGCAAAATCTGCCGGCTAGCTCTCCATACTTGTCCTCTCTAATTCTGATATGTCTCCATATGATCAAGCTTGTGTGTGTGTGTGTTTGTGTGTGTGTGCCTGCCTGTTTTTTCATGGTTTTTATTATTTTCTCCTAAATTACAAAATAAAAACACGTGTGAACCTAAATGAAAAGCTGCCTCTTGTCTAATGGATTGATTAATTGATTCACCCCTTCATTCAAAGGTACTTATTGAGACATTGTTTTAGGTGTTGGGATATAGTGGTAAGGAAGACATAAAGGCACTAAGTCGATGAAGGAGATATAGGTAGAATTATCTTGAACCTAAGCTAGGAAAAGACAGAGATAATCTCTAAATAAACTGTATGATGGGGAAATGGTAAAGATAATGATAATGTTTATTGCTAATAACATTTTATGCTTATGTAGCCATCTAAAGTTTACAAGGTTTCAATTGTTTTGAACTATTATCATGATGTATGCCATCTGCCTTATATATACATTTTATGCATTAGTTTATAATGACCTACACAATTAATCATCTTACATGTGTAAACTTATATGTGTGTATATATCTTATAGGTGTATATTATCTTACATATATACTTGTATGTCTTATATGTGTATATATACACATTAGATAATTAGTCATGTAAATCATTTTAATTTATTTATGTTTCATAGTGGCCACCAATGTGTTCAAGTCAAAGCAAGTACTAAAATACTGCCTCCCATTTATACAGGCCTTAATAGTTTTCAAATACTTTTAATAGATTATCTCAGTTGATTTCTATCTTGTTTATTAAATTTAATGGCTAGAAATGAGAAGTTCACAGAGGATATCTTATTTATTTATTCAAGATTACATGTTTAGTTAAAAGTAAAATCCTGTATCTTTTTTTGTCTGTTTTTTTTTTCCCTTTGTACCATGTGGCTTCTCTGTGTTTATATCAGGCATATGATATGTTACATCTACATCAATTATCTATTTATATACTGTGAGGAATGAACTAATTTTGGGGAACTGGGGATGGAAACAGAAGATTAGATTGCTTGATACACATATCAAGATGCTTATCTTGAGTAACCAAAATGGTCTGAGAATTACGTCAGCAGAGGCAGAGATGTAACTGCACCACAGCTGTGATTCAGAAGGCACAATGCACTGAGGGCATCTTTAGAACAAGTCATGGGCACCCAAAGTCAAAATAAAGAGGAAGTTCCACCATCAAAGGATGTATGTGAGAGTGTGGGAGCACACGAACTACTATGGAAGATGCTAACTGAGCTGAAGTGAAAAAGTGACCCAGCCTGCATCCCAGACACGCTTTTTATGTCTTCTCCCTGCTTTCCTGAAAATGAAATGCCAATTTTATTCTAGAGTGTTCTTCCTAATTCACACTAGAAGCCCCTCAGGCTTGACATAGAATATGTCAGTATGTCTACAGAACATGTACTCTGTGTCTGATTATCAAGCAAGAGATGTAAAAACAGTAAAAACTATTATACCACCAGCCCTAGAACACACCATGGGGGACAGAACACAAAGCGATTATGTTTCCACTGCCTCTGAACACCACATGGGTCCAGCTCAACTCAGCCTGATTTGTTGGCAAACGCACACATAGGACATCACTCAGGGATTCATCTCTTGCTTTTCTACAATTTGACGGCAAACATCAAACAGCAGCAATGTCAATGTCAGCCATGGGACATAACTTTTATGCCGATTTCAGCTATGTCCTGTAAAGTTTTTTCTCAGATCCATAAGGTCAACAAGACCTTGTCCTTCAATAACATAGCTTATATATACAAATTAAAATTCCATTTCCTGTATGCCCTCCATTCATAAAAAGCAATTAAAGTAGAGTATCTAATGTACTCTATGATGCTGGCATTAGTTTTCATTGGCCTCAATGGGCTATGCCAAAATATCTCTTTCATTTATTAAAGCTGTTTGCGATTGCCATCAACTGAATGGCCTCCTAAGGCCAAATTTCTTCATTCACGCACTGTTTAAAGAAATAAAAACCACCGGAGGGGCCATTGATTGATTAACCTGCAGCAGTCCCTTACATTATGCATCTTTATCTGCATGTTGAAACAAAATATATGGTAAGGCTCTGAAAAATATACAAAGCTGTGTTAGTAGGCACAGGGACGTAATTCTGTATTATTTGGGATACCCAGAATTTGACTACCTGTGCCCATACAGCCTTAGGAATCACTAGAAAACATCAAGCTAGACTCTCTTGGAAGTAATAGAAGCCCACCACTCACCCTCCTTGGTCTGCTTCTCATTGTAGACAAGGAAACAGAAGAGAAAACAGCTGTGGGAGGAAAAAGACCCAGGAGAGAAGCCTCATGGTTATACCTTGTGGGAGACAAGGAAACACACAGTGATTTTTCTGCTATTTGTCAGGCCCTTTCATAAATATAAGGGCTGTCTGGAAAGTATCCAGCCATGTAATATGAAGAATAGAGGCATTATGGTTGGATTTTTTTCAGACAGCCTCATGCTATCTCCTTTATTTCCCATAGCAACCGTGTGAAGTAGGTATTATAATCTCATTTTTCAAATGAAGAAACCAAGGCTCATAAAGTCAATTGCCCAAAGTCATAAAGCTAGTAAGTAATAAAGCCAGGCGTTAAACCTAAGTCTAGCTTACTCCAGAGTCTTTTTCTAATTTAACAGTTTTCATGTAAACTCAGTAAGATCTCTGAGTCATAGAAAAGTGAGTCACACACACACACACACACACACACACACACACACACGTATATGTATATACACCAAAGCAGAACAAAACTCTAAAATAACATTTATAAACACAATGTGAAAATGTGGATAACAAAGTAGAGAAATATAGATGGTCTTCCAAAGTTATCTTGGATAGTTAGAGTGAAAAATATATTTTGCAGTTTTTTTAGCTTCAAATGGCATGTTTGACGGATGATAAGCAGAAACACTATTTTAAGGGTGAAAGCAGGGAAAGATAGTGAATCTGAATCTTACATTTTATGGTGATTCCCTGAATGTTTACTGGATATAGAATTCACGTAATAACACAAGTCAAAACTTCCCATCTTCTGACAACCCTCAAAATGGGTCTAATGATGATTTGTTTAAAGTATTTGTTTATTAAAATCCTCCCTAAATATTAATTACACAGAAGGCCTACTAGATTATATATCTTCCAAACAGTGGTCATGTCTAATTTATCTTTAAATACTCAAAGGTGTACAGTGAGTGTTTATTAAGTATTAGGTTTAGGGAAGAAATACCAGCTAAAGGAGACTTAGTATCTAAGAGTTGGCATGGTGTTAGCTGGCTTGGCTAGTCAGGCTTCTACTGGAAACTCACCAGTAGAAGTACAATGAGAGTAAGGACACATAGTCCCATTTCAGCATGGAAGAGATTTACGTTCTAGTCCAGGAAAGAAACATATTTTTTTCAAGTATACTACAATAAGCAAATTTTAAAAAAAAAGTGTTACTGAGATCTGACTGTATAAAGAACACATTATGCTGGAGTATCTTCTCAGTTCACAGTGATTCCTTTTTCTCAGGCAAATGAGTCTGACGCCCAGATCTTTCTGCAGAGAAAACGGATACATCTCTATGATATGCCTTGTTCTCCTGGCTGTAAGAACTTTATACAGGATTGGGCAGTTGGGCTACCAAGGCTCAACTGGGTCAATCAGATGATTCATTGTGGGGAAACTGAATTTTCAATCAGATCTGTCATTAAGTGGGAGTCTTTGCAACTGAATAATATTGGTGGTGAGAAAGTTTAAGTTGTCTTGTCGCTGAAGTCACTAGAGCTGTCCTTACTTACTTCTGAAATTTTAATTGTTTAGCTCTTGCAGAAATTCTATGACGCATCCCACTATTTTTCTCTTGCTTGAGCTACTCAGCAGTGGTTTCTATTACTTGCAAAAGAAACTTAAATAATGTGGAAATGCAGATGGATGGCTCTAAGAATTGGTGGAGCCAGAACTAAGTGACCTGAAACGGGAAAGAAAATAAACATGCAAAGTTGGGCATAGGAAGAAACATTTTTTAAGTACAATAGAGTATGAAAAGCCACCCGAAGTGAAGGAGTAGACCAAGTGACATGTAAAACATAGCATAGAGTCAACTGAGCAAGGAGCAGAGCTCCCTGGCTAGTAGAAACATGGGGTCTGTCCACACCAATAGTCAAGAGAAGTGATGGAGTTAAGTGATGGAGAAGGTAGAGCAGATATTTAGATTAAATTAAGTGTGTCTGTTCCTTTCCTATTTTTTTTTTTTTTTTTGGTCTGAGGCTTTATGAAGTAATATTCTAAGTTTCTATAAGTAAAGACCACAACTTTGTGCTGTGTCTTGGTACCTCAGAACATTACTGGGTTTTGTTCTGTGGAGACATTTAATGAGGAAAGTCTTGACTAGAACTTTAAATTCGGTAGACTCTGAGGAGTGAGTGTATCTGATGGCTGTCCCTGGGCAGCTGAACCTGACCCACAACATTGGATTTCTTGGTGCTCTGACAAGGCTGTACCATAGCTATGTTCCTCAGATCCTCCTGGTCATGGTCAAACCCAAAACCTCCCTAAGCAGGAGAGGTTACCTTAAGCCATACACCAGAAAAATTGTATGAAATAACTGGATTTTTAGTTTTCTTTTGAAAGATGCAGATGAAGACTATTTTCCCTGAGTGATGGATGGGTCTACCCCATCTCAGTGTCAGGATGAAGGAGTAGCACACATGGTAATACCAACTGTGACTTCGCAGCCTATCAGGAATTTAGTTTCTTCAGATCATGACCCACTGTTGCAGTGTTTGGGTTTAGCTCCTAGTGCAGCCAGCTGAGAGCAGCACGAGGATTTCATTAATTTTACTTATCACATCTAGTGAAAACAAAGTTATATTTTATATTTAAAAAAAAATGGATACCAAGGCTAGGCTGACCAGATGGACCATTTTAAACAAGACAGAAAACAAGAGTACTGTCCTGTTTCCAACAGGACGTCGGGTCAGCCTACTGACACCTTAAATTTAGCACAGCAAGACTAGGTTGACCATACATACTATTTGAAACAGGATAGTACTGTTGTTTTCTGTCGTACTTAAAACGGTACATCTGGTCAGCCTGCGGCCCAAATTTCATGCACCAAGTTCAAGCGTATTACAAGCCCCCCAAATTAGAGTATAGTGTGGTTCTTTTGCCATATCTGTTCCTATTACATTTTCCTTTCCATAAGGTCTTTCAAAATTTCCTTTCAACTTTTCTAGTAAACTTCCTTAACCTAAGGAGTTGGAGGACAATGTAATTTTGAGATTGACAGCTGAATGTATTTGACCATTAGATGTTATGCAATTAAAAGTTGAGGCTGATATAAAATATTTCTTACCACATTAAAAGCACTTAAAAATGATTAATGATAATTCTTAAAATGATAAGCAACTATTTTACTTTCAGAGGTTTCTATGAATATAATCTTTGCTAGTCCTAAAATTTTGTTCTACGAATTTATGGGCAAAATAGACACTTGGGGCTTCCGATCAAGATGTTAGAGTGGTTAAAAGCTGTGCTCAACTCTTCCCAAGACCACATCAAAATTACAAGTAAACTACAGAGCAATCATCATAGTAAATTGCCTGAAGTCTAGTTGAACAGAAGTCCTATAACTAAGGACATATGGAAGAAGCAGAGAAATGACACAAACTTATTCCCCAACCACATATCTCAGCTGCACAGGTTCCCCCTAAGAAATGAGGGGTCCCAGCCCCACAACAGGCTCTCCAGTCAAAGGTTCTAGTGCTGGGGAGAGAAGTCCCCATAACTGCTATCTGAAAACCAGTGGAGATTGGAGCTGAGTGAGATGGAGGGATGCTTGAGTCCAGTCATTCCTCTTAAAGGGTCGATGCAGGGATATATTGCTGATGGACTCACTTGCTCTGAGCTCCAGTGCTGAGTAGCAGTTTGAAAGTTGCCAGGGAAATACTAGGAAGAATCTGATGTCTTAGCTTCAGGGCAAGGACAAGAAGGGCAGCTTTCTCCCAGAGAGGAGTGCTGGCAAAAGCCATTTTACCTTGTTGAGCCCTACCCCACCCATCCTGCACTCATAGGAAGACACCATATCTGAGTCTCCATCAACCTAGCTAACATCCACCCACCCAACATGTGG
Source organism: Lyroderma lyra (assembly GCA_004026885.1). NCBI lineage: Eukaryota > Metazoa > Chordata > Mammalia > Chiroptera > Megadermatidae > Lyroderma > Lyroderma lyra. Next base: position 198,150 of record PVJL010000194.1, on the reverse strand, counting down.
ACCCAACCAAGCCACTTCCAGTGGTTTTTCCATACAAATAGTTTGTCTTATATCAAGGTACAGATATTCTTAAACTCTCTCAAAGGTTCATAACCCCCAAACAAGCATCATCTGGCCTTGGCATGCCCCATACCACTTGAAAAGCAGCTCCAACCCAGCATTAGCAGCAGCCAAACTCAGTTTGTGGCTTAGCCTCTCTGAGGTACCTCCAAGCTCAGGACAGGTGGCAACCATCTTCATATTACTTTGTAGCTCATACCAAGCAGCCTTGGACATGGGAACAGGTGGCAGTTGAACTTGGCCTGCACCAGACTCCTTCTCAAGAGGCCCCAGAATCAAAATATCCAGCAGCCAACTTCAGACCACACTAGAGAACCACCTAACCACCTCCTCAAACGACACACCCAAAGTCCAGACTTGGCAAGTACCAAAGCCCCGCTAAAATGAATCCTGCTTTATAGGGTCAGCTCCTGCACAACAGCTCCTCCATTGTAGTCATGGCCAGTCCTCACAACCAATCTGTGTGAGAGTCAATCCCTCCAATTGATGTGCCAACAGCAAACAAGACTTAACTACAATAGGAGGACACACACAACCCACACAAAGGACACACCTATAGCACCCAGCTCTGGTGATCAGGAAAACTATGTCACTGGGCCCCACAGGACACCTACTACATAAGGCCACTCTACCAAGACTGGGGCACATAGAAGTGCTACTTGATACATAAAAAGAAACACAGGAAGACAGCCATAATGAGGAGACAAAAAAAAAAAAAAAAAAAGAAAAAGAAAAAGAAATGTGTCCCATATAAAAGACCAGAACGAAGCTCCAGAAAAAGAACTAAACAAAATGGAGACAACATACCAGATGTAGAGTTCAAAACATTGGTTATAAGGATGCTCAATGATCTCAGTGAGGACTTCAATAAAGAGACAGGAAACATACAAATGGGAGATAGAAAACAAAAACAAACCAGTCAGAAATGAAAAGTACAATAACTGAAATGGAGAATACATTAGATGAAATTGATAGTAGATTAGATGGAGAGGATTGAATCAGCAATTTGAAAATAAGGTAGCAGAAAACACCCAATCAGAACAGTAAAAAGAAAAAAGAACCCCCCAAAATGAGTACAGTTTAAGGGGCCAATATTTGTATCATAAAGGTACCAAAAGGAGAAGAGAGAGAGCAAGGACTTGAAAACCTATTTAAAAATATAATGACTGAAAACTTCCCTAACCTGGTGAAGAAAATAGACATACAAGCCCAGAAAACACAGAAAATCCCAAACAAGATGAATCCAAAGAAGCCCACACCAAGACACATCATAATTAAAATGTCAAAGGTTAAAGACAAACACAGCATCTTAAAAGCAGCAAGAGAAAAGCAATTACTTACCTACAAGGGCACTCCCATTAGACTGTCAGCTGATTTCTCAACAGAAACTTTACAGGCCACAGGGATTGGCATGAAATATTCAAAGTGATGAAAAACAGGACCTACAGCCAAGATTGCTCTACTTAGCAAAGCTGTAATTTAGACTAAAACGACAGACAAAGAGCTTCCCAGACAAGAAAAATCTAAAGGAGTTCATCAGCACCAAACCAATATCACAAGAAATGTTAAAAGAACTTCTTTAAGAAGAAGAAAAAGAAAAAGATAAAAATATAAATAATAAAATAACAATAATTCCATATTTATCAACAATTACTTTAAATATGACTGGATTAATGCTCTAGTCAAAAGATACAGGGTGGCTGAATGGATAAGAAAACAAGACTCTTACATATGCTGCTTACAAGAGATTCACTTCAGATTGAAAGACACAACAGACTGAAAATAAAGGGATGGAAAAAGGCATATCATGAAAATGAAAACAGAACAAAAAAAGCTCGTGTAACACTACTTATATCAGAAAAAATAGACTTTAAAATAAAGGCTATACACAAAGACAAAGAAGGGCCCAGTAACTCCACTTCTGGGTGTTCATCTGAAGAATCCCAAAACATTCATATACCGCACATCTATATGTTTATTTCAGTGTTCTTTAAAATAACTAAGATATGAAAGCAACTTGGGTTTCCATGAATAGATTAATGGATAAATAAGTGGTACTTACATTCAATGGAATATTAATCAGCCATAAAAGTATAATGAAATCTTGCCATCTGCAACAACATGAATGAATCTAGAGGGCATTATGCTAAGTGAGATAGGTTAGATAGAGAGAGCCAAATACTATGTGATTTCAAAATAATAAACAAAATAAACAAACAAACAAAACAGAAACAAACCCGTAGATACAGAGAACTTTTTTATGGTTACTAGATTGGAGGAAATTGCAGACGTAGATGAAAAGGGAGAGTAAATTAAGAAGTAAAACTTGGTAGTAACAAAATAATCGTGGGGATGTAAAGTACAGCATGAAAAACATAGTCAATAATATTGTAATAACAATGTATGGTGTCAGATTGGTACTAGGTTTAGTGGGTGATTACTTTGTAAGTTATCCAGGCTCTGTTCTGACCCAAAGGAGTTTGATTACCAAATTTTCCTTTGCACAACCATTTACTTTTGTTTTTTGGTCAGAGTCACAAATGGAGCACAGAAATATCCCCAGATAGTACATCATCTTGGTATTTGCAATTTGGCAGGAAGCTCTGGAAGTCTCCTGAGAGGGAGGGTGAGATAACTTCTATGAAATTTCCTATGTACTGTGGGATTTTTTTCCCCAACCCAAATCATATTTTTTAAACTATTCACTTGTTCCTAGTCTCAAATTTCATCCTGGGCTTTTCCATTGACCACAGACATGTAGCAATAATTTTTGCCTAAGCTTCTGAAAACATATTAGGCATCTGAAGCCAAATTGTGAATAATAATAGCTCTTAAGCAACCAGTTCATCTTAATAATACACCTTCCTCCACATCAGCTTTCCAAAACCATTCCAAAGCAATTGGATGGAGCCTGTCTTTTTAAGGTTTGTCCAAGTTACTCTTGTAAGATTAATTAAAATGGACGTACTGTGGAAGCGGAGACAAGACTAGAATGTCTTTAATATAAATGCTTACCATGACAAAATATTCTGTAATGTCATTATGACATCTTGCTTTATTGTATTAGTATTAAAGAATAAATAAGGAAAGCAGACTTTTCGAGACAAAAAATAAATAAATAAATCATACTGGCTCCTTTCCTCATCACTAAAATAAAGGAGTGGTGGACTGAAAACCTCTCAGCACTCTCTTGTGGGATAAAAATAGCACTAAATAGAAAAGACAAATTTGTCATTAATAAAATAGGATCATTAGTTATAATCAATACAGAAAAAAATTCTTTCTGAAGACCAATGTCTTACGAGCAATACAAACTAAGTGCTTCTAGTAAGTTACTTGGGGAGTAAGAGCTAATAGTATCGGGAGCATTAATTATAAAATGAATAACATATAATAAGTGCTTTCTGCAAACAAGCTTGATTCTTTAGGTTAGGCTAATTGGAAAGGCTTAGGGAAGGAAAGAACTAGGTCTTCAAATTTGAATATTACATGTAAAGTCAGGGGAAATGGAGAGAACATTCAAGAAAAGCTCAAGGCCCATTTAGCACAGAGTAAATAAACCATGTGCATTCAACAGTTCACTCAATGAATACTTACAGAAAAGCCAGCTGCAGTCAGTACTTACTGAGCTTAGCTTACAATAGTGAGGACAGTCCTAAACCTCAAGTAGCTCCCAGACTTGTGGTGGGAAACACACATGCACAGAAAATTAAAAAATAATGCAGAAAATGCTGATACAACAGGCACAGCTAGGACATTAGGGGAGCCCAGAGGAGTGGGAGAGTAAATACAGTTATTTTAGGCTGCAGGAATCACACTGCAAAGTAAATCCTTCTTCCTGGAGCAACAAGTGAACTGGGAGAAACAAGACAGTTCCAGTCACAGAGGACCTTGTACATCATGCTAAGGAAATCAGACTATCCTGTTGGATATGATAAAACAGAAAGCTTTTGGGAAAAAAGGGGACTTTATTACATCTCACTTTACAGAGATGGCACGGGCAGCAAAATGGAAGGACACGGAGGTGGGCAACCTTCCTCAAAGCAGGGAATCTAGCTGGGTGACTCTGAGAGCAGCCATGTCTGTACCAGGGTGTTGACACTGAGATTGGCAGAGAGATGGAGCTCATTCAAGAAACTGAAGGAGGGAATTGCTGAGAAGTACTATCAATATTGAAGGGTTGACTAGAGGAAGCATTACATGAGAAACAGGCACAAAAAGAAACATTAGAGGAATTGAAAGAAAACTAGGAGGGAATGATATTATGGAAGCCAAGAAAAGGAAGTCTCTAAAGCGAGAGAATAGTCAGCAGTGTACAACATGAGAGGGATCTTAGAAAGCACATGGCCTTGCTTCTTCAGTGTGTTTATAAAGAAACAAAGACGAAGAAAAGTTAAGGTACTTGTCAACCATCACAGAGCTGATTGGGAGAGAGCTGAGACTAGAAGTCGATACCTGACCCCTTGCTATGTTGTTGCTGCTCTATCAGGCTGCACCATCGGTTTGATGGAGCCCAGGATTCATCAAGGGCAGTCTAGAAAGATAACTTAGGGCTATGCTGCAAAGATGTTAAATAAGGAGTTTAAATATCATTCTGAGGAATGGAACTCACTAAAGAGTTTTGAGTAGCAGAGGCTTCATAATCAAAGAGGTACTTGGGGAAATTTTATGTGGTCGTTTTCAGGTGCATTGTCAATATTTTGCTCAGATCAGTCACAGATAAAGCAATTATAAAATAATTTCCCCCAAAATAATTATGACTTTTGTTGAATGAACTGCTTAATTATGTCAGAAATGAATAACCAATAAAGAAATAAAATCTCAACTAAATTGGCATTCATTGTTTGTATTCACCATACCATCTACAAATATCCAAACATACAAGAAAAGGTCCAGTTACATTTGGAACGACCCCAGGCCTTAGGTCCAGCCCTGGTTTGGCCTAAGTACACTATAGCCCACCCATAAATACTGTTGAGTCTATTAAGACCAATGATCAGAGCATTATGAAAACACATTGTTTTATGATTCCTTCCTCTTCCTCTTTTTCTTCTTTGCATGTGTATCAGTTTGAAAGATAAATTAAAAAATGATTCCTCTACTTTAGGGATAATGTCTTAGGAGAAATGCCCAGCACAGAGGGCAGCTTTTCTCTAAGGGAGAACCCACTACATGAGCCATTGCATCGGTCCGTCTTGGGCCACGGGGCAAATCCCGCCAGGACTGCTGAACGGCCCTGGAGCCCCAGAAATTTGGTTCTCTCTCTCCATTCAAGGCTCCACAGTTCTGAGATCCTCAAAAGCCCAGATGATGACCTGCCTCACAGGTGACAGTACAGTGTTGGGTAAAAATTGACCTGACACTACTGAAATCCCAAATCCCAAGGCCCCCAAAGTCTGATTAGGTGGTTCATTGCAGGACTAACATCAAGCAATGGAACACAGAAAAATGTCACAAGTAATGCTTTAAATTGATTTTAGGGTCACAGCACCCTGCACTTCTGATCCTGACTTTTAACCTCCTCTCATCTTGCTATCCATTGCTGCTGTTATTATGATTGTGCACACTCTGAGCAGAGTAGACAGCCGCACTTCACATGTGCCCGAGCAGAATACTACAGTGGGATGGTTGCTGGGCAACAGGAACCAGAACAATTTGTTTGGGGAGCATTTGAGAATGATTACACTTGCAGGGTTGGGGTGGGTTGGTTGCGTCAGGATTTTTTTTCCTGTGGTACCTATTCCTGGATGTTGTAAATATTCATCTGAATTTTGCATATATGAGGTCCAAAACGTTACTAAAATGAGTCTGGGAGGGTAATTTGCTTGGGTGCTTCACCACACTCCTTTATGTTTTACAGGCCAACCTGCTGCAGGAGAACAGCGATTTCGTGACCATTATTGACACGGATGACAATGCTATGCTGGCTTGTTTCAGTTACGTAGAACAATAGAAGCAAAAAAGATGCAATTTAGCAAAGGCATTTAGTAAATTGTTGGGAAATGGTGAGGGCACAAACACCTCAACTATGTCATCAGGCACATTTCCTTTGTAATGTGGCTGCAGTTACTCTCCTGGCCTCTTCCATCCCCCACTAAAGAGAGGAAAACTTTCTCTTCCTCTCCTTTAGTGGGATAACAACACATTGAAATACAGGACTTGGTTAAATCCGGGAGAGCTGGCTTTGAAAGGTAATGGGAAGAAACATTTCCTTTCAAAAGGAATCTGGCAGCTTCTAAGGATTTGCAGCACACCGATTTCAGATGAGGCAGAGTCAAGTAGGAATTACAAATACTTAAAAAATCATTGGTGTCAGTATCACCCACACCCCTGGAATATTAATATGTACACACTCCCATGTAACCCCCTGGAGATGTGTTTATTTTACAATTCACAAATGGGAAAGAGACCTTTTCGGAATATTTTCTTAGGGACTTGGGGAGCCAACATTAAAATTGAGATTCTTCTAAATGCTTTCCCATATGCTTTAAAAACTCCCATTAAAGTCAATTTCCTCAGTCCACACACATTCACCGTGTCTTAGCGACCCCCTCCTCGCCTCACTAAACAGAACGTTTTCTTGAGGCTGCTGTGTCCTCTCTTGGCCACAACTTGGTCAGGGGCCTCTGGTACCACATGGCAGAATTCAAGGCTGTGTCACCAGCCAAACACAACAGCTGTTCGTAGGGCACAGTCAGTTGTGGACTCTCTGACTCTTCACCCTCAGGAAGATGTCTATGGATATAAGCTATGCTTCCGGGCCATCTCACAATATGGCCCCCCAACTAATTGCATTCAAGGAGATATCCCATCTTAAGGAACCCCATCTTTGGTCCAGAATCCCATATCCTCAGGCTCATGTTGTAGCTTCTCTTGCACAGGAGTCAGTCTTTGGCAAAGAATCCAGTAAAACTTTACCTGATTCCTTGTTTCACCCAGGAACATGACATTTACGCAGTTTCATTTTGAGGTGACCCTCAGTTAACCGACACCATGGGGATTGGTAGATGCTGGATAAATAGAAGTTGACTCTCCACTCACAGGAACTCAAGCAGCTGACACTCTCAAGCAACCAGCAAAATATTGCTTGAGAGTGCATTTTGTTGGGTTCTGGCTAACGGAGAATCTGCTGTATCCCAGATGAAAACTGTGATGGAAGGGTGGACAGTAAGGAGGGCAGAGACATACAGGAGAAGGAATTCAAAAATGAACTTATTCTTTACCTTTCATGGTTAGAGCTGGTGCTGGGTTAGAACAATAGGTGGCTCAGAAGTTTCAGTCTGGATACACTTTCAGGACGGCCTGAAAGGCCTACACCTTCCACATTTCCATCAAACAACCTTCTGTTTATTGAGAACCTGTGATGTGCAAAGCACTCCCACTTTCATTAAGTCTTGCATAGGCTTTCAAGAGCAAACATTGCAGGCTCCTCAGAATTGCAGCACACAGGCCCTCATTGCTCAGGGAAGAGAAAGCCTTGGGCAATTGTCCCTGCACTCAACCAAACACTGCAATAGCAACACAGCCTCCATGATGAGAAAGGTCACTCCAATGCAGAGAGAGAATATCGGACTCCACCCAAAACACCAGTCTCACTTACTGTTACTTTCCTTTGAAAACTGTCCTATGTCTCTGATTCCCACATTTACATTGGAACAGCCCTTTTCTTTGCTATCCCTCTAGGCAAAGAACATATGTCACAAATGCCATGACCGTATTTAGACATCGTCTGTTGTTCAGCTTCACTGAGCCCGCCACCACAGTTACCTTTTACATGGCAATTACTCATGAAATCTGAACGCTCCTGCAAATTAGTGTTGGGTTGCTTTCATTTCCCAATTAATTGCCCACCTGCTATTATAAGATTCAAGTTAGTCATAATCAGCCTTTAGGAAGAGAAAAAAAGTACCCAACTTCTTTATGCAGAGAATAATTCATGTGTGAAGTGGTCCACCAAAGGCAACAATGAAACATGCAACCGAGTGTATGTTCAACGAAGAGCCAGATAAGGAGGCAAAACGCTCCATGATACAAACAGTAGACAGACAGGTGGATGGATCTGGATAGACCATATGGCCTCCTTCTGTCTTGAAATGTACTATGAGATTATGGTTTGCAAAATCCTTTCAAGAACCAAGTTGATTTCTAAACAGTAAATTATGGCAAAGAAAATGCTTATGACACCATAGCTATCTGTGTCCATTATTTTAACATCAATTACGTATTTTGGGGGAGATGTTTTCAAGACTGAACTAACAGATTTGTCATACAGTAAATGAGGTGGCAGAGGGTAAGGTCAAAAGACGGGGAAGAAGAATTTCGACTTGCTTTCTTTTCTCAAGAGAAATGGATATGCAGTCTCCAAACTCAGCGCAGGCAAATGCTGGTGCCCCACTGCAAAGACAACCACTGTTGAGTTGAATCCAGCACATTGAGCTGAATGACAGACACGAAATGCACCAGATAATGAAAAACAGTGTCACTTCTGGAAAACATTAGAGAATATTTTTCCCCCCTGAGGAAGGCAGAGCATATGATTTCCATTCTCACATTATGATAGAAATGCTACGTTCGTTGTATATAAAGGATTGATGCCTGGAATTCCAAGAAACGATACATGATGGGGAGCTACAAACATGCTTCTTCAAGCCCAGTTTAATTGACACCTTGGTTGACAAGATAACATAGCTTTGACAGTATCTCTTTACTAACAGACATTCTCCTCGAATTTTCAAAAACTAATTCGTGCCAACAGGTTGGAATACAAGAAATCCATTGCTTTTCAGAGCAACTTAGTGGATTTCTTTGAAACACGGCTCATTCTACATGACACCACAGCAGCCTAGGAACAACAATTGGGTCACTCTAATTGTGATAAAATGGCCTTTCTCTCTTTCTACTCTTCTCAGACCACCCATAGCTGCAGAATAGCCTGTCCCCTCAAATCCTCATGTTCCCTCCAAGAAGACTTGGAGATTACTTTCTAGTTGTGGGAGCAGTCTCAGGTACTATGTAGCATCTGCCATTGTCCTTTAACCTGGCTTCTTGCTGAATGCCACCAGTTGCTACAGATGTAAAAGTTGCCAGCACTATGGTAATGCCAGTGAGACTGATCCTTCCAGTAGTTCCAAAAGACATCCCTGCCACCATGCTGCTTCTGAGATAGCATCAAAGACTGCTATGGTCACAAAAACACATCTGAAGTCAGCACCTGTCATGTGCAGTTAGATGCTGTAGGAAATGCACAGCAAAGGCCCTTCTGCTGGAGCTGTTTCATGTCCCAACTGGTGTTGTGCTATCACATAGGCCACAAGGCTGTGACTCCTAGTGCGTGTCACAGGGCTCTTAGAGAAATAGATTTTTTCTTCGTCACTTAACTCTTTATTGTAGCTTCCTCTTCCTAAGATTGCTATTTAAGCCCTTGTGGACATGAGTGAATGAAATTAGGGCGATCGATATTATGGTGCCCCTAAAAGCTCTCCGCTGTGCCTTGATACATACCTTCCTTAGGCTGAGACTTTTCCCAGGATGATTCCTGCCCATCATGCAACTAGATGTCTAACAAAATCATGTCAGGTCACCTCTAGGGCCAAACTGGTGTCCTATGACACAGCTTTAATAATTGAACAGAATAATAGCATTTCTGTATCTCTTTGAATTTCAGTTTCTTATAAACCAAACACAAATATCCAGTGAAAAAATTTAGTAGGTATTTAGATGATCATATTGCAGGTGTAATCAGAATTTGCAAACTTATCAAGTGGCATTATTTAATTTTTTTTCTTTGTTCTCTTCTTGGTATAGATTAGGCTATAGGAGAGTGTTGGAAGGTGACTCATTCCTCCTACGACTGAGAGACTCACATTTTCCTCAACAGAGAGAAAAGCAAGTAAAATAATACTAACACTAGAAAAAAACAAAGGAGCTAGTCAGATAGTCTTTTTAATCTTTTGTTGAGTCTGCCTCCAGTACTAATTTGGGCTACAGTTATACGACATTGTGACATCCTACTGGCCAGCAAAAAGTTAGGTCATTTAACCCATCTGTTAGCTCTATAAGGCCAAGCAACTGGCTTGACCCACTCTTTCCCACTAAAACAACTAATTCATAGGTTTACTTGGATGGTTGGCATTTGACAAACACACACCAACAGTAGAATCCAGAAGGAAGTCATCACTAGTTTCAATTTTAAAATATCCTATTTCTTTTTTAATGCATCAAATACGATAAAAATAATTTTGTAGGCACTGTTATATGTTTTCTCAGTTCATTTAATCATGCATTCCATATGGCTTAAGAAATAGGAAGCATTTTATAACCTTTCAATGAAAATGATATTCTTCTAAACTTATAAAAAACTTCTTCTACACTTATAAAAACAGTTCAAATCTCGATAAAAGAGAATGATTTTAAACTATAATATTTTCCCATTATGAAAATGTCAACAATACAAAGCTTCTTGCTTTATTTTACAGCTTAGAGTTACTGACGTTACCCACGATGACTGCAGTCAGGACCTGTTAGAAGACCAACATCAGAAAGCCATCTTTCAGACCCTAAAATCTGAGAAAGGGTGCTGTATGCCCCTCATGCCCTCACTCCCCCAAAATACATCTGGGTTCCTCCTGAGGCTAGAAATTATCCAATTTCAAAGGGAGAGAAGCAACTCCTCCTGAGTTTTTATAGCCTTTTCAACATTTTCCTGTACGACTTTATTAAACAAATACAATCAACCAATACAACCATAAAAAGAATATCGACGTATTGCTTTTGCAATTTCCTGTGAAACCTAGGCCATTAAAGATATGATTAAAGCACTCCACAAAAAGCAAGTCCAAGCTGAGGTGGCTTCCATCCACAGCAGCTTGTCCCCTCAGAACCTGTAATTACTCCATTTAGCTCAGTGCATTGAGTAACAGTCACCTGTTGTTTGGAGACCATACTGTTTGGTGTATGTATAAATAAGCACCTGTGTTAGCAATACCCAGTTTTACAAAATGGTAGCTCTTCCTGCACCACAAAAGAATGACAGATCAGCATTATGGCACCTTGATGTCGTTCTAGGATGGGTGCATTCCCACGACTCTAACACTGAAAACTCACCCATTTTTATTAACTACCTCCAGAAATAACAATAATGTTAATTCTCTAAATAGTCTAGCTCATAAGTCTAAAAATAAGGAGGAGTTCAGGATAGCACAACCCTGATATGAAAGTGTGGCAATTCTCAAAAGATTGGGAGTCCCTGGGTTAATTCACCTATTAGAAAGTAATAGCTTTGTTTGGGAGGTCTGTACCAAACAGTGGCTTCCCAAATTTCCCATCATTTCCAATTTACTCTGAGATATGGGCTACCCTGGTTTAGGAAATGTCATTTAACTGTGGCTGCCAGGTGTCAGGTGAAATATGGAGGTTATGGGGGCAGATTTCATAGCGATCCCTCTGGTGTGCATCCTGATAGAGCAGAGGGTGGCAAGGGAATAAAGGTTGTACTCAAACATAAGCATTTGCGTCCATCCACTCCTCTTCCAACATTCAAACCGCCAACCAGAGCGCTTTCTTTGTGCTAAAACTGAGACACAAGAGAGGAGAAGCCCTCCAACGTGCATTACAACCACAGGCTGGCACATGTCCATTATTGGTTCAATCTTTCATTTTTCAGCTACTCTCTGATGCCTAAGTGTGAAAAAGTCAGTATGCCCAAATTGAATTTTTAGATCGCTTTACGTCAATACACATTTGTTTGTTTTCTAAATCAACAACAAATGCAACACTAAATACTCGGGCTGCTCAGACTGCAGCCTTGCCTTACTGCCTTGTGCGAAAATGGGTTTCCCTCCCCTGGGCTCAGGCAGCTTCCAGACTGAGCCAATGGTGCATGTAGAATTGTACTTCAATTGAGTGAATTTGATGATAAAATATACCTGCCCTCTAGTTACATATTATTGTCTCTGCAGAAAATAAGCATGCCTCTGTGTGTGTGTGTGTGTGTGTGTGTGTGTGTGTGTGTGTATGCCTAGGAAATTGTTTCCACGTGGTTCAGAAATAGATAATGAAACAAGCATTAAGGGGGGGTGGATGCAAAGGCAGTGTACCCAGTTTGGCCAGGGGCTGCCAGATCAAATCGGAGCCAATGTTTAGTTCTGATTTTGAAGTGAAGTTCCAGTGCACACTGTGCATAAGCTGGAGAAAGTTCAAATCCCTCTGAAAAAGCACGCATGTAGGAAAAGCCTGACTGCATGGACTATCAGAAATTTTGTTTCCAATTACTTCCGCAGACCCCGTGGCTACAGCCTGAAGTGAAAAATAAAACAAAAACAAAAAATGAAAAACCTCAAACTATGCAAATGTAAAAACAAAAAAGCCATAACTTAATGAAGACAAAACCCTTCGTGATTCCTGAAAACAATTTCTCCCAGCGCCAGCTGTTTTGAGGGAGGGAGTTGCTGTCCTTGGATTGCAGCTGGCACACTGGCTCCCGCAGGAGCACCACCCACCAGGGCACCTTGTCTTCCTGTCTGACCCTGGGCAAGAGAGCAGGTGGAGAAGCTTCTGCACATTAATGTAGGGTTTTAAAGACTTGGACCACAAACATTTAAATTTTGTGGCAAAAGGCTACACAGACATCATGCTAGGGAATCTGTGCTTGTCTGTTTTATTATTAGCTTCAAGTTATGTTATAAATCTTTTTTCTGATCAGCAAAGATTCTCCACCTTGGAAGCAGATGTCTCATCAAACAGAGGTCGCTAGGGTCTGAGAAAATCTGACTGCCTTGTTTTCTGATCTTCTGTTCTCTGTGGCTTCCAGTGCTAGACCCTGAAGATTTAGACCCCGCTGAGACACAGGTAATGGAGGAGAGGCTGGTGTGTGCAGAGGACAATGGAGTATCTACCACGGTGGGTTCAGGATGGGGAGAGAGGTAGGGGGTGCACTAGTTTCCTGTAACAAATTACAGCGGTACCTTGGTATACGTCATTAACTAGTTCTGGGAGGGGCAATGAGTACCAAAAACAACACGTACCAAACCAATTTCTCCCATAAGGAGTAACGCAGTGGTACCTTGGTACTCATTATTAATTGGTTTTAGGAGGTGCAGCGAATACCAAATGACGAGCACCAGGACAGCGAGTACCAAATGACAGGCATCAGGACAAAATTTTTGTGTCAAATTGTGTGCAGTACCAAAACAGATGAGCTTCAAAGCAGTCGAGTACCAAGATATGTCTGTACTGCAAACTGAGTAGCAGAAATGTATTGTCCCATGGTTCTGGAGGTCCAAATCAAGGGCAAAACAGGGTTGATTCTTTCTGGATGCTCTGAGGAAGCATCTTTTCCATGCTTGTCTTCTAGCTCCTGGTGGCTCCTGACAATGTCTGGTGTCTGTTGGCTTGTAGCTGCCACAACCAAGCTCTGTCTCTGTTGTCATAGGACCTTCTCCCTCTGAGTGAGTGTCTCTATGTCTCGTCTTCTTACAAGGCCACCAGTCATTTTGGTTGAGGGGCCCACCCTACTCTCTAATATGACCTCATCTCAACTGATTACATCTGCAGAGACACTATTTCCAAATAAGGTCACATTCACCGGTATCAGCAATGGGTCTTGAGCAGTTTTGGAGAATGCAATTCACACCACCATTGATGGTGAGCCAGATTGTAGTAAAGGATCTCTGCATACCAATATTAGGTTTACTTTTACTAGTCAGTGGGCAACACAGGGGAACTGGGGAAAGGCAGGGGAGAGATAGAAAGAGAGGTGAAGTGGGGAAACCTGGAAGGAGGCTACTGCAGCAATCCTGACAGAGGTGTGGCCGAGGTAGCCTCTCAGCACCGTGAGGGGAGGAGACGCTGTCCTGCCCCATCTCCTCTCCCATGTGCCAGCTCTGTGGACAGGACATTCCACACAAAGCCAATGTTGATGGTTTGGATCTAACAACCTGCTCATCCCACTTCCAAGGTGTGGTCTTCAGCTCACCTCTGAGATATATAGTTTCACAGGACCGCTGGGACAAGTTGAACATACGTTGGCTACATGTCTGTAATATGGTGTCTAAAAAGACACAGACAAAGTAACTGGAATGTTCCCAACTACTTTGACTTGTTAGTAACTCCAGGGCTCTGAGAAACTCATGGTAGAACGGGTCCTTCATAGTTCAGATGACCCTGCCTTGGGAAGAGATGGGTTGTATTATCTCAAGGCTCCCTGGGATCAAGGAAGGCACCTAAGTGAAGCAGTTGATCCCATCGCAGAATCCCCCATCAGGACCTCAGGGAGAAGTTACAGCAGCAGATCCCAATCTGGATGGCGTTTGCTGTCACAGCAGGAAAGAAGATATTGTACCTAGCCAGGGCCCTGCAAGGGTGGCGCTTCCACTGGAGAAGGCAGGTAAGGAGGCCAATGGCCTGGAGACAGACCCAGCAAGTCTGAGACTGAAGGACCCGAGGAATGAATGTTTTCCTCACCAGAACTCCTGGCTCCTCTGCTGTTTCCTGGTACTGCATTTTATTTAGCATGTGCTTTTCATCAGTTTGTATGGATACATATCACTTAAGAGAGACATTTTCTTAAATGTTAGCAAATTCCCTGAGAAGGGAACACTTCTAGAACTTGTTGGTGCTGTAATTTTAACATTGCAGTTTCAATGGGGGAGGGGGGACAGCGGTGAGACCAACATCATTATTTGATGTGAGGAACCCAGCAGGGCCAAATGGTGAAATTAAAAATGGGGGGCACCTAGCCTTCTTCTCTAGGAATACTTCTAATTAATTTATCATGTTCCCCCCTGTCCTCTTGTCACCAATCAGAAACAGAATCTTCTATTTGTTGCTTCTCATAAAACTCATCACTTTTAAAAATAAATTGTGTTAAATTTGACTCAGGTAATAGAATTCTGCAGGCTGCTGACTTGTGAGAAAAGTAAGACAGCTGTTTTCATGTGCTAAAAAGAATGTGGATCGACAGTTAACATAATCCACTGTGAACATTTTTCCCCACTGTGGGTAGATAAGTATGTTTGGCGTGAGTTGTTAAATCTCTAAATTTGCACATATGTATTGATATGCAACGAGCTGCAGAGAGCCAATTGTCCACAGAATAGTTTCACAGCTCATGTTCAATACAGACACTGTTTCTCAGAGTCTATCGAAAAGAAACATAAATCTGACTTTCTTTCTCTCAGCCCAGGGACCACTCCTGTGTCTATTGATAAGATGTAGACAGACCCCATCCGTGAGGGCTCTATTAAGACCTAGCACGAGTCAGTGCACGGAGTTGCCAGTGGGCAGAACTGTGATCCAGGAGCAGCGAGAGCCAGAAGCTGAGAACTTGCTCCCCAGAGTGGGAGAAAGGGAAGCCTGCAGAATGTGAAGCAGGCTGACCAGAGGGCTGGCGATGGGCAGGAAACGCAGGCTGTGTTCTTTGAATTTTATATGCCCAAAAGGAAGGCGATACCTGAAAAAAATAAGCATAAACCCAAGCTAAAATGGAGAGATTTCAGCTTGACACAGGGAAGAAGATCTGTGATCAAGGATACAACAAACACTGACGTGGGGTGGGAAAACTGCTCAACCATTTAACAGCATCTATATTGAGCATGTGCTGTGGAGAGCTTTGTCTTATGTATTAAAATATATATCCCTAATAAATAAATATATAAATAATAATACTCTAATAAAGGAATAACATAACATCAAAAGCAAATTAAAAATATCATGGACACCGTCAATAATTCAGTAGTGACCTGAGGGTAAGGGGCGAGGTGGTGGGGGAGAAGGGACAGGGACACAAATACATGGTGATAGAAAGAGAACTGACTCTGGGTGACGACACATAACACAACACCTAGATGTAATGTAGAATTGTACACCTGGGACCTATTAGTAATTTGTACTAATCAATGTCACCCCGATAAATTTTAAAAAATAAAATAAAATGAAAAAAATAAATTAAAAGTAATAAATAAGTAAAATATAAAAGCAATAAGAAAATAGTAGTTATCCAAATTGTAAACATTACGAATAAAGCTAAAGCTCCTTTAGACCACACTCACCCCACTACACCTAATTTCTGTTGCAAAATGTGTGCAACACATTAGCCAATTTCCTCTGAACTTTCCCAGACTTTTTCTCATGCAGACACACACCACCAAGATACGTATCTGGTGGGTAGCGTTCCATTTACATATAATAGATATTAGTGTATAATACATACTGTTCTATACTTAACATTTTCACTTCAAAAATGTACATCTGCTTATCTTTCCACATCAGTATATACTGGTCTTCCTTTTGCAAAGTATTTCATAATGTAGACCTAAATTGTTTATTCAATTGTTCCCTTAGAGTAGATATCTAGATAGTTTTTAATGTTTTCTATTATGTACAATGCTGAAAGTACCAACTTACATCTGCAGAGTATTAGAGAACCCATTTCTTTCCATGTTGGCCAATATTTGATATTATCTTGGGGCTCTTTAAGGACAAAGTAGATAGCTGCACGTGTCCTGGGTGATTTGGTCATTCTCTTACTAAAAGGTTGAAGAACAAGAGAGAAGATCTCCCAAGGTCCATAGCAGCTCCTTGATCCAACGACAAAGGGCAAGAAGATCATGTGTGATATTTTACAGAAAGATTCCCTGGAACAAGAAAATTTTTAGAAAATACGTTCTCGTTTTAATTTTAATATACGTACTAGAGGGAGCGGAATTGCTGCAGTTTCAGTGCCTTGCTTCCCAATTTGTCAGTGATGGCATCTCTTCCCAGGTTATTCCTCCTAGTACAAATCTGAGCACCATGGGATGTATTTGTTATTTTAAGGCCCTTTCCCATGGACTGCCAATCACAGTGTGGGTTCAACCAAGTCCTGAACTCAGCGGATCAAGAGAAAAGAGACACTGGCTGTGCCTTCACAGAGTGCACAGCCAGATTCCATTATCTTCCAACACGGATGAACATGGGCCAAACGAAAGAGTCGCCCTGGCACCACAATAGGAATTTCTAGTCTCTTTTCCCCTAGTTCTTTGGCCTCCAGTTTCACCTTTTTCCTAGTTCATAGTCTTTATCGTCTTCTTGATCAATGCTCCCTGCTTCGAAACTTGAGCGATAGACTGTCCCTAAACCTGAGTCATAAGAACGCCCCTACATCCTGCCATAGATAATTACCCCAAAACTTGTAACTCGTGTCCCCAACTTGCCGATTACAATCATTGCGGGTCAGCATCTCTTCCAGGCCTTTCCGGACTCTGGGTAGGTGATGAATAACCAGAAGTCGACAGGCCATGGACTCAATGGACTTTCCATCATGTAACTACCCTGTGACAGGGGCTTTGGGGCCTACTCCTTCAGCCAATGCTTTTAAAACTACTAATTAAATTCATTTCTTCTAATCTAAGGGTCATCAGGATACAATTGATAGCCCAGCAAGGCTTCCAGCTCATCTTGACTGAAGAAGTCAACACAATCTCCCAGGCAGATATTGAAGCCCCCTTCCCCCTTTTAGATCAGATAGGGTGAGAGCTCCATGAATTCCTAATAGGTAGAGACAACAATCACCTTCAACAGGAAACACATACAGAAGATGAGACCTCCTGTCCCTCAACTTCCCATAGAGATTTGTGGGGATCATGTCTCTCAGGAGAAAAATGAGGAAGGCAGACAGAATAGGGGGGAATTTCAGGACCCCTCCCATGGGACTCCCCCTGCTATGGTAGTCACCATCCTGATACCACCCTTTCATTAGTAATCCCCACCCCAAGTTAAGCAACAACAGTAAAATTCTGGGCAAAAAGTTAACTAGTACAAGGAAACCATAGGGCACAAGAAGCCCATCAGTTTAAGCCAGTTCCTAACACCTGCACAGTAAGAGCTGCAATGACCTTCATTTCCTCTGAGCCTCATTATACCATCATTCTAATATCACACATATGCCTGGAAGTTCATTAATATCATTATAACAGACTGAACTCAGGGAAAGAACATGCACAGTTAGAAAAGGTGAGATAATGGACCCCCTGTCAATCAAAAAGCGCCACACCCAGATAGGCATAACCCCTTACAACTAAAGAGAATAAAAGTGCCAAAGCCTCATTAGTCAAGGCTATTGAACCACTTGCCTGCTGGAGCCCGCTCCTACCCCTTAGGAGTGTACTTTCCCCTTGCCATTAGAGGCCCATAGCCACTCCTGCTCAGGCCCACTCCTACTTCTTTGGAGTGTATGCTTTAATTCTAATAAACTACTCTTTCACCACTTTATTTCAGTATGTCACTCAATTCTTTGTTTGGAAAACCAAGGACCTGGACATCGTGCCAAGACGGGCCCACTCTCTGGTAACAAAACCACAGAGAAACATGGTGGAGTTCATTTTGTTGAAGTGAAACAGTGCTTTTTGGACAGTGTGAATACATCCCATGCAAGGTCTGGGTGCACTCATAATTGTTAAATGCCTGAGTCCTTTTTTTCCCACTGATATTCCAACTGCTGTGCCCCACACACATCTTTTTCCTAGTCTGTGTGGTCAATATACCTGAATTGCACATGAACCACCATGTCAGAGCTGCTGTTTGAGTGTAGTCTGGGGAACGAACAGCTGTTGGAGCAGGAGCTCCTTCTAAAGCTGAAAATAATGTAATAATTGAAAACAGAGAAGCTATATTTATTTGCGACCCACAGGGAAACAGATGTATGTACAAAGTGACCAATGACCCAGGCCACTGCCCTCCTGTGAACTTTAAACTAGCCTAAAGTAAGTTATTTATTTTTTTAAACTTTGAAAATCAAAAGAAAACCAACTACTTCTTGTTGTAAGGATAAATCACAGGCACCAACTTTATAAATGAGCAGATTACCTAAATTGGTACTTAGGTACTGACTCAATTAAATTCACAGGTGGTAAAAATCTGGATGTGCTGTAGACAGAGCAATTTATCTATAGATGCTCATGTTTTGCCAAAAATAGAACACAGCATCTTTCACAGACGCTCTGCCCACGTTAGTTCTTACTTTTCTAAAGATTAATTGCTTCAGCTAGTAGACATTTGTTATCCTTCTCCCCCATGCAGACAAGAAGGACACTTACGGGGTGAGCAGTTCACTTGGCTCTCCAGGGGCAGCTGGTGAACTGAATGAGAGAGACACTGCCATCTACATCACGTCAACATATCCAGCCAGCATCTCAACAGCCACCATTGTTTCCTTGGCTCTCCAGGAGCTCATTGTGGATGGATGGGCCTTCCTTCAGGGTTCATAATGAACTCTGGGCAGGTGGAGGTAAAACCAGCCTTGGCTGGAACCCAGAGCTGCCAAATTCACAGAGGCTTGTCTCTGCCAATTGGGACAATACTCATCATAAATTGGAATTGCCCATTATCATGGTCCACCCTGCCAAAGAAAACTGGCTACAGATCAGCAACTCCTGGCTCGGATGACTTTCAAAAACTGACCTAAGATTCAAACTTGGAGTACAAAAACTGCTTATAATCTGTGACCTAGGAATTCTTCTGTTATACTAGATATTGTTCCAAGAGAATGATCTATTTAGCCCTTTATCTACATACAAACATAAATATAAATACATGTAATAAGATGGTTTACTAAGGTTATTTATACTCACTAAAAATTGGAAACCCTAAGTGGCATACAATGGAGTATTGGTAATAGTAATGTTTAGATATCCACAAGATAATAAATAAACTGTTCAGTCTTCAAAAATTATATTTCTGATATATGGTTAATGTTATGGTAAATGCTCAAAATAAAAAAAAAAAGTTAAGTGGAAAGAACTGGGAACATAATTGTATATTTAATATGAAGCCAATGTAGTTACTTTGTGTATATGCATATGTATTTCTCTGCCAGCTCCCCAAAATACTTAAAAGGTTGTGGGATTATGAATAATTCTATTAAAAGTGTTATTTTTCTGTATTTTTCATTTCTATCATGAACATATATTATAGTGAGGAAATCAAGAGGTATTTTTACAATTTTTAATCTTATAGATGATTTGTTTGTTCTACTTAGCGTCCCATGAAGACATTTACTAGCTTCCTAATTGTATTATTTTAAAAAAGGCAAACTGCCGTTGCCTCAAACTAGCCTAAGCCTTTTGGGACTCTACCTACAAATACTTTAATATCTTTAAATTTTCAGTTTATTAACCCCTTAATACCACCTTTGAGATGGTTAACCATTTCAAATATCGCTCTACTTACCAAGTCAGGAAACAAAAACAGTCTGGTTCCCCAAGTTCACATACTAAGGGAAGCAGAGTTTTCAAATGTTTTACTTAGCATCCACTCATTTGTATTCAACAATACCTGCAAAGCCAGAAAAAGGAGCATTTTCAAGCATGAGGAGTTGCTTTGATGGTATACAAAATTTGGGAAAATTCATCTGCAGACCTTTCAAATGTACCCATGGACCATTGACTCTATTTGCAACTATTAGTTGCTGTTCAACTTAATAAGTTAGTGCATATTTTTAAACTGTTTCTCTCATCTATAGCATTAATTAATTAATTAATTAATATGTAAATTTCAGGCCAACATAGAAAGAAACTGGTTTTTAAAAATATCTTGTAATTTCGAAAGAAAAATGCAGTTTCCAAATATATGACACAAACGTTCTCTGGGGTGTTTTTTATTCCCCTTCTTATTGTTTTTACTCCTCAAATATCAGTGTCAAGTTCAATACTGAGCCTAGAAGAAAGCATCCCCTTGGTCAGCAGCAAAGCTGCCCTCCGTAGAATTGGGAAGGACTAAACGCTGTCCATTAGAGTTCCTGTTTCTCTACTTCTTTCCCAGTCCTTAGTATCGCGGAAGTTGCTTACTTCCGGTTTCTAGGGCCTTTACCACCTTTTCCCCCCAAATCCTATCAAACGCAGAGATAACAAAACCAACTAAACAAACAAACAAAAACGCTGAAATAAATTCACTTTAAGTACAATGAAGGAGGGACAATTAAGTTCAAGAATCAACCAATGTGTAGTAAAGACTTGGAGAGGCGTGGGGCCAGGAGAGAAGGGTGCGCAGTGGCTGTCCTAACATTGCAGTGGGGCAGCCTGCTGTGACCCCGGTGTGGTGAAGACAGGAGGGGCTTGGACTTCCATGGCAGATACCCCTAGTTTGAATCTCTTGGGACTGTAGACAAATTAAAGCATCTGAGCCTCTGTTTCCTCATCTTTAAAATGGGAAGTTTAAGTAGGATTTTGTGCAAAAGGCCCTTGCCCAAGGCCTGACAACGTAAATAAGTGCCCAAACTGTTTCATGTCATGGTGATGCTAATTGTGGCTATATTTACATTTACAACAGACAGAAAAAAGAGGAATTTCCTTTTTCCATTTTCCTGATAGGGAAAGTGAATTCCAAACCCCAGGGCCTACTGTGAACGTTATGAGAAAACTAGATATTTCTGTGTTCGCAAAAAAACGTTTCTTGCTACAAGAAAACTGTGTCTATTAATAAAAGACAAAGCATGCCTCTCTATTACTTTCTAAAGGAAAGACCTAAACAAAACAAGAATGAAAATGGAAACTAGGACCGTGCCCAAGAAGATTGGTGTGAATTTGTCTCTCTTTTGGCCAATATCCACTGCTGCTAACTAACCCAAGGTTTTGGAGCATTTTTGAACCACTACCTACTTTTCTGTTAGCATTTTTCAAAAAGCCCACAAGATGTGGCCTTGTTATCTTCTGAACCCCCACAGCTTTGTCTTTGTGCATAATTTATAATGACTACATTTTGCCTGGACTTAGGGTCCTGGTCTTTTTACCTCTGCTCCCCCTAACTCAGCTGCCTACATCTCTGCCCAATCCGTGGACCATACCATCTTAGTCCGAAACAGGCTTTGGTTCTCTGAGAAACTTCCATACCGAGGAGGGGCTTTGGTGCTCAAGGTAAGTAGACTGAGAAGTGAATTGATGGGTGGGGAGGGTGTAAAGGTGAAGAGAAAGAAAGTGAAGAGTAGACATTTGACATCTAATATTGTCCCAGTTATTGACCTAAAAATAAGATTTCTGGTTGTTAGAGCTGAAAAAGATGACACTCACTCTCTCAAGTTTTATTTACACCAGCTGACCTGGGGATCCTCTAATCATTTCATTCCCATTCCTTCCTTAACTCAAAGGAGTGAGACATGAGGTAAATGCACTGGGAGGAGATGCCTTCCCACCAATCTTGATAGGAATTGGGACCCCTCCCCTCAAACCCTGCTTCCCAGAGCCATGGCTCCTGAGTTCCTGTCTGACAAGCACTGGACTTGGGTTAACACAGCATTTGCTGCAACTCAGGACATTTACAAAGGACTGGAGGCCTTCATATAAAAGCACCTTGTCATTTTCATTGCCCCGCTTTGAAAAAATATTTCCACAACAATTTTTATTTTATTAATAGATATATTTTTCTTGTAGCAAGAAAGGATTATTTGCAGACACTAAAGTATTTATTTTTCCCATAACCTTCAAAGTATTGCCTCAGGTTTGGAATTTACTTTCCCTATCAGGAAAGTGGGATAGAAAGAATTCCTCCAACATGAACTGTGAAGATAGACAGGCCCATTGGGGAGCTTGCTCTTGGCACCGCCAGTCATGCTCGCATTTCTGTCTCACCAGAACAGAAAGGGCACAGTCTGACCTTGTACATTACCTGCTTTCATGGCCATGCTTCTGTCCTAAAGAGCCCGGATGCCCACGTACATGGGGAATCAGGAAAGAACCAGAAAATGTCATGCCTGAAACTCTCCTCAGTTGATGCAAAAAGGCAAATCAAAAGGAATAAAAAAATCCAAGCATGTTACTAATAAATTCAACTTTTAAATACACTGTCGGTATCAGAGGAACTTAGTGTAATTGTCTCCTTAAATTTGGCAGGCAAATCATTAATTATTTGATATTAAATGTATACAGGTTGTTTAATGAGTGCCAGTAGTAGGCCCACATGGTAGTGAACCCAAAGGAAAAAAAAGAGCAATGACAGAAAGGAAAGAAAAGGAGAAATTTCCTCTTTTCAGGCCACTCACAGTGAATCCAGTAGCCGTGGTTATTTCAAGTGTCAATCTTTGGATGCTTGCCTAGCTAAATGGCAAGTAGTTTTCAGAACTTAAAAAAGCTTGCCAGGCCCAAAGATAGAACTTACCCCAGTATCAAGCAGCTTTTAATAGATGTAAACTCAGGGCAGATGTGAGTATTGCATAACTTCCAGGCTCACGGTGTCTACTTGGTGGTCATTTGTTGAGCCATCGGGGTTCCCTGCCACCACGGGGCAGCAAAAAGCACAGTCCAGATGCAGAACAGCATTCAGGGGAAATGATGGTTCTGCTTTAATGGGGCTTTATGAGCGTGACTTCATGGTGTTCAATCTGCATGGCTCCCAGGTAAAATGGTTTCCTTCCTGCCTCCCAACAGCCATACAGCTTTCTTTTCTCTTGCTGTTAGCCTAACAGTGAAGTAAGGAAAAGCTAGCAACACAAACACACACAGACAAGCAGGTCAAGTCAGCAGAGAACAGAACTCTACCACAGAAAAACATTTCTTGGGATATGCCATTTTTGCGTGTCTTCTATTAACTGGCCGTTTTACATAGCTCAAGTTGAGAGTTGTATACACCTCCACTAGCAAAGCCCTGGATCAGCCATCTTGGACCTCCCTGGCCTTATGACTATATTATTCAAAGATCCCCATGTCACTCAGTCAATTATCCACCAAATTTTTTACTGAGCATCGAGGCACTCAGGTCAAAATTGTATAAAATATTACTAGGAAGACAGAAATGGGTGAGATGTGATTCCTCCCATGTCCTTCCCAAGCTTACTCTATTACCTAGCAGAAATTCCCAACTCACGTCTCCCTGCAGTCAAAGGCCACCTATATTATTTTCTTAGGCAATTTGAGACTCTTCCAGTCATCTCATTCAGTTTAAGTATTAAGCCATTACCAACCTTTATCTAACGCCACCCCCTAGATGACTCTCTTCCACATTCCAGTCCATCATCCTCGTTTCAATGGCAATGGTCTCCTCATGTGTCTCCAGACTGTAGGATCCACTCATCACCCTGCATAGCCAAGCAGATTCATTTTGCAAAATTTTCAAATCCATCATATCACCTTCCTGAAAAACTCACTGAAGCTCTCCACCCCCGACAAGATCAATTCTAGATTCCTCTGTGTACACTCAAAACAGGACCTCATCATGGCACTGACATAAAATTAAGAGATGTGGCATGACTAAAATAATTTAGCCAACAGAGTTCCCAGCCAATCTGAATGTGTAAGTGAGAATCACATTTGAACTGGCCTCACCTGCAGTATTAGGGGCTGCATTAATTTTTGAGTGACAGCCCACCTTTGTGCATATAAATTGGGTAATTACACTCTTATATATTGGGATTTTTGCATTTGGAATCAGCACCAGTAAATAGCAGGAGGACAGGGAAAGAAGATCAATTGAAACTTGGGCCCTTAATACTTGAGAGCAGCACTTCGTAGATAGCTCAAAGATGGAAGAGACCTCACAGGGAAAGAGTGGGAATGAAAAAAGAGTACCTAACCATTTTGTTTATACATTATTTTCTATTTAAAGATAATGAGGCAGTGCAGGAAAGTTGAAACATGAAAATTATATATTTGGTTATCTCATCTCAACTTTCAGAAGACTAACAACTGCTACAAAATTACCATATTTGTGTTGGACAAAATTTGTCAGATGTTGATGGCCCAAAAACTCCCAACATCCTGAGACCTGAGAAGCACATATTGTGAAAAAAATCGTGTCCTTTTTCTGGGAAGAGCATGGAGGGTAAAGGAACTTTGTTGTGGATTAGCTTGACCGATCAGCCATAGTTTGTAAATTGCTGTCGACTGCTATATAGAAATATCTTTGTGTTGATGTGGAGTAAATCAGCCTCCGGAAGCTGCATTTCTGCCAAGGGGAAATGACTACATGAGAAACAGAACTAACAGTGTAGGAAAGCATACAACGTGCCAGGCAATTTACCTATGTTGTGTTATCTAATCTTAACACTGTGAGTTAAATATTAGTGCCCTTGTGTTACAGATTATGTCGTGAAGCTTAGGTGAATCAGGACCTTTAGATTTGGTATGTGTAGTATTTGACCTCTGATGGCATTTTCAAAGCCAACATAACATTCAAACCCTCATGGAGATGTCACTTCCATGATAAAAAATAGAAAGCACTTCTTTGCACAAGTTTCTCCAACCAGTCCTAACACTGTGCCCCTCCACATGATTCTCTCTCTCTCTCTCTCTCTCTCTCTCTCTCTCGTATTAAGTCATCACCAACATTTGTTAAAGTGCACATTGAATCTGGGAGCTTAACAGGCTCAACCATTAATGTCTTTTGCAAGTCCTGCACTTGTGTACACACACACACACACACACACACACACACACAGCCCAGAGCAAGTAGATTTAGTTTATCAGATTATTCCTTGCAGAATGCAGACTCTGAAGGGGTCAGGTGAGAAAGCAAGTTAATTTTTATCTCAAATGAGATCAGAACAGATATAGAGCCCAGCGCACTTCCTGAGGGTTCATCAGGGTGGGAGCCAAAGCATATTCAAGAATGAGAGGAGGGAGACTGGTTTAAGTGTGGGGTCCTGAGAGGAGAGAGCAAACGTTCCCACTTCCCAGCCTCTCTTGGAGCTGAAGCTCTGGTCACCAGTGCTCCAGGTATGACAATTAAGTTTGTGACTAATCCTTGAAAAAGTGGTACCTCATTGCTGAATATCACTGCGGTCACCTTTGAAGTGCTCCACTTGGGGAGCTATGCACCAACACCAGTGCCTAGTCCACCCTTCAAAGCAATTTTGGAACTCTTTTTCTGGAATGGCCATTAGAACTGTTGTCATATTACTCTTGGTGTCCTGAATGTCATGAAAATGTCTTCCTTTGAATATTTCCTTTATCTTTGAATAAAGAAAAAAACTCATTGGGGACCAGATCAGGTGAGTAGGGAGAGTGTTTGAATACAGTTATTTGTTTTTTTGGCTAAAAACTCCCTCACAGACAGTGTCATATGAGCCAGTGCATTGTTGTGATGCAAAAGCCATGAGTGGTTGAAGAAAAAATTCAGCTCATTTTTGTCTAACTTTTTCACACAGCCTTTTCAGCACTTCCAAATAGTAAGTTGGTTGGCTGTTTGTCCAGTGGGTACAAATTCATAATGAACAATCCCACTGATATCAAAAGAGATTAGCAACATTGTTTTGACTCATGATTTGAACAGATGAAAATTTTTTGATCGTGGAGAATTGACTGACTTCCATTGTGCCCTTTGATGCTTTGTTTTAGGGTCTTATCAGTACATCCATGTTTCATCACCAGTGATAACATGGCTCAAATCATCACCTTGCCTCTCCAAAAGGTCTTGGCAAACTTGGACTCTCCTTTACTTTTGTTCATCGATGAGCTCCTTTGGAACCATTTTTGCACACACCTTTCTCGTGCCAAGATTTGCAGTTAAGATTTTCCTATTTCTCTATCGATGTTCACTTGGTCTGCTATGCTTCTCAGATTCAGCTGATGATCTTGATGCACAATTTGATAAACTTTTGCAATGTTTTTTTTTCAGTTCTGCTCCATACTGGCTGCCCTGACCTCACTTCATTGGTGATGCATTCTCTCCACTCAGAAAAATGCTTAATCCATTTGTACGTGGCCATTTTCTTCATGGCATTATACTCATAAACTGGGACTAACATGTCTCTGATTTCACTTCCACTCTTGCCAAGTTTAACAAAAAAAAATTTTAATCTTTTTCTATTGCTCTAATTCAAGTTCTGACATTCTGGCAAATGCACACAAAAACATGCAACAACAATAATGAATGCCACTCAGCAAGACACTGCCACACATTGACATGAACATAGATGTGAGACACAGATATACCAAGGTTATGAAACCTTACTGAGTTGTTTGTACAGTGCTGCCAATGTAAGCTCACAATGGCAAGTTCATGAAATTAATTGTCAGTACAGATTTGGCTTTCAGAAGTTAGGCTTTCAGTATGTATTCTCTACACAGCTGCTTCTTTGCCAAAAAAGAAAGACATGTGGTCACTGCAGTGCCTACATGAGGCCTATTCTGTGACAGGAGGATGCAGGTGCAGTCTTGGTGGCTTATGATCCAATTACTCAAGAAAGTTTACTTGGAGTCTCTTCCAGCTCTACACATGCATAGAGCTGAGTGTGTTTGTGCAAATATCCAAGTTCTGACTTAGGCATGATTTATCAGTTAAATTCTCAATAATGATAGGAAAGTGCAAAATTTGGCCCCAACTGCAGACCTTTGACCAATTATTTATTGGAATAGTTGATGGTACAAACAAGCTGCTGTGTGTAGTCTTTGAAGCTACATTTCATTTCAATAGCAATACTACATTCTGCGCACATTCCCAAGGAAAAGAAAGGGAACAGTAGATCAGAAGGGTACTCCAGAGCTCCAGAAAATTAGAAGAGATGCCATCAATGTAAATCAGTAGTCAAGCGATTTAGTGATGTCGATGATGCGGTGGACTGGCCACACCCATTCTAGTGATATGCACTTTGTACCTCTTGGAACTCTCCCAACAGCTGTAAGAGGTGGGTACTAAGGTTATTTCTGTTTTGTGGATGAAGATACTCAGGTACAGAGAGAAAGAGAGAGACTAAGTCAATTATCCATGGTCACACAGGGAGTCAGAGGTGGAACCAAGATTCAAACCCAGGCAGTGCCTCTGTGTTCATATCCTCTCGAGGTACTCGTGACACAGGACATATCTAGGCTGGGTCATCTCTCAGGGTCTCACAGCCCTACTGTCCTACAGGAGAGCAGCTGTTCCAATGAGAGCAGTGACAGTCATATAAAATTAGAAGATAATGCAAATGGCCCATGTTTGTGTCATTACACACAAATTAAAAGCATTGAAACCTCCTGGAAGATCTAATTTTTCATTTCTCTTCCACTTATTTGGCATTTTACAGCAAAGGGCTCTTAAATGGTGGGCTTATAGATGATGGAAGCCCTGTTTGTCATAAATATTCATAAACACCAAAAAGGGAAAAAAATAAAAACAAAAGCTAATAAAAAGCTTTAAGGGTTCTCTCTGGGAACTAAATTTTGATACATGTGAAATGTCTGTTATCTCTGGCATATCTTCGCAATAATCAACAAGAAATCTCCTCAGAAATCAAATGAGGCCCGGAGACAGCAGCTGTCTTGGGAGAGGGTTTTTTTTACTAAGGATCTATTTTCCTATGAAAATGACTTTACTGTCACCTTAAAGAAGTATGGTTGCCCCTCAGTATCAATGGGGAATTGGATCCAGGACTTCCTTTCCATACAAAACCCCACAGATGCTGTAGTTCTTTATGTAAAAATGGTGGATTATTTGCATGTAACCTATGCCCATCCTCCTCCCTTATACTTTAAAAAATCATCTGTAAATTATTGAGAATACCTAATACAATGTAAGTGCTATGTAAATAGTTGTTAGAGTATGTTTTTTTAGGAAGTAATAAGAAGAAAACAAATCTGTTTATGTTCAAGACAAACACAACCATTGGAGATCTAACTGTGTAGTATACATCAGCAATGACATAACATTGCTTTTTCTGAATATTTTCTATTCACAGGTGACTAGATTTGCAGATGTGGCATTCTTGCATACAGAAGGCTGCATGTAATCTTGCCCCTGAATGTCCATGACAGGCTTTCTGAGATGGGTCAAACAAGTAGTCCATTAATACAGATCTCAATACACATTATTCCTATAGAATTGTAGATAAGGAATTAACAGGAAAAGATGAAAGGTAGCTATTCAAGAGAGGCCTAAACAGTATCTGAAAACTAATTTAGAATAATAAAAATACTATCTTCCTTTATAATCAGGCAGTACTGTTTTCTAAAGCAGTTTTGGCATAATGATCTTGTCTTAGAATATATGTAAAGTTTATGCTCATAAATGGCCATAACGTTTAGTTACTGTGTTACTGCTAAATTGAATCCAATTTTGACAATGCCCATTACTAGCATAGTGGCCTTTCCATCAACCATAAACACTGCTCCAGGCTTCCATGGCCTAAAAAGCATCATTTGTTCTTTTAAATACTGGCACTCTGCCACCCTTTCTCTCTCAAAGTCCGTATTCACATGCCTGTCTTCTGATGGGCTTTTGCATTCTCTTCTCTGTGCTCCACACTGATAGGCTTGTCCCATGACAATCTTTTATAACTGACTCTCAGATGGTCTTTAAGGTAGGTCATGAAATGAGATCCAGGGGCTCCACATGTGACCACCAACTCTTATAGCTCGATATGAACTTAAACAATTTTGCAAAGTCTGTGTGTGTGTGTGTGTGTGTGTGTGTGCAAAGTCTGTGTGTGTGTGTGTGTGTGTGTGTATGTGTGACAACTGATTCAAGCTTCATCCATAGATTTTGTATCCCCTAGGCTCCCAGAAGCCTTGGGGCATGTTTCCTATTAAGGATTTATTTTCCTCTAAGAAATGATCTTTCTAGCCCCTGAAAGAAGTTCTATTCCCATTTAATGTCTGTTAAAAACTCCCTGAGATTGGATTGCGCAGGTGGTTTCCAAATACAGATTTCAATCCACATAATTCATACAGAAAATAAGATCAGGACTGAGAAAAATCCAGTTTTTGAGGTAGATGAGAAAAAGTCTAGTTGTCATTCTTGCTTGACTTTGGGCAATTCACTTAACCTGTGCCTTCAACCTTTTATAGATAATACAGGGAAATAGTTTCTGCCTCCTTCCTACTTCTTTAAAACATTATGTGGGCATTTATCTGATGCTTTTGGACTTCCTCTGTATACTTGCCTTGGAAATTTAGGAATTATTGGTGTTATCATGATTCATCATTTGCCAATGGCCCTGAGTGAGGTGTGTGTTCTCTGACCAACAAATAACAGATCTTATTTGCTGCATGTGCACCAAGTCACAGCCTGTTGATATTGGAGATCCAGGAGTCACACACAAGGTGGCCTCCCCGCTTATGTCTAGTTAACAGAGCTCTGCTGAAATATGTCACCAAGTGCCAACCTCTTACAAACTTTCTCACCTAGGGCTCTCAGTCTTGATCATATGTAATAGCAGTACAGAATGAGGTCACACTGAGCCAGGTTAAGTTATAAAAGGAAAAGCTAACCCATGTGCCAGATCCAATAGCCACACAAACCTGAAGTCATTGTCTTTCTCTGGGCGGTAATCTATCCAACTGTCCCCTGGGCATTCTCACCATGATGAAGACTGAGCTCCCCTTATTTCTGCTAAGCACCCCATTTTCCCCACTTAGGCACACGTTCAGTTTGCAGCAATTATTGGCAATTTCATTTTCTTCAGCAAATTGTCTCAATTTGGTTGTTTCATCTATTCTGCTACAGTCGCCTCCTGCTTTCTGACTCTGATATGTCTTCCACAGAATCTCATTTTCATCCTTGTCACTAGAGTCCAAATGCCAACATACTGATTATTCTCGCTGTGACAAATACAGTATGTCTTCAGCGGTCTCTTCGGGTCACAGTCTCCTGAGAAAACAGCTCTCTCATCCTCCCAGCCTTTTCATAATGCTGCATGTTATGATCACCAGCATTCCTTTCAATCTCTTCATGAGCTCATCCTGGACATTTTTATTATCAGTTCTGAAATGGCATCTTTTCCTAAGTTCTGCTTCACCTGTCTCCTGCCTGTCTGTATGTCTCTGGGCAGCCCTGTGGTCAGCAGAAGAAATCCTTCTGCCCCTGTAGGCTGTCGCCAAGTTTAATTTTAGCACTTCACGAATTACTGTAAGTCCTGCTAAATCCGATCAAAGCATTCATTCTGCATGCTAGCCCGACTAGGGATGATGCCTCATGACATAGCAAGCAACCTCGACAATTTCCTACGAGTCAGCTAAGGAGCACACAGGCATGCACAGTCACAGGACAAGTTCACACATTCAAACATAACTAACATAACGACTCACAAAGGATTATTTAACATGAAAGTGATGCCAGTCCTCTGGTGCCACTTGGGGCCAGGCTGAAGGACAGGGATCCACAGAGTTGACTTTTTGGAGTGTGTCACATATAGGACATGTCAAAACACCCCCAATTTGGCAAATGTGGTTTTCACAGTATTAGTCAGTTGGATATCTGTTTGATAAAGAGACCCAGTCTCTCCAAAGCTCAGAGTGCTGGTCAGACCCTGTTGCCTATGACTCTGGGAATTTCCTTCTCAAACTTTTTGCCTGAAAAGCAATCAATTGAATTTTTCTATACTTACTATAAATCTTACATCCTTCTGTTTTATGTAAGCCCACTAAACCCATTAGCAAGGAAATGATTCCTGATTTGTATCATCTCTTTATTGGCTTACTTTGCTGTTAGAAAATGGTTGAGAAGACCTCTCCTTGCCTATGGCATTTGGGAGAGTAATGTGAACACACAGTCAATCCCTGTCTGTTCTTTTAGAATGTTTCTGGTATCCCAAGAATTTAAATGTTAGAGATGTTGACAGGAGGGCTGACATTTCCCATCTGAAGTCTGGAAGGAGATCAGTCCAGTGAAATAGATAGGCTGATCTCGAAATAAAGTTCACTGGAATACGATTAAGGGAACGTCTCAGTGGCCAAGTATTATCAGGTAACAGAGGTGACTGCAAGGCCCACTAAAGGCAGTTTAAAAAAGTCAGAGATATTGCTACATGGGAAATACTTTTCAATTTTCAAAAATAAGTCAAATTTTAAAAATTAAAAAATAAATCAGAGAATTTTTTTTCACAGTCCCTTCCATCATGTGAAAATGTGGAGAAAGTAGATCAGTTGGGTTTTTTCCTTCTACCCTACTTCACATATTTCATTTATTATCTTCCTATATACTAGTTTTATTACATTAATATCCTAAAGTTCCAAATTAATTAAAAATTGATGAAAGTCATATGATGATGAGGTACATAGACTATAAGTTCCCAGAAGGCAAGGACCACTGAGCTACAGCACTAGGCACAGTGCCCAGCACATAGTAGGTATTCACTATGTATTTGTTTAATGAATGAATGAGCAAAGAAATTGAAGAAACACACTTCACAAGTTTGGGTTAAGAATTAAATGAGATGACTGTTCCTGGCACAGAGTAGGTACCTTCTCCTCCCCTCACCTCCACAAAATAGCTAGAGAAATCTCTCTCTATTCCAGCTACCACTCAGTTTGCACAGATAGCAGGTCAAGAATGTTTGGTTCATTGTATCACCAAATCACCAAACAAGCAAGCCAGGCCCAAAATGCCTCTGAGGAGAGTCTGAATTCAGATTACAAAATCAGATACTGCTTCCCATTGTGTTAGCTCCGGCATCCCCTGTATGGTCTTAGAAAATACCTCCCCACAGAAAGGGTGTTCAAGAGAAGTGTCTCTCCCTGAATAACGAGTGGTCGAAACCAACTGCCACTCCGTCTCTCTGGCCTTGGCTCCCCTTGGTTGCCCTCACTGCCTCACGTTCCACAGAGAAGTCTGAATAGAGTGCAGTTCCAGTTTACCTGGTCGGCAGCAAAGGCTGAGCAAGAGAGGGAGAGTGGATTAACTCCAGATGTCACTACACTTCTCATTTTAACTATAAGCTGACATTTTCCTGAGATGGTTTGTCTATAAACCTTACCAAAGCTATGGCAACAAACTTAGAATCTCTTGAGTATTTTTCATCCCTAAAAAATCTTTGCACAACTTTTTTAAATGTTCACATAGTAACCTAAAAGAAAAAAAAAAAACCCAAAACACATGTAGAAGAGCCTACTTTCTTCCTCCACTGAGAAGCTTTCTCTTTTGGTAGAACACTGATTATTATTTAGCATCCATGAATATAGTCTGGACATAGCAAATAATGGTTGAATAAACTTACACATTTATTCCTTAGTACAATTCCTACCAATCACGTATCATTTACCTCAAGTAAAATGACAAGACCAACTGTAAGTTTTATTTAGGTTAATGTTTGACATTAGATTAGAATTTTTTATTTACCCTTGGGTCAGTATTTGTACTAAACAATGGAGAAATAAAACTGTCTGTAACGATTTTATTTTTTGTTTCAAATTTTCATTTTATTTTTTCATTTAAAGTTTCATTGATGGATTATATTTATAATCTATTTTACATATATAATTTATTTTTTATGCATATATAGTCATAATTGACTATGTATGCATATATTCATTCATATATATATACACATTCACATTTGAAAGTTAGTTATAAATGTAATGTCCCATCACAAACACCTCTTCTGACGTGGACTGCTAAATTGTCATTTACTTCTGGGACTAACGATGGTATTAACACAGAGGCTCAAGTTAAAGGGCAGAGTACACAAGACTGCCCTCACTTTCAGATGCCAGCCACAAGTGATATCCCCAAGACACCTGAACTTTTATCCAACTGGCTACAAATCCAAGGGGTTCCCAGGACCCCCATCAGGTTTGATAACTCATTAGAACAACTCTCAGAACTCAGAAAAGCACTATACTAACGATAACAGTTTAATATAAAGGGTGCAAATCAGGACCAGCCACATAAGACAAGGTCTGAGAGGGTCTTGAATGCAGAGTTTCCATGTCTTCTCTCTGTGGAATTTGGGTTTGTCACCCTCCTAGCACATTGATGTGTTCACCAACCAGGTATCACTACTGAACCTCAGTGTTCAGAGTTTTCATAGAGGCCCTCACTACATAGGCATGATTGACAAATCACTCTCTATGCCCCTTCCTCCCTGGAGGTTGGCTGCCTTTAAACCCCAACTCTCTGATCTCATGGTTTGTCATTCTGGTGACAAGCCCTCATCCTGAGCCATCTCATTAGCATAAACTAAGAATGATCCAAGTTAGTTATAAATAACAAAGACATTCCTATCCCTTGGGAAATCCCAAGGGCTTTAGAAACTCTGTGCCAAGAACCTAGGACAAAGTTCAGACAAATTCTTTATTATACAATGGAGCCCAATGACACAAAACCACATGCAGTCAAGTAAAGTAATTTTATACATAAACAGCCTATTTTGGCCCAGGTACACAGTTTTCTTATGGATGGTTTAAAACAAGTGTCAATTTTAGAGTATCTCAAAGGATGTAATGATTTAGCTTCCAAGCTGTCCTTCATAATTATTGATTCTTTCAACTATATCTTTAAAATTTACATTATCCAATTAAGACCCCTAAAGAGCTACAAGTGAGGAGAAACCTGACAACCATCACCATAACCAAATAATCCAAGTTAACATCACCAATAATGGGACAACGGACATACAAGACTTCTTATATGATGCACTAAGAAGCATACAAGATTACTTCTGTAGTATTACTACCAAAAATTTCCAACTTGAATCTGTTCATGAGGAAACATCAGATAAACATACACTGAAGGATATTTTACAAAATAACTGGCCTTTACCCTTCAAAAATGGCATGGTCATGAAAAACAAAGACAGGCTAGGAAATGGCTCCAGAAAAAGGACACTAAAATACATGACCACTAAATGGAATTCAATACCCACCGTGGGATCCAGGACAGAGAAAAAAGTAGCCCTGCACAGGACATAATCAGGTCAATTGATAGAAATTATATATGGATTATGGACCAAATAATATTATTGTGCCAATACTGTATTTCCTAATTTTGATCATTGTATTGTGTACAGAGATGTACACATGTAAAAGAATTTTCTTGTTCTTCGAGAATATACACTGACATATTTAGGAGTCACCATGAAGTGTCTGCTTTTTACTCTCAAAGGTCCCTCCTGAGAGATAGATGGGTGGAGAGTAGTAAATGATAAAACAAATGGGGTAGAATGTAAGGAATAAATGATACTCTCGGTAAAGGGTAGATAGACGTTCTTTCTATCTATTTACATATTTACATATTTACAACCTTTTATTACATTTAAAATCATATCAAAATGAAAAGCTAAAAAAAGAGAAAAAACCTCATGTGTGAAGAGACAGGAAATGTGTAATGCTGCAAAGAGAATGCATAACTGAACTAAAAGAAACACAGGCAGAGGGGTTGGGATTTGGGTGCCTGCTCCTTGTACTAACATTGGAGGTATTGATAAAAAGATGCTGTCATTTATTATTTTCATTCTTAAGTTTTTTGATAACTTCAATCACTGTTTTCCCCATTCTCACTGAATGGGGAAATTTCCTATTTCTTCCCCCCCCCCCCATTTTGTAGTACAGAGTCCTGAGCTTTGCACTGCAGAAAACATTAAACACCCATTGAGTTTCCTACTCAATGAGTTTACAGTTTGGCAGGGAAGATAGGCTGTCTAATATTTAACTGTTTGCATGTGGAATTGAAACACTAAAAGCAATATAAACTGCCATAAGAGCACACAATTCTAAGGTCCTGCTGAGTAGTGAGATGAGAGGAATTGGTGAGGGCAGAAAAAGAAAGACATCCCAAGGCACCTGTTCTTCCCCACCCTGGGCAGCCCTGACAAACCCTATCTTTAGAACCAGGTGTTAATGACTTATAGTTAAAACTAATTTTAGAATTATTTCCTCTACTTTTCCTCCTATGCTCTTCTTTTCTCTCTATCTCCCAGCATCTTGGCAAGAATGAATTCATGCCTAATTATTCAATCAACAACCAGTGGGCAGGAATTGGAATTTAGCTTCGACCTCAGATGAACCTGGATAGCACAATCCAGGTTTCAGTTTGGGCAGAATCATATGCAAAGAGAAGCAAATCCTGGCTCAGGTAAGAATAAAATTTGGTTAATGACCTTTTGATGGAATTAACAGAAGGCAATTCTTGACCCATTTGGTTGTAGAAATTTTCACACACTAAAAATGAATACCATCTGCTGTCTTTCCTTATACCAAAACAGAGACAATGGAAATGACCTGAGAAGTCAGAGATGTTCAGAATAATTCTTAATATATAAGCTTTAATGCTACAAAAACCTGATCCATAGAAAAATGTTACATTCATTATATCAAGTTTAGATAAGAGACTCTAAATGGATTCCTGTAATTTATAGTTTACAATTCCACCCTAATCCTCACCCTTCCTCTCTTTCAGAAATGGCAGAGGAGCAAAATGTCTGTGACATATCAAAAAAGTCCTTGTACATTTCATTCTAAAAACTTGAGGGTCCACATATTTTTCAACAGTAAGTGGGATCATTAGGAACCATGGAGCCTGTATGTGATTTTTCTCCCCCCATTGAGATAGCTCTGACCAACTGAAATAGATTAGTTCTTCAAAAATATAAAAGAAGTGTAAGTAGCACTTTCAGTTTGTCAAGATGGATGAAATCAGATGCCTTCTTCTTTGGGTACTATCCTAACACAAAAGAACAATTTCAGCTTCATTATATTGGAGAAAGATTTATGTCTGAAAAGCACTCTTCTCTCCCTGGGGCAAGAATATTTGGCATTATTAACAAAAATGCTGTGACAGCCTATTTCCTGGCCAGAATTCTATGCAATACTATTGGTCTGGTCCAATTGACTGAGGAAAAAAGCAGTTTGGTTTAATTATATAGATAGATAGATAGATATCGATATTGGTGTGTGTGTGTGTGTGTGTGTGTGTGTGTGTGTGTGTGGAGAAGAGAGGGTTTTAGTAATTCAACTTATGGATTTTGGGTTTTATAAGCATGATATTATGCATTTTGCCATCTTATTCTTTCAGTAATTAAAAATGACAAGTTTTCATCATAAACATTTGTAAAGTTTCAGTTTAGCCCAACATAACTGAAAGCCCTCTAAAGTTAATACTAGCAGTTGACTCTGTGTTTATTCATAGTTAAGATGACCAGGAATATTTGATGAGGTATTAATCACACTTTTTCAATGCATTGCAAATTCAGTTATAGTGTAGTCAAATATTCAAGAGATTAAGCTGGCTACCTGCAGGCCTAAACATGTTCTGGTTCATGAGGGACTTCAAAGGATATCCATTATCTATACTTCTAACTGGCTTTGACCTCCCTTTCCATTGCCCTTGCGTTCCCTTTATCTAAAGCCAAATTGGAAAAGGAGGTGAAGGAAGTTGGGCACACTAATCCAGTTTAGAGCCCCTGCAAGCAAAAAAAGAAATCATGAAGCAAAAAATAAAGTCTTTGGGGGAGTGCTATTTAAATATATAAGTGAAACTAACCAAGAACCTGTGCTTCTGGGCTTACATCTTCAGCTAAGTGATGCCCTTGGAGAGTGTCAACTTTTTGCTGCCTCTGGCCTTTGAGTACATGGTTCCCACGTCTCAGTTTGGATGTCTGGCCATCCCCTCCCTGCATCAGGTCCCCTCCCTCCTCACACTAATAGTCTGATGAGTCTTTCTCATTATTCCACGCATCAGCCATGGACTGACTTTGACCATCTTTCATGTAGGGCTTAAGTATTCTCTCTAACCCCTCTTTTTGTTTTAGTCACTTCTTAATGCTTGACCTTTCCAAGACCCTGAGCAAAAAGGACATGGTTATGTACTTGATCCTCTACTACTTGAACCTTTGTCGTCTAGTCCCCTGAAAGTCTCATTTCTTTTCTTGCCTATTTTTTGCTTTGCTTCAGCTCTCATTACTTACCTGTCAGCTGTCCCTTGCTGATACTTATTTTCCACTTTCCATTTGCTCATCAGCCATGACCTTAACTCTACATTGAAACCATGACACGTTTGGCTGCAGATTGTGTGGAGAGTGATGCTTAACAGAAAATTGCCCTACTGTACAGTAAGAGCTTTGGCATCCTCTTCCCAGTGAGCTGGCATGGAAGAGTCATCTCATTTCTACCCTTTTACCTGACTTCATTAATTTATAGTCATGTGCTGCTCATTGATGGGGATACATTCTGAGAAATGCATGGTTGGGCAATTTTGTCATTGTGCAAACATTATAGAATGAACTGGCACACACCTAAATGGTAGAACCTACAATTGTAATGGTATGTGCTATGCTTTTACAAGACTGGCAGAGCAGTTGGTTTGTTTACAATAGCATCAATACAAACACGTGAGGAATGCATTATGCTACAACATCAGCAAGCCTACAACCTCATAAGGCAATAGGGAATTTTTATCTTCATTATTACCTTATGAAACTACTGTCATATATGTGGTCCATCATTGATCAAAACATGTTGTCATGTGGCACATGATTATATTTTTAAGAAGTTTGTTAGACACATACCAGAGAGAAATTTTATAAGTTATTATAATTCTTCCAAGTGTAAATTTTATATTTTCTTTACAGAGTAGTGAAAAGTATGTGAAAATACAATAAACCTAAAATAGACTGTTTAAACATTATTTCTCTAATTAGGCAAATTGGTAATGCCTCTTATTAAATAACTCTTTGGGTTCCAAAATTAGTGATAGTATATGGGACATCAAAATGGAAAAGAACTTTCTTCCCAGCTCAAGCGAGAGCAGCAAAATCGCATTTGGTTAGTAAAACTTGTCACTGCTAAAGAGAGTAACTTTTGAAAGTTTGTCATGGTTAATCAATGGTATTTGTCATGGGTTAAAGAATGGCAGAAGATACCTGAAAACCTGATGCTGATCTCTTGATTACAAATGACTTGCACACGTTAAAATGTGTTTCCTAATTAAAAAAATAAGACAAAAATTCCAGGCTGTCTGGTAGGAGGGGTCCAAACACCTGCCTGAAAACAATAAGAATCAAAATAAGTAGCAATAACCTAGATATTCCAGAAACTTCCTTGCCAGTAACTAACAATAACCCCTTTTATAGTCTCTTATCACATGAACTACACATTCGTAGACTGAATACATATAAAGCATGTACCTATAATTTCTTTCTCAGCACATGTGAGATGTACTCATTTGTGCAACTTTTGTGACACTGTGATTCATGAGGGGCCTGGTTCGAATTCTCTCATTTCTGTACCAATTCAGGGTCACTCCTTCAGAGCAGACTCGCAGAGCCTGGCATTGGGCTCCAAATGACTAGCAGCTGCCTGCATGCTCTTCAAGTTCATGGTACAGACCCAGGACAATTTCATAATGTGATAGATGGTACTGAGGCAGATCTTCGTGTTCTTCAACTGGTATGAGAGAAAGATCAACTCTTAAATTGGATCATTTCTCAAAAACAAATCAAGCAAATTTCTAGGAGGTATCCAGCCTAAGATGAAGAAACTACAGGTCATCCACTGGAAAAAGCAAGTTTATTTTTCAGGTCAAGAGGCAAATACTAAATTACTTTCTGGAATTATAAGACTGCACTGAGACCCAAGTTTCATATTTACAGGCAAGTATAATGAATGGATTAGTCAAAGTATTTGTAGACTTTGGAAGCCCATGCAGGAGAGAAAATGGATTATGAAAGTCTACAAAGATTAATCAAATATTCTGAACTTCATATTTGACCATGAATATTATAAAGACATCATTGCAACCTAGTTCAAGACACCCAGTAGTTAGGTTATGTGAATATGTAATTTGGTCTCAAAGACCAAAACAAGAATCCTTTTTAAAGTCCTTTTAAAATAAATTTAGGAAAATGTCATTGTCAATAAGCAATCAAGAGAAGGTGACTATTGTTAGACATTCCCCCCACCACCACCAAATAATAAGTGTTTTTTTTATTTATTTTATTTTTTTATTCACATGTATATAGTTCATTAGTGCTTTGGGAGGAGTTTAATTTCCAGTAACAATTGGTATGGGGACTTTTGGAGTTTCAGTTTATGTTTATGCTTGAAAGATTTATTTTGGTTAAATATGAGTTAACTGCATTTAAACCTATTTAAATGGTATAATTAAAATAGATTGTTAAGGTAAACTATTTTTAGAGTCTATTACTTCAGTAGTTTAGCTTTATGCAAAAAGTAACAAAAAGCGATAAAGCCCTCTTAAATGAACACCTGTTCAAAGAATATCCTGTAGAATAGATCACATCTGAAATCAAAAAAGTATGTTTTAAAAACTCATATGATAAAATGAAATATTATTACTTTTGGAATGCTTATAATGAAATAATATTTATTTATATAATATAATGAGGAAAGAGAATATAGATAACCTTGTGGTCATTTTTACTTTCAGTTTCAATCACAATCATTCTCTGTAAAGCAATTTTCAGGTGAAAAAATTGGAAAGATATAAAGACTATTAAAATGAAAATATTCATAAATTTATTCATATTCTCACATGATGCACAATGCATAATAAAAATGCACATTTAAAAATAAAATCAGGAACTGAAAATTTTCTAGAGATTTACCTCATTAAAATAATTTTATTTACAACATTTTCAAAGTTCAATTAAAGCTGTCTATTTTTTGTATGTTATTCCTATGAAATTTTATAAATGTTATTTATTTTCATAAATTCAAAACCAGAAAAGATATGGCTTATCCTGGATATTATTTAAGCACAGTTCCTCAAATCTCATTCTGTAATCGCTAATCAAAACATTTCACTTTAAGATTACATTATTGTACATTTTTTTTGCATCAGAGAAGGCTACAAATTCTATTTCAGACATTAAGATAAGTATAGTTTCACCTTCTCCTTAAATATAATGATTAGACCATATTTAATACATTTCTCAAAATAGAATAACAAATTTTTAGACTGAGTCCATGCATGAAAATTTGTATTTATTTCATTACAAGAATTTTTTTTTCTGATGTAGAATCACTGTTTTCTGGTACCTGACTTTATTCTGTTTGGAAATATTAGTAGAAGCTTCCTGAGTTGGATCTACATCACATAAAACTATGAAAGCTTTCTGTCTAACATTTTCAGGAGTCCTATCAACTATGGTTTCTACAGAGTAATGTTATTGGAAGATACGCTCTCAGAACATGTTTACAATCATAACAGCTGGCAGGACTCCTATGGTAGTTGAAAGCGTTCATGTCCCAATCTTACAGGAGAGGAAGTCTTGATAAGATTTTGATGTTAGAGAAATAAAGAGCAAAACAAGCTTTCCCCATGATTAATACAATGAAAACATAGGACAACTTTTATTTTTATTCATTCCATTTTATTAACAAAGACATTAAAAGACTTTGTATACTCTAATGTCCATAGAAAACCTATGAGATTAATAAGAATTTCTATTAGGTTTTATAAATTCTGAAACTGAAGTGGAGAGTCTGGTTCAGAGGGTCCACTCCCCTTTAAAGGATCACCATAAACTGCAGCCCGGAGACTTGCGTTAACCTAGTGACCACATTTTCACAGGAACACATCAAGCAGAAGGAAGAGCAATTTGAGAGCCATAGACAGTGGCTTCTCACATAATCTGTGCAAATCCTTGCTGTCTAGAAGAAAGCCCATTTATCTAGAAAAGGGGCTGGCTCCTACAAAGCAGAAGAAAATGACAGGGAAATCCATAATCAGCGAATAGAAATGCTGTTTGGCTCCTAGTCCCCACTCCTGATTCAACGATGTGTCCTCTTCCTGGTTACTAATGACTAATCCTGGTGGAAGTGCTAACAAGGTTCAGGCATTGCCCACTCTCAGACCTTTTAACTGTGGTTTTTGTGGACCAAATTGTCATCATAGTTCAAGGCAATTAATTCA
The DNA here is from genome assembly GCA_004026885.1 of Lyroderma lyra. Classification (NCBI taxonomy): domain Eukaryota; kingdom Metazoa; phylum Chordata; class Mammalia; order Chiroptera; family Megadermatidae; genus Lyroderma; species Lyroderma lyra. Next base: position 156,567 of record PVJL010000194.1, on the reverse strand, counting down.
TATTAATAACAAAAATAAGAATGTGAGTCGAATAGCTGCCATGGGTCTGGGGCTTCATATTTTCTTTTGTTTAAACTTCACAACAACCCTACTATATAAGAATCATTCTCAAATGTTCCAAATTAAGGTTTAGAGATTGTCCAAGGTCATAGAGCTCATAAGTGGCAAATCTGGGATTCAAATTAAGTAGGTTTGATGGCAAATATGATGCTGTTCTACTGCACCATGCTGCTTAGTGACCTTTCAGAACATATGACATGAAGGAGACATTTTCTTTATAAAGACCTCCTCATAGTACACCTCTAATCCCTTTACATAAATGACAGCCTACTCACAGGGCTGACTCTATGGCCGAATTTATTATAAGCTTTGCTCAACCATATCTTTGTATAAAACCAACTTCATAAATTACCCTTAGATTAGGGTGGAAGTTTATGTTACTTAAGTGGCCCCAAACAGGGGACTAATTTTCTGCTTGGGATCAGGTTGGCAATTTGGGCAGCTGCTGCTCTACAACAGCCTTTAACTCTTCTGACCCGGGCAGACACCTACAGCTTTTTCCCACATGGTATAGGGAAGAAGAGACTACCCATGGGAGATGAACTTTGTCCCATTTTCTAGTGCCTTGTGTTTGGTGCATTGTATGAACTTCTGTTCCCTTGATTGTCTGTTCTCTCCCTCTGTCTCACCACAACCTTCATCTTCTGTATACTGCTTACTGGATCTGTAATACCCTGAGACACTCATTAATTTATTCGATAAATATTTATTTTGTACTAAGCACTCAGCACCAGGGACACAGATAGTTATGAATAGCTGGTCTTATCTCTTATTTCTAACCATCTTGGATGGTCCAGATCTGACAGAGGGCAAGATGATGAGTCCCCACTAGTCACAGTCACAGATGTGGGTTTAAGTGTACTATAAGTTGAAAAAGGGTTGGTTAGTGGTCACTTTCAAAGCTGCAGAGTGCTGTAGTAAGTAATATTCTCCCTTTTGAAGGAGAGTCAGTGTCTCTTGAAGAGAATGGTTTCTTCTAAACATCTGGGTTTAGATGATTAAAGAACTTTTCTAATCTTGATAAACTGCTCTTTGGTCCTGAATATTGATAACATCTTTTTATCTGACAGTAGAAGAGCTTCTGATCGAGAATGTCCTCGACTCACATTATTTTTTTCTGGAAAATTAAGAAAAGTGATCAGACTGGTTTCCTCTGAGGCTTTTGAACAAGACCGAGGATTGATTATCTTGGGTCCAGTGATTTGTACATGTGGGAGGCCCTTTTTTGTTATAAAGAGTTTCTTTCTTTAAAGGTCTTCTCTAGGTGAAGTTTTACCTTAAAGTTCCATCTGTAATTTGCAATTCCCTTAACTGTATGCCTCTCTCGACTTCTTCAATATTGAAATTAATTCTTGAGCAAGATCTGTACGATGACAATTTGCATTAATTATGATCACATCTGAAATTCTTATCTTGACCATCCACTAATCTAATTATTTCTATTTTTATATTCAACACAAAACAAAAGGAAATGATATAGTAGATTTAAGGGTTACATAGGAGGCATTTAAAACAGATAAATGATTTTGAAATGGCATTTTTTTCAGTAATTCTTTCTTCCAATGGTATTAGGAATTAATACATAAAACAGGTAATAGGATTGTTCTTATTCAAGTGGAGAATTGAGCACTCTTTCATCTTGTCCCTGCTCTCTTTTCCTGTCCACATTCTTCCCCCATCATGTAGGATACCTAAAAGGGTGTGACGGACATCTAGAAGCATAGTTTAAAAATAAAACTAGATTAGCCACCTCTATAATCACATCATGATTCCGAGGCGAGCCACAGCCTTATTACAATCATGTCTTTCCAATGCTGTTATTTCAAGATAAGTAGAATCTGAATTTTTGTGCAGATTGTAATTACCATTCTCTTCACAATGCTAGTCATTCTTTCACTATATCATCTAAGGTGTCCTATTCCCTGACCTACTCTGATAAGATTACATCTTTCACAGAACCAAGCATAGAATTAGACACAATATACATTTCTCAGTTAATAGATACATGGCTCCTACAGTTGAAATGCTTGTGATGTTGATGAAGGCAAGTCAGTCTCCACCTTTGTAGTCTCAATGGAACAAAATAGGTGCTCAATAAATGTTTGTTGAATAAATAAAATTAGTTTACATTAATTTACTAAACATTTTAATTTTATCTAGTTGTTCTTCCAATTTGCATCACTTTATGCTTAAGTATTTTTATCTGCAAAGAAGTATTTAGTCTACAGGAGTAATGGAGAGATTAAATGTAAGGCATGCATAACAATTGGCACAAAGTAGGTGTTTCATTAATATTTGTAGAGGCTGAGTGAATTTACTGCATTAGTCATTGCTTTATTATGTTAATAAAGTATAATTGTTTTGTTTTTTTCATCTGGAAACCAGAATAATCAAAAAATATAATAAATTTGTCTTTTACATAATTGTGAGTGTTATGAGGGTTTCTGTTAGGATAACTTTTATTTGTTGAGTTTTGCAGAAGTGGGAAAACAAACTATTCTACAACGGAAACAGCTTCTTTGATTTAATTCACCAATAACTCAGAAGCAGTTGCAGGCAATCTTTTTCTTATGCTGCAAATAAATAAATAAATAAAAATTTACGTGTGTGTGTGTGTGTGTGTGTGTGTGTGTGTATTTGGTCTCCATAAAAGCAAGGAAATTCTTATCCCCAAAAGATAATGTTTTGGAAAGTTTCAGTGGAGTGACACTTGAGGTTACAATAGAAATTTCTTGCAAAACTTACTACAGCTTACACTAGACTGAATAGCGTAATGTATATTGCGATGGCCAACCTAATTTACTCTGTAATTGTACCAGACAACAAACAGGACACAGACAAAAACAATAGTATTGCCTTTTAAAATGAAGAGCTCGTAAGACAATATTGACAAAGCGTATTTGTCAGCAAAAAATAAAAGTAAGCCTATGTGTTTCTACTTCTTCCCTCTATTCCTTTATAAAGTATTCATTTAAAAGGAATTCACTATTTTCTCATGTAGTTTGCTTGTCAGATGGTGCAATTACAGTTATTTCTCAGAGTCAGTTTTCTGTTACATAATCACACAGACTTCTGTCTAATGCAACAGAAAATTGCCTGGGTGGAATAACTTTCAGGTGCTGGTTTGACTCCAAAGGTTTCGTGTTTGCTTTTTGGTCACAACGTTTTATTTTTGTTCAAATTTCTCCCAGAAGTCCTAATCCCAGAACCACTCAGTAGAAACACTCTATGTAGCTTTTAAGGTAAGAGTAGGCATTAGCGTCAGAAAAAACTGGTGTTGAATTCCAGCCCCAGCACTTACTGTCATTTATTTGTGGGTATAATCCCTGTCGCCAACACGATTTCTTTATGAGACAAAGCTGAATTTATTGCTTGCTGTGGTGAAGGAGAACACGGTCTCCAGAGAGCTGATAGGATCTTGGAAAGAAAAGGGCAAGCCTGGATATAATGGAGAATCTGAAGTTTGATTTCAAATCAGGGGCTTGATTAGAATGGAATGAAGATCACAATCGGACAGCCTAAGGTTTGTGACAAATGTGAGGTGAACGTTTTAAGACCAAGGATTCAAATAATTTCAAGGCACGGTTTGTTGATAGTGTCTACTAAAGAGGTGATGAATCTTATTGGTAAGTATCTATAATAAACAATCCAATCATTCAACTGACAGACTCCTGAAAAAGTAAAGTAGAGCTAATTGTACATTGTTATAGGCTTCTTGAAAATAGACATTATGCCACAGAACCAAATACATGGTATGAACTCAACAAGTAGCTGTTGGTTAGAATGGGCTTCCTTACTACCCACCCCAACCCCTCCTTATTCACAGACAGAGGGTAAAGTCAAAGCTTAGAAGATTCCATGTTTCCAAGGACACGGTGGAGCTGCATCTCCTTGACATTTAAACAATTTAGCAAAATTCAATCTAAAAGCCAATAAGTCCAGATGTCTTTAATTGGGGAGACATTTCCTAAGCCTTCTAACAATATGGCTTTGGGAAACATGCATTCAAGACTTGCCTTTCTACTTGTAATATATTAAAATAGTTGAGAAATTAGAGTGGGATGGGAGGAGAGCATTAAAGAACTCAGAAACAGACTTAACTCTGGATCTTGGGAATTTCAGCAGAGGTGGAATTGACTGCCCATTATACTTATTTGCAAAAGACTTCCTGTCATTGCCCATTCTTGCTGAAAGTCACATTCTTGACTGGGCTGTGGTGTGAGCAGGATACAGTTGAATCTCAGCTGTCCTGGGAGAAGGAAAGAACTACTATGTCCAGCACACCTTAGCATGATCTGGTCTCTGTTCATTGCTGTCTATTTATTTCTCATGCTATCCTGTTCTCTTTTTGAGGCCCCTTGGTATTACTTCAGCCCTTAATAGTTTACCTTCTGATGTTGCCCCCAAACAAAGCATTTTTTTGTGTCAGCTGTGAAATACTTACATTCAACTTTGCTTTTTGAAAAAAATAGGAAGAACATTGTTTGAATTTTTTTTTTTTAGTTCTCTTCATTATTTTAAAATAGCAATTAAGACACCAACCAGAACTCTCTCGTGTTCTATTGGAAACAAACCCATCATACTTAGCCTTTCCTATAACTGAATTATCGAAGCTTGATGTCATTTTGGTTTCCATGCACCACAAACCCTTAAGGGCAATTTCATCATTTCTTAGGCCTGATAACCAGTCCTAGTGCCAAGTCTCTAAGGTACCTGATATTGAATCTTACAAGGCCATAATTTAATTTGCCTTATCTGTATTATATCATCTCTTGCCACATAACTGTTCTTAATATTGTTTGTATTGTCTTTATTATATCTGTGAATGAAATTAATAAAACTTAAGCCATTTAAAATACTTAGAAGATTTTTAAATCATTATTGTATAGTCATTTTAGCATATCTAGTGGAGTTGGCTTAAGTCTTCCAAATGACACTATAATCATACTACTTCAAAGCGTAATATTAATTCTTCATATTTTTCTTATTAGTTAGTTTGTCTTATTAATTTTGTTGCTTGCTCTATATATGCCTGCTAAATCTAAAGTTATCAAAAACACATTCTTTATATTTTCTGTACTAACCCTTTGCAAACTCAGAGTTGAAGAAATTCAGTTTCTGTTTTCTTCTAAGTAGCCAATTTCGATTATAATGGAAAAATAATAATGATTTTAATTGTACCATTTTTTTATGAAAACACCAATCAATGGCTCTGGAACTAACCTGACCTTCTTGGCTGCATGTTGAAATAACAGTCTTATTATTACAGGGAAGAAGAGAATCTGGGCTATCATTTAACTCAATCAAAAAGGCAGAAAATGTTCTACCCTTTTCTTGCTACGGAATTGAAGAAGATAGTGACTGGTTTCCAGGAAACCAAGATGTACCTCTGCTCCTAAAGGCTTACACTTCAACTTTCCCTGAGCACTCCTTGGCCCCTTAGAAGAGGACAGGCTCAAGACCTCTCATTATATCCAGGCTGCCTCTGTTATCTACCAGGGTTAGCATCCAGGGGAGCAGATGAAGCAACCAGCAGAACGGCAGCAAATTACTTAATGAACTCTGCTATAGCCACAAGTGTTTTATGAATTCAATTTAGGCAATATGTTGTGATCTGCATTTGTGAAGGATGAGCTATACTCAGTCTTCAAACTAATTGTTTAATAACAGAATTACTATCATGTAGGGCATTTCGTGCCTTCCAAATCAAAACACAGCACTCCATCTCTATTTGGGATCTAATAAAAAAATTCTACCTCTTTCTGCCAAAACCCTCAACTTTCAATGGTTTTCATATAGCACAAATTAACCTTTTTTATTTCTGGAACAAATTTTTTTCAAGAATTTTTAAGACCTGTCTCCTCATTAAAAGGAATTTTTCTGTGATTTCCAGAAAGATAATGATATTGCATCTGAATCTTTCTATCACATAAGAAATTTCTCACCAGTTTTTGACATGCAGAATTAATACTGACTCTTCAAATATCACAAACACAGTGTTGATTAGGCAAAGATGAAGAACTTTGATAGCATCTTGGAGTGAAAGGACAAGGTTGAATTTTATTGAGATGTTTGAGTTTGAATTGTCAGGGAAGAAAAGCTTTTCCTCTACCATCTTAGGTTTAATATTGGAAGGCTGCAAATTAAACTAAGACAGATTAGCAAGAGAAAAGACAGATATTTATTCACATAAGCATGTGAAAGTTCACAGGAAATTGTTACTCAAAAAGGTAGTTAGAATGTGAAGCTTATATATGAGGGCTGTCCAGAAAGTATCCAGCCATGTAATAAGAAAAATAGAGGTATTTATGGCTGGATTTTTTTTTCCAGACAGCCCTCCTACATCTTAGTAGGGGGAAAAGGGAGTGGGGATAAAGGGCATTTCTAGAAAATAAATAACTTTTAGGAAAGACAAACAGGCTTTTTGGAGAATAAATGAAAAATATAATAGTTTTGTGACTGCTCCGGTGATTTCTTTTTTTTTAAATTTCAATTCATTTTTATTGTTAGACTTATTGGGGTGACATCTGTTAGCAAGGATTACATAGGTTTCAGGCATACAATTCTACAGTGCATTGTCAACTTGTTGTATAATAAGTTCACCACCTAATGTGACTTCTTATTCCAGTGCTGATTTCAACTTTCTCATGTCTGTGATAAAAGTCAATCATCCTGATTGCAAAATTCCCAGGGAGGGGATTTATAACAGTTGAATTATTTGGGAAGGCTCTGCTATTAGACAGATAAGGAGAGTTCAGAAAATAAAACTCTTCACATTGATACACTCTGGATCTCTTCAGGATAAGTTAGGTCTTTCCATGAGGGGCATTGAAAAGGGATGCTTAATTAGGACTGAGCAAAGACCATGATGTGATAGTTTTGAATTGGTGGGTAAGACAAGAAGAGGAATTTAGATGCAGGGTTCAAATTTGGTATGAAAGCTATGCTTTCTATCAAAGAGCTGATAAGTCCTATAAATTGTTCCTACAGTGAACAATGAAGGTATTTGCATGGGAAAGAGTCTCCTGGTACAGGAAAGTTGTACTAATGAGTAAAATAGAATAGTAAATTCAAGTGAATATGAACCACAGGCTGCATGGGGGTGGGTACTTTCTGTTCTCACCAGTCAGCATCCTGCAAGCCTCCTATTTCTTTGGCTTACATACCAGCTAGTATACTTTTTATATCTGTCTGCCTTTGGCAAGAATCTTTCAATCAGTATTAATAGCTTTTAATAATCATTTTATGTATACTTTGAAAAGGTTTATCTTTCATCCCTTTATTCTGATTTTGACATGTCCTGATGTCCAGATCACTTGAGCTATGTTTTATACCAAACCTTCGTGATTTTATTGAGAACCAACATGTAAAATATAGAAACATCTTAACATGTGCAGTCTCACTGGTACTACAACTCTGTCATTTTTAGTTATATCTCCCAGGCCTGTCACATAGCAAACACCCCAGAAATAGTTCATTTCCACTTCATATACTTTGAAAGCATACTCTCATTTCTGTCACATATAAAGGCTAATACCAATGTCAAATACTCCAGATCACTTAAAATTCCACAGAAGATAAGATGATACAAAGAAAGAATCTACTTCCCTGATATATCACTGCATCCCCCTCCAGCAGTCCCAGCACAGGAACATGCCTCTATGCCCACCCTTACTCTGGGTTCCTTATAGATGGGCCAGCTCTTTGCAATCACAGTCCCCACTGAACCCCCACCACAACCCCACTCATGAGGAGCCTCTCCATATGAGAGGAGCATAGAGATGCCTCAGCACTTCCATGTGAGCTACAAAGGTCAATCCTCCAGGCTTACTGATGTTGATGAGAAAAAGGATGAACTACCTGGGCACTAAATGAAATTGTCAAGGGCATTTAAAGGCTTCTTCCTGATATTAGGACTCTGTCATTTTTCATTATCTCTCCTGGGCCTGTCTCACAGCAGGTACCCCAGAAATATTTTATACATGTTTTAAGACCCAAGAGCTTTTTTCTTTCCAGTTTATGAGGCTTCTACCAATATCAACATTCCATCAAAAGAACTCTAATGAGGTACAGTCTTTTGGAAAGAGTAAAGAAGATTAAGTTGGATACGGTTGACTCGCAGAAGCTAGGCCAAATTCTGAAAGAAGGCAGTCTGATTTTAGCAATTGAAACTATGTCCTTGTCCCACCCTTTTCTTCTCTCGGCTCCTAGCAGTCTGTGCTACTCCTTGTTGTCTCAAGATCTCCCAACATGGAGCCAGATTTAAGTCTGCTTTTCCTGGCTTGCTTTTAACTTGTTTCCAACTTGCATTACTCAGAAATTTGCTCTAGGATAACAGTAATTAATATGAGGGTTGTCTGGAAAAAATCCAGCCATAAATGCCTCTATTTTTCTTATTACATGGCTGGATACTTTCCGGACAGCCCCTGTAGATTCATACTACTCTAAGAGAATCCATTTGTATTGTATTGGGGGTGGGGGGACCCATCTTCCCTCCTGTGTCTCTCCTTTATTCTCTCATTATACCATATTCACAACAATTCTAACAGCAGATGTGGGGGTGGGTTTCCTGACACTTAACAATTCTGCAGCACCAGCTGGGTGTCCTACAATTTAACTCAATTCTGACATTATCTACCGGGAGATAACATCAGACCCACAGGCTAAGTGCTCAGTCCCACTTCGGATGCCAATCACAAGTAATAAGTTCCCAGGTTACCCACAAGTTCTGTCCAACTTGGCTACAAATCAGAGGTTCCCCTTCCCTCTTCAGGTTCAATTACGAGTAATTTTCTAGTGTGGCTCACAGAACTCAGGGAAACATTTACTTACGTTTACAGGCTTATTAAAGGATAAGATAAAGGATACAGATGAGCAACCAGATAAAGAGATACATAGGGTAAGATTTAGGAGGGCCCCAGGTGCAGGAACTTCTGTCACCCATAGAATTGGGTCATGTCACCCTCATAGTGTGATGAATTCACTCACCTGGCAGTCCCCAGAACCTCAGACTGTTGGTATTTTATGGAGGCTTCCTCATATAATCATGATTGATCATTAACTCCATTTCTAGCCTCTCCCCCTGCTCTGAAGGATGAAGAGTAGTGCTAACAATTTATACTCTTAATCATGATTTGTCTTTCTGGTGATGAACCTTAGTCTAAGAGTCTACCCTTACAGTCACCTCCTTAGAACAAAAGACACTCTTATCATCCACAAAACTCCCAGTGATTTAGGAACTGTTCCAAATATTAGAACAAAAAAGTTCCTAGTACTCTTATCTTTTAGGAAATTACAAAGGTTTTAGGAGCTCTGGGCCCAGCAGACACCATTTGGATTCACTATAAAAAGAACACATGCTTTGCTTTTCTAGTAGCAATGCTAAATGTGAATTCAACGATTCCCACTCCCTTCCTCATTGTGAAATTAGGTAGGTGGCTTTTAGGGTTTAGGATCAAAATCTGTATGCAATGCTCATGTGAGGGAGAAGAAACATTTTCCTCTTGTATTATCTTTTATCTTATATTATCAATAATAGACATTATGCTTCAGCTTGAAATTGAAGCATCTCAAGTAGTATGAGTTGTGAGGATACAGAGGCAAGGTCTCTTAGCTCAGGAGAATTCTATGTAGGATGGAGAAGTATATATAATTTCAAAAAGTTACAAAGGTTTCCCTGGTGGTGTAGTGACTAGGCTTTGGTGTTCTCAACGCCCCACCCTGGGTTCGATTCCCAGCCAGGGAACTGCCCCCCACCCACCTCCCAAAAAAGTTATAAAGTAGATTTTTTCTATTTGAGAGAAATTATTTTTGGTAAGATAATCTGAAAAAAGCAAAGGTTGACCAAATCTTCCCTGAGCCTGATAGATGATTCTGAGGCAGCTGGGAGGTATTCCTTCAGGAAGCATACTGGAAACCCTCGCTAGGCAAGAGAATAACATTTTTTAAAGCAGAATGGAACATGGGTTACAAAAGAAACACTCTGTAAACCACCACATGTAAATTCACCTCCAGTAAGACTAGAACTCATATTTGCAAACCTGTCAGAACACGGTAATAAAAAATAGGAAGGAAAGCCACCTTAGAATCAGGCAGACACTTGAACTCTCCCGTTCTTTAGCTGTGTGATTTTGGACACATTATTTAACCTCGGTGAGGCTCAGTTTTATCACTGTAAACTGGGGTTAATTAGTAGCCATTATTTCATCAGAAAATGTTGTGAAAAATTAATGCAATAATCAAGCAAGTTCCAGAAAGCTATCGCTAGATGGTGGCTATTATTATCATAACCATCTTGAACATTGTAACCATCTTTTGAATCCATAACCATTACCCCAACTATTCTCATTCTTAAGGAAATCAGAGTTCCTGAATCTGTCAGTGTGTGTTTAAGTATTTTAGTTTGAAATATAAGTGACAGTTCCCTATAACCACTGTGAGAAATAAATAGCCAGTAGCTCAGCCTATGAAACCCTCACTGTCTTTGTACATGAAATAGCACATTTCCCAAAGAGAAAAATGACTGGGAGCCCTGGAGTAGAGAAAACTCACTGGGCAGAAAAACCAGTGGGGTGCGGTCATGTCCAGACTCAAGGCTGCCAAACATAGGTCTGGATAATTTTCCAACTCCAGATAAAAGAGAAAAATACTAAGCCAGCTTAGGCTCTTGTCTATTTAACTTTCAACGCCCACCCATATTCAAAGACAGCCAAAAATCTGAGTGTTTTGGCACGGTATAAATACAATACTCATTTTTAAATTGAATATTTCAAATTTTTATTGGATGTTTGACAGCATCTATTTATTTATTTACATATGACCTATTTACTTCCCCACTGGGTTTGAGATGGCAACATCATAAAGACAGACTTAGGTTATAATTTGCTCTAAAATCCTCTAGTGCAAACCTTATAAAGAACAGTTTGAAGAGGAGGAGTTATAGGCTTATATAAACATGAACCATTAATTTAAGTAGTAAACTAAAATAATGAACAATATAGCAGGCATAAAATCAAATCCAAAAATGTATTTTAAGATAGAGGTGTGAAAACAATCATTCTTACGAGAGGAGAACACTCTTCATTATAACAAAATTAATCTGTAAACCCATCTGCATTAACCTACATGTTTGATACCAATACAACTTCAAAAGCAGGCTTGCTAAAACTGAGGTTATTAACACAACACTCTGGTTAAATTTGACCAGAACAAAAATTCAACTGGCCTTTAGGTGAGAAAAAAAAAAGAAGGAAAAGAAAAACACATTTTATGCCACACCAGGACTAAGGTTTCATTTTTTCAACATAACTTATGTAATACATAAAAGGAAATCACCAAATAATACATAGTGACCACAACAGTGATAGCTACCATCTCCTGTGCAATGAGTCCATGCCAGATGCTTTAAAAACATAAAATATAATGGCACTGAATGAAGGTCTGCCTCTACTTTGGGTTAGGTACTTAGGATTATTATATTTTAATAATAACAAATTTGAAAGAAGAAGGTGGGTTAGTTTACAAATTAGACATGCATTTAATTCCAGGTTGTAGTCTAAGCAATTCTTTATGCTATACTTTACATCCCCATGACTATTTTGTAACTACCAATTTGTACTTCTATATCCCTTCCCCCTTTTCACCCACCCTGTCCAACTCCCTCCCATTTGACAACATTCAAAATGTTTTCTGTATCTATAAGTTTGTTTCTGTTTTGTTTTTTTTTTTTTTTTTTTTGGTCATTTATATTGTTCTCTAGATTCCACATGTAAGTGAAATTACGTGGCATTTGTCTCTCTCTCTCTCATTCCACTCAGCATAATACCCTCTATGTCAATTCAAATTGTTGCAGAAGACAAGATTTCATTTACTTTATGGCTGAGCAATGTTACATTGTATGTATATTCCACTTCTCCTTTATTCATTCATCCATTGATGGACATCCAGGTTTTGTCTTTGTTAAAGTTCTCCCTTCAATCATTGAGCAACCTTATAAGCATTGGTTTGAACTCTGCATTTGGTAAATTGCTTCTCTCCATTTTGTTTAGTTCTTTATCTGGAGCTATGTTCTGTTCCTTTATTTGGGACATGTTTCTTTGTCTCCTCATTTTGGCTGCCTCCCTGTGTTTGTTTCTATTGGGTAGAACTGCTGTGTCTCCCAGTCTTAGTAGAGTGGCCTGAGGTAATAGATATCCTGTAGGTCCCAGAGGTGCAGTCTCCTTGGTGACCTGAGCTGGATGTTCCAGGAGTGTCTGTTGTGTGGTTTTTGTCAGCTTTCTTATTGTAGTTGAAAATTGGTTGCTGTTTGCTCATCAGTGGGAGGGATTGACCCTCAAGGTGATTAGTTTTGGGGACTGGCTATTTCTACAGAGTGAAGCTATTGTGCAAGGGCTGACCCTACAGAGCAGAGCATGAGTCATTTTAGCAGGGTTCCTACAATCTTCCCTTTGGTTGTGTTGTTTGTGGAGGCAGCTTGGTGATGCTCTGGCTCAGTATGAAACTGGCCACTGGGCATGCTTGCCCTAGGAATTCCTGGGAAAGGCCCTGCCCCAGTCCAAGTTTAGTTACAGCCTGTGTCCTGCCCAGGGCCACCTGGAATGAGGCACAAAATAATCCACAGATGTTTGCCACCTGAGCTGGGCATGGAGGTGCCTGGGAGAGGCTAAATTTAAGTGAAGGTTGGCTCCTACTAATGTCAGGCTTAGAACTATTTAACAAGAGGTATGGGGCACACCAAGTCCAGGTGTTGCTTGTTTGGGTTTTGTGAACCTTTGAGAGAATTTAGAAAAGTGTGAAGCATGAGCCAAGACAGGCCATTTGTATGAAGTAGCCATGGGAAGTGGTTTGGATGGGCCTGCAAGTTGGGTGGGACAGAGTTTTAAGAAATCACCAGGACAGAATATGTTAGCCAGTCTGATGTAGGCTCAGATATGGTGCCCACTGTGTCTGTTCTCTGGGTGAAGGGAGACATGAATAAAAGAACAATGGCTTCTGCCAGCACTTCTTTCTGAAAGAAAGCTGCCCCTCCAACCCTCACAATAAAGCCAGGCAATTCAGTTCCTCCTCTTATGTTGATGACATTTTTGAGCTCCTGCCCCAGCACTGGAGCCCAGAGTGAGTGAGTCTATCAGTGAGTAAATCTATGTGCAGGTCCTTTAAAAGGAATGGATGGGACTCCAACCACCCTCTGGCTCACTCAGCCACAATCTCCATTGGTTTTCACAGCCAGAAGTTGTGAGGACTTCTCTCCTTTGCACTGGAACCCTCAGGTGGGAAGCCTTGTGTGGGTTGGGACCCCTTGCTCCTCCTGAGGGTAACCTCCACAACTGAGATATCTCTCCCAATTTTTAACCGTCTCATGGAACCACCTCATTTCAAGCCTCTGCCCCCCACCAGTCTCAAGGTGGCTTCTTCTGTATATCTTCAGTTGTAGGACTTCTGTTCAGCTATGCTTCAGGTGATTCTCAATGATGGTTGTTTCGTAGTTTAGTTTTAATTTTGATGTGATCATGAGAGGAGGGAAGCACAGAATTTACCTACTCTGCCACATTGACCAGAAAATATAGCAGCCTTTTGGTCTTCACCACAAGCTTGTGAGAGGCATTAGCATTCTTGCTTTATGTGTAAGAAACAGAGGCTTGCAGAGCTCAAAACACAAGTGGAAGAATAAGGGTTCTACTTGTCCTATTTGCTTGGCCTCAAAGACCATGCTCATAATCACCACACCCTCTTACCCTGTCTTAACATTCTTATCTAATTTTTAATTCTTATTATTTCTTCACAAAGTTTCTTTACCCCATAAAGCTCATCGTCAGATTTATTTTCATCATTTGTCTTATGAATAAAAGAAAACACTGCAATCATAGACCTGCTGTTCAGTTCTCTGGTATACATACCCATGGGAATGACCACATCTGAAAGGGGCCAATCCAGTACCCAAATGACTCAGGAAACCAATTTGGTGACTGCCATGCTGGCTTTAATGACCAGAACATAAGCCTCCCTTTCACTTATAGCATGGCCTCATTTTGTGTCCCAGAGCAATATAAGTTAATTGAGAACAAGAATAGTATCTTACAATATGACTGTCCCCACAGATATGAAAACATGCAGCCTAGCCCTGTTGTTGATAGAGTAAGTGTATATTATTATGTGATATGTTCAATAAATTTAAGCTGAACTGATTCAAGCTTGGTTCATCAAGACTGTGAGAACCTGGTTCACATCCTACCTCTCCATCCCAAGCCAGCTCAGTGCCTCATGAAAAGAGTGGATGACAAGAGACATAAACCTCATAGTTAGTTGAATTTAGCTACCTTGTACTTCAGAAGTCTGTTGTCATCACGAAACACAGTCTTATTAATAATCACATAAAATTACTTCAGTGTTAAACCACCTCTTAATCTTATTATCTCTCTAAGTTCCTCCATATTAATATAGTCAATTATTGAGCTAAACTTTAGGATCTACTAATGCCAAGTAAAGTGGTAGGGAGGCAGAATTCCTTAACCCCTGTCTCCTCCATTCTGCAACCATGGCTGCCTTAACTTCTTTCAAAACTTTTTCACCTCATATTATGTTTAACTTGCTTTTATTTTGTAATTCTTTTATTTCCAATGCATTTCTACCATATTTTCTATATATCAGGGCTTGTATATCAAACTATATTTCATTGCATTATTTATTTTAGATCTTCAAAATACATGTCTCCTTTTCAAACATTACTCATGGTGCTATTGATTATTGTTTTTTAAATGTTTATGCTTTACTATTTGTGTTTTAATTAAGATAATTACATCTAAGAGTATTGGGGACCACTTCTAAATTCAACCTACATTTTAGGGAATTATTTTAATGGTCTCCTCTTTACTTTATTGGTGAGGGAGAGATTCCCACTTTGGGGAGATAGACATAACCCAATACATGACACCCAGCACCGGACAGATGAGAGAAGCAGCAGTTTATGAGTCACACAGCCCAGGGAAGGAAAATACCACATAGGAACACATGGAGGTTGCACTTGAGAACAAAGTGAATAGTCAGGAGGCTGTGGACAGGTTTTGTTGTATCAATGGGATGAGGTAGCCACTGGTTCCAGCGTGAGGATATAATTGGTTTATTTAAATATTTCCTCAGCCTCTCTAGAAACTGAAACTCACTACTCAGGAATAAGTAAGAACTAACATGGCCCCATGATAAGGAGATTTGTTTGGATAGTTGACCTTATCCATAGGAGCAAGGTGAGGAGCACAAATTGTAGTTAGGCCATTTGAAGTCCTCCTGGTTTCCCCAGATGGCAAGGTACATAATGTTGGAAACTTAATTTTAGTCCTTACACCACAGGAACGGTCCTGTTATTGAAGGAGAAGAAGAAGTTCTCTTTTTCCCATGTATCAAGCAGGATATAATTATATATTAAGTGTGAAAAGAGAATTGAGACCATTGTTCTTAATGAATGGGAGGCAGAGCATTATTGTCCGGCCTGAAGACTTGAACCTAAGTGTAGGAAGACAAGGGCTCAATCTCCCAAAGTCTCTTCAATCTTAGTCCTACAAGACCTGTTCTTCCCACCATGTGTGCAATTGACAATATGATACATATGCCGATTGCCCCCCTCATGTCTTCCTTTTGTCCGAAAGTACTACAACAACGAGATATGGGTGCATCCTCTGTTGGTGAACCTAAAATATCTAATTGTGGACAGGTACTAATTACCATATTCAGTTTGTACAAGAAATATTCCTCATGCACTCAGAGGGACTTTTTCTTTTTTCTTTTCTTTCTTTCTTTCTTTCTTTTTTTTTTTTTTACCAAAATAGCCAATCAGAAATAAAAAGCTTGTAATATTTCATACTCTATGGTCCACACATTTTTCTTAAACCATTCTAGAATTTATTTTGCCTAGAAACACAATGCCCTTAACACTGAGACACCACCCTTTCATTCCTTCCTGCTCTCATCCTTTGCCTTTGCAAGCAGAGCCAAGGGCTGCTGTATGAACGAAGAAGGAACAGTTGATTCCATTCGAATGAACTGATTTGTGTGTATGGAAATAGGCACTTATTTTCCAATCGGAGAATATGATTTGTTTGGTTTTTTTAAAGCATTGGTCTTTCTCCATGGATTTTTCTTTAAGAATGTTGGAAAGACAAAGCAAGGCTGCTGCTGAACTGTGGAACCGTGTAGGTTATAGATTGTCTTAGACAAACATGTGCTATTTCCTTCCTGCCATTTTCTCCCCCTTCTAAAGAATACCAATTGTTTTTCATTGTTGTTTTTGAATATGGTCTCAAGGGTTACCCTGAAGTAACATTTATGGTGGCCTCACGGCCAAAAGCTTATAGTAACCACTATTCTTACAGGCCATATCCTGCCATTGATTTTTACATAGAACTCCCCATTGATTTCAATGGGGAGTTTTTCCCTAAGATCAATGGCAGGATATAGCCAGTGACATTAAGCATAGATAAAAGACCCTTGAGTTAACTGTCAACAAAGCTAAAATTTAGAAGTAAACTCATTTAACAAAAAGTGGCTTTCAAAGTTTCATCAGAAAAGAGAGCATTTCAAAATGCCTCCCCTCCACCCCAACTAAGGTCAATGTAAATAAAATTTCTTATTCCCAAATCATTATTTCCTTACATCTGTGTTTTTGCTTTTCATGTTTATCGAAATCACATTTTCATTAGTACTACTAATAGATTTAAAGATTTTTTTTTACAGAAATGTGAGTTTTGCCCTTAACAATATAATAACAAGTGGGGACAAAAGACAGGTTCACATATAACTGTAGTACAAAGTGAAGAGAAATAAAGACAGGAGAGAGTGTTTCAAAACCTAGGGTTTAAGAAAGACGTATGTAGAGTATGTATATAGGTTCTCAAGTAACAGAAGTAAAAAAAAAATAAATAAAAATTTAACTATCCAAATTTTCTGAAGGTATGTGATATCACACAATTATTAGCCCTATTGTTATTAGCTATATTTCAGGCCAAAAGCAGAAATTTACTTACAGGCAGAAAGGACTATTAGTAGGGTAATCCCACACCCCAGTATTCCTGGGAAACACCAGATGCCCCCATGTCCTGTAGTAATTATTAAGAGCATCTCTTACACTCTCCAAAGTTATCCCCTTTAGCTGATGAACTTCACAACTGCACTTTTAGCAATGCTGATGTCAAAATCCATCTTAATTATGCAAGTCAATGATGAAAATGGAAGATAGGGTGTGCAGGACGCTGATGTACAGGTCTGGGGTGCAGATCCTTGGGAGCCTGGGCTTTTGGTTCAGGGTTAGCCTGTGTAGATGTGACACCCAAAGCTACTTGAGGCCATAGAGATGGGCTGTGCTATGCTCCCTAATCCTGGATTCTTTCTATTCTTTTGTCTCCTTTTCTATTATTCTTTTTCACTTGGTCTCTCAGTCTTTTTTCCATTGTTTGTTTTTTTTTCCCTGATCCTAGAGTCACCAGATGCTGGGTGGTTATGCCTAAAGTCATTTGGTCTGCTGGCCTGCCCAAGAGCAGCCAGAGCTGCTCCTGATTGTTGAAAAGCCGTCCTTTCAGTCTTGCCAGCCTGTCAGTCCACAAGGTTTACTTAATAACTGTTTTGTAGCAGGCAGAGTGCTAAATGCGAGGTATATGATGGTAGAAAAGTCAACAAGAGCCAAATCCATTTCTAGGTTTGGATTTGTACATGGGTCCAAATTTGATTTCAAATTTGCTAACAAACTTCCTGAAGGAAGAAACTTGGAAGTGGTTCCTCCACTCTACCAAGTGAAAAGCTGAACCAACTGCAAAATCAACAATTCTTCTTAGACCTGTAAGAGAAGGGAAGTCACAGGACAAACAGCTGTCCCCCGAACTGCCAGGTGAATGCAGAGATTCACAGCTTACTGGAATGGAAACCCATAAGCAGCAGCCTCTCTGAGACCCAGTGGTGGGGTAGAAAAACCAGAGCTGTCATGGACTGGACTTAAATTGTTTTGATGGACGCTCAGCATGGACAAGTCTAAGAGTTGAAAATGCCAGGGAGGCCCTGTCAAAGGGTGGCTCCCACACTTCAGTGAATTTACCTCCTAGAGTTCTACCAAGTTCTCACAGTGACCTTCAGGGAAAAGTCCCCATATGCATTCAGCAGGAAAGGGAAAGAAATACTTTTGAAATACTCCAGAGAGCCCTCAGGAGAAACTAGTTTATCAGAGCCCAACCTGCTAGAGTTTTCTCAGAGGACAACCCACCTGGGAAAAGGGAAATACTCAACTCCTGCCCACCATTCTATCCCATGTAACCCTGCAGAGATCGTGGCTGATCTGAGCGAAAGAAACAAACTCTTAAATATTGTTACATCTATCAGGTGCAGAGGTTCAAGATCATGACTTGCTGCGTGTTTGTACGTGACTAATGTTAAACCATAATGTTTAAGCGTCAGTTTGGTTATAACACATGTTTTGTAAGGTTGTGTGATATTTGATTGTTAATTATACCTGAGAGATACTGTGAACTCCGAAGTCAGTGTTGTGGCCAGGAGCACCAGAAGATAGCCTAAGATAGTCTACACAATTTTGAATATTGCAGGAATAAATGCTCAGACTATTTATATGCTGAATAGCAATGTGAAAATAAGGTGCAGAATATTCTTTAGAAATCTCATAATTCAGGTAGTATCAGAACAAATAAAAAGAAATTCAGAAATCTCTAGAGGTGTGCATAAGCCTTTATACCCAAAACTCCATCAATTTCAAACAGAAATTGAAGGAAATTCTAACGACAACGAAGACACGGCTCCCTCGACAAGCAGAAAAAGAAAAGGATGTGTTATGTGCTATGCATCCAAAAATGAGTCGCTTATCAAAATATTTTTGCAAGGGTTGTGAAAAGTGTTTATGCCTTAAGCATAGCAATATTTTTTCGACGACTGTTACAAACGTTTTGCAAAGCCAACTATTGGAGATTCTGATCAGTTACTGTTAAAGACATATTTTGGTTGTATTTGTTTGCAATATTCATATTTCTGCTATGTGATAAGAGAATTTTTTATTCTGTATACTTTTATATTTCTTTGTTTAAGAATTTCTAGAATGTAACTGGAAATACATAGAAAATTTATGTATTTGATTATATTTGCAGTGTTTTTACAATTTTTCAGATTTCGGCACACACTAGTAATGAATGTATCCCTCAGATACATGCGACCTGTGCTGTAAATTTTTTTACCATGCCTTCTGCCTTAGCAGGGGTAAGGGACAGGGGATGGAGACTAAGAAACACTTGGGAAATTCGTGACCAAAGTTGCATTCAGGCTCATTGACACTGAGTCATAGTCATAGGACTAGAGACCACTTCTCCTCCCCAGTGTTTTAGGACCATATTACTAAAGGCCAATTTACAACAGTTTCTTTTCCCTAGTATATCATGACACATTTGCTGACAAAAATGAATATAACCAGTTTGAACAACTTAGATTATTGCCAGAAACTGTGAAACATTTTTCTAATTAGGGGGATGATGTGGGGTTGATTCATGTATATTTGAAATTGACATTAATCTTATTCAAACATGTTTAAGGAATAATCATTAAAAGTTGAGATAAGTAGACTTCACAAATCTATTCCATTTTTAACAAAGGAATCGTGGGGTAAAATGAAACACAGTAGAGTAGATGTGCTCTATGGGCATAACATCAGATTGACAGATTAAAAAGATTGCATAGTTCTAATGTTTAGGAAAATATTTTTAGTTTTAGGTTGTTTATGTTTTCCCCATGTTCATACAACCAAGTAATGGATCTCACGTTTTACACCAGATAAGCTGCTTATGTTGACATGCTGGGACTAAAGGGTTAAATTTGAAGAACTGGCTACGAATACAGCGAACTTATAGTTAATATAGGTCAGACATTTGGCTTCCAGAAACTTTGGTTAGCAAGGGTAAGTTTAGGTAGCTCTTGAAGTTACTTTATAGAAAATTGAACTATAATACCTAATTCCTCCAGCTCATTATACTAGTCATCTCTGTCCACCAGCTCCCTGTTTCACTGCACCCAGCAATTAAGAATGTGCCCGGATCTGAACATTCACATGCAAGTGTGGCACTTGGATTTAGCCTTATTTGTAAACAGCATGATTCACCAAAACCCATGTGAATAACAAAAAGAGGAAGCTTTAATTAATGTGAAGCTAACCCAGTGATGTGCAAACAGTCAATTTCTTCCTGGCTTCCTAAGGAGGCGGTGGCTGATGCATGGGCCCCACTTCAAGAACAGCTTGCAATCTCAATAAAGCAATAATCATGTGAAAGCTTGGTAGATCCTAGAAGATGTGTCAAAAATGATCACTCTCCTTTTAAAGATTATCCTCTGGGTGAAAAGTGCAAAAAAATATGCTTATTTCGCCCGATTCCTTCTGTGCCAGATAAAATCTTTATGCAAAATTAGACACACAGAGGGTGGGAATTGCTTCCCTACCAGAAAAGCCTTTCCATTTCTCTCCAAGCCACCGTGTTTCCTGCTGGTGTCCTGAGCAGACAGCTGCCTTTTCACCTCCTGAATAAGAAAGTTCAATTCCAATCTTCTCATTGGCTCCGAAAATCTCTTCCCTCCTATCTAGAAGCGGTTGCAGCTTGTTTTCAGCCCAGCATACGGGTTCTTAGAACATAAACAATTCTATTGTAGTTAAGCACCGGGATGCATAAAAGGTTTATTGAGGGGCTGGAAATAGAGGGTATACCTTTTTTTCTTTCCTTACAGTTGTCTGTATTCAACACTAGCTCTTCACTTACACACACACACACACACACACACACACACATGAAAGCGAGGAAAAGCTGTCTGACTTTTGCCATCACCTCCACGGGCTGTCCATAGTCTGTCTACGTGCATTATTTATAGCTGGGAAAGTCATTAGTGCTGTCTAGAATACCTTTCTGGATTTTTCTTTTATGCACATCGAAGGCTTTCATGTCCTTCCCCTCCTAGTCAGGTGTGGCTGTGGTTTGCTCTGGCCTGTAAAGGGGACAGAAGTGACGTGCATTTCTTCCAGAGGGAAGCTCAGAAAGCCAGTGTGTACCTTGCAATTCTCCCTTTTTTCCTCTTTCTCGTTGATCAGCAATTTTTTTTAGCTGGTGGTTGTTGTATCACACTGGATCCTAGAGATAGGACAAAGCAGGAAAGAAACTGGGCAAGTGCATGGACAGGAAATATACCTTGTTTTTTTTAACTACTGAGATTTAGGGGTCGCTTATCACCACAGTCTAACCCAGCCTGTATGGCAGATATACTGACCTTGAAAATGTCATGGACTTCTAAGCAATTCTCATGTTTACACAGCCTATCTTGGAAAAGAGTCCCAGAGACCAACTTTTTATCCATGTCTTTTTTGAACAGCACGGATGGAAGTGTCTGTCTCGCTGGGGCCAGCACAGACTCCTGCTGGTTTCCATACGAGCAAAATGCTTTGCAAACGCTGTCCAAAGCCCTTGTCATCAGATCTGGGCTGTGCACCACTGCAAAGAAAACAAAAAACACTTTAAAAGTCCACGTCTTTTGTTTTTGAATCCAGCTCTTGCTCTTTATCTTTTTTCTACTGAAACTTACTGTCTCATAAATTTAAACAAGCAAACCAGCCCATCAGACATTAATAAAGACATAGGGCAGCCTATCTATTTTGGGAAATACACACTTAGTCATCCATTTCTCCACCTAACTATTCATCTGCCACCACTTCCAGGAATTATTTGTGTTGAGGACAGCATTTATTGACCCTCCCATCCCCCAGTCTCCTTTGGTTGGGCCATCTCTCAAGTCATAATGGGGCAATTTAAAACACAGACCAACTTAGGGATGTGGCCTGTCTCTGGGCACTCATGTCGCTGTCGTGGTTTCTTCCACGTGCTCCTCTGCCAGGGCTGCCCTGTCAGCAGCATCAGCCAGAGCCTCAGGATTCTTGCCTTCCATCAGCATGTACACAATTAAGCATAAAATCTCCAAATACAGCTCTCTGTGAACTTTAGATTTACTAAGCTAAGTATAAAAAAAAAAATCAGTTGATGATATCTCCCACAGGACTGATGGGAAAAAACTTAAGGGGAAAAAAAATATCCTGACATTGAATTAGTCAAAGGTAGGATTTCCATGATAATGAGGCAATAGGTACATGTTCTACCTTTCCACCTGTAAATGATTACAGACCTGCATAATCATGTGCACAGCAAAAGAAAATCATATTTAGATTAAACCTAAAAGCTCAAAAGATTGACAAAGACAGCAAAAGACACTAGAATACACTCCTGATAAGTGGTCTCTTTTTCCTAAGGACCTAAATAATGGAGTTTTTCATCTCGTGTCAAAGCCCTCTCTGCAGAGATCATCTGTAAAGTGGGTTAGATTCTGTCTCCTGGTTTGGAAGACATGTCTGTGTAGAAGTGAGGCTTCCCTTTTGGTCTGGGTGCCCCCTTCCTCATGCTTCCCAAATACTCGCTACATCCTTCTCTCTGTACATTCTTGGTGCTGCAGGGGAATACCTGACACCCTCAGCAGACTGTGCATTTCTTAACCCATTTCCCATTTGCCCCAAGAATACTCACCAGCAGCATTTGTGGCTGCAGCGTTTACCCTGAGACAACTTGCAGATTACAGTCCTAAATTTAATCCCAAAGTTTTGTGCTTTGAAATCTACCACATGAAAAAATACTATTAAACATGATCATCATGTACCGTATTTTGCCATTTATAATGCACTCCTGTGTATAAGATAATCCACATTTTTAGCCCAAACTTGCAGAGAAAAAGTCTTTTGTTTTAATTTTTTAATTGAAAATTTTATTTATTTATATTTAGGTACTTGATTTTTGTATTATAAAGGAATTTTAGCATTTATTTTTGAACATGTTATACAAGAAATTTTATGTAACAATTACAAAACATAAGAACAAATACAAAGTACAAGAAATTTTGTGTATACATTTTTTTATACAGAAGAAACTGATTATTGTATTCCAGGGTATTATTTTGCATATGGATATTGTTACTGGTTCCTAGACTTACAATTTTAACTCATATGCATAAATAAAAAAATTAAATGCATTTATATAGACACAGAATTAGTACTACCCATGTACCATGTGCATCTTTATTTTTCCCTCACAAATTTGGGCAAAAAACATATGCATTAAACATGGAAACTATGGTACATTTTTGTTACATGGGATGATAGAAAAGTTTGTTTAAAAGAACTCCAAGACAGGTGGGGAAAATGGAGTGGCGCAGGCTCTCTCGCTGAGCTTCCGGTGCCGTGACGCTCAGCCGTCACGTAATCATGACGTGCACGTGCCCAGGAGGCAGCCGTGTTGTTGTTTACGCGCCTTGTGAGCTCGCTTCTGGGCTGCCGGCCACTTTGGTTCTTCTACCTATAGAAGGGGAGGGGACTCTCCAGGAGAGGACCAGGAGGTGTTCAGGATGAACTCTCTGATGCCTGTTGTTGCTGCCCCACTTCTGGAATACAGGGTATGTTTAAGTTTGCCTAAGGCTCCTCCATTCTTCTTCCATCTGCCTGTATTCAGTGCAAACCTCCCTGGCCTCGGTCGTTTGCCAAGACAAAGTTGTTGTATTTTATTTTCACTTCGAAAACCAGTCAGATTTGCTTCAGTCCCAAAGAGTGTGTGTATGTAAAATTAAATGAATGGGGCATGAGCTGCACTTTGGTTTTCTAAAGGGGAAATGAGTTAAGGGTGTCACCACATCTGACTGTTGCCATAGCCCTGGCAGTGAGCATCGTGACTGGCACAGAGCAGATACTCAATAAATATTGAGCATTTAGGGCTCTTTAGTGATGCCACTTTTGAGCATTCCAAAGTCTCCTTCTATCCATTCAGGACAGAAGCCAGGAGAGACTCCAAGTTCCTCCTGGGACTTTCCTCATAGGAAGGAACACAGAAGAAATGAGAAGAAAGCCTTTCCCCCTGGCTCGACTTCTTACAGTTTCGAGGAAAGCCAGGAGAATGACCTATCATCTAGTTATCTCACAGGTCTATGTTATATTGTGAACATCATTCCTTTATCTTAAAGCAGTGGTGTCCAGTGTTTTGACTTCCCTGGGCCACACTAGAAGAATTGTCTTGGGCCATGCATAAAATACCCTAACACTAATGATACCTGATGAGATAAAAAACGGTCTCAAAAAACTCTCATAATGTTTTAAGAATTTATGTTGGGCCACATTCAAAGTCGTCTTGGGCCACAGGTTGGACACGCCTGGTTTAAAGCTTAACTTCTTCTAAAAAATTATGCAAACATTTGGTTTTTCATTCTACAGTTTAGAGTGTTAAACACACACACACACACACACACACACACACACACTTAATTAATCAAAGGCGTCCCAACAGATGTTTTTAAAATCTAGACTCCTTTTTATAACTGCTGAAGTCCTCATAATCTGAACTTTAAGGTCCAGCTCTTTCAACTCATCCTCTATTCCCCCTCCTCCCTATCTGCTCCTTCCATTCTAGCTTTTTCTATTCTAGCCATCTAACCTGCTTTTCCTGCCTGCCTCACACCAAGCACACTCCCAGCCCAGAGCCTCTGCAACACGATGTTCCCTCTGCCTAGCACACTCTTCCACTAGAACTTGCATGACTCACTTCTTCCTCAAGATCCTGTTGCTTCCTCAGAGCGACCTTTCCAAATCACCTGATCTCTCACTCTTTTAATCCTCATTCTGGTTTGTTTTCACTCACAATACTTGTGACACCAAATGTGTGGGGTTTTTCTTCACGCCGACTCTTCAGACAGCATCTGGGAGTCCTAAAATTTCATTGAATGCAGACACGTCAGACTCCATAGGTTTAAGGGCTCAGTTTCACAAGACTGCCTTCACTTGAGATGCCAATTGCAAGTCTTGGGTCTCCAGGTTACTCACACTTCTGTCTAGCTTGTCTACAAAATCAGGGGGTTCCCATAACACACTCCTTTCAGGTTTGATAATTTTCTAGAACAACTTACAGAACTCAGGAAAGCACTTTACTTGCTATTACTAGTTTATTATAAAGATACAACTCAGGAATAGTCAAATGAAAGAGATGCACAGGGTAAGTTGTTAAGGGAGAAGTTTGGAGCTTCCGAGCCCTTTTCAGGTTCATCACCCACCTACCTCCTCAATGTGTTCACCAACCTGTAAGGGTTTTCGTGGAAGTTTCATTATGTAGGCATGATGCACTATGGTGGCAAATCTTTGCCCCTCTTCCTTTATCAATTGGGGATTGGGGCTGAAAGTTGCAATTCTGATCTTTGGTCTTTCTGATGATGAGCCTTATCCTGAAACTATCTAGGGCTCCTTAGCCACTAGTCATCTCATTAACATACAAAAGGTACGCTTATCAACCTGGAGGTTGCAGAGATTTTAGGAGCTATGCAGGATCAAGGACACTATTGTTTCTCTAAGTTTGAACAATTTCTGTAATGAGATCATTACTTTTTTTAAAACCTATTTTTCTGTTTATTGTCTGTCTTCACCTATCAGAATGAAAGCTCATAAAGGGCCAGGACTCCATCCCGGGACTCAGGAAAACTCAGCATACATTTGCTGGGTGAGGAAATGAGGGAGTGAGTTAATACATGATTACTCAGAGTCACAAAACCTGGATACTTTGACTCTTCCTTCAAGGTTCTGTCTTTAACTCCAGAAATAGGCAAACAGGAGTTCCGAGTTACTTCCTCTTTAGCCCAAAGAAAGTGAACGCTCTTTTTGAGCACTAATTTGATTTCCTATGGCTGCTGTAACAAAGGACCACAATTTGGTAGCTTAAAACAATGGAAACTGGAGGCTAGAAGTCTAAAATCAAGGTGTGGACAGGTCTGTGCTCCCTCTGAAGGCTCTAGGAGAGAATCCTTCCTCACCTCTTCCCAGTTTGTGGTGGGGCCAGCATCCCTGATGCTCCTTGGCTTCACTCCAATGTCTGCTGCCATCTATACATGGCCTTGTCCTCTGTCTATGTCTATGTGTTTCTTCTTTTCTTCTTATAAGGACGCCAGTCATTAGATTAGGACCCATGTCGTAATCCAATACGATCAATATGACCAGTGTGATCACACTGTAACTTGATTACATCTGTAAATCTACCTATTTCCCAATAAGGTCACATTCACAGGTACTGCAGTTAGGACTTTAACATCTATTTTAGGGGAAGACAATGCAACCCACAAGTGTTGAGAGTCATGTGGAGCACAGGAGAACCACTTTAAGAATTAACCAGTCCTTCGGGCTGGGTGCTGAATTCAAGCCACAAAATTAGGGTCTCCCAGGACACAGGCAAAGGAAACGCCACATGGTATCTTTTTGTCAAGAAGCTCATCAACCTCAAAATATGGAATTCTGAAGGATCGGCAGTAGAAAGAGTCTTTGAAACTTTTATTAAGTGTTAGTGAAAGGCATAAACAATACAAATTAAGTATTTAGATGATAAAAAATTGTAAATATTTAGACTTACCAAACAAACTGTTTTAAATGATACAGAAAACAATGGTACTGTCCCATTTCAAATGGTACATATGATCAGCCCAGTCTCACTGGGTTAAATTTAGGTGTCAGTAAGCTGGTCCTACATACTCTTTGAAATAAGACAGTACCGTTGTTTTCTGTTCTGTTTAAAATGCTACATTGGGTCAGCCTATAAATATAAGGAAAGAGAATCAGTGTTTTTAAGATATCTAGGTATTTAGAAAAGCAAGCTTTTAATGAAAAAGTAAGTTTAGTTTTAGCAGTAAAAATATGAGATGTGATAAATACTATGGTGAATACTTAAATTAAAAAATTGTTATATAAGACACATTGCCATTAATCCACCTCAAAATACTCCCCTAGCTTCAAATACACATATCCCATCATTCTCGCCACTTTCTGAAGCAGTTCTGAAAGTCCTCTTTCATGTTTTTTGTTGTGCTGTTGTGGCTGCCTCAGTGTCCTGAATCAATTCAAAATATTTACCTTTCATGGTCGTTTTGACTTTGGGAAAGAACCAGAAGTCGTAAGGGGCCAGGTCCTGTGAATAAGATGCATGAGAACACACTGTAATGTTTGTATTTGACTGAAATTGTTGTATCGGAAGCGATGCGTGACACGGAATGTTGTCGTGATGGAGGATGACACCATTTGCCCATTTCTCAGACACTCATGAAAGAGGACTTCCAGAACTGCTTCAGAAGAAAGTGACAAGAACCATGAGGTAAGTGTGTTCAAAGTGAGGGGTAGTGTGATGGAAAGTAATGGCAATGTGTCTTGAACTGTAGTCTTTTTTTAAAATTTAAACATTAACTGTAATTTTTTTTATCACACCTCATATGTTTACTGACTGCACAAATTTCTGGAGCAGAAATGTGAGAAATGACCCCAGTATCCCAGACAGCAAATGACTATTCTCTGCACACACATACACACAAAAGAAAACGGCATCCCAGTAATGCTAAAACCACCAGATGACAGTGTAAAAATTCAGGGAGCAGATATCCGTTCTACGTGACACTGATGTTCAACTATCAAGTTTTTTGTTGTTGTTGTTGCACAGAACTGACTCTGTTTGACCTGGTGCCCTGCAGGTATGAGAAATTAAGATTGTAGCCATGCCCTCTGGGCTGTGCCATAGGGTAACCAGGATTATCTCCTCCAGGGCAGTCAGTCTTAGAAACTCTCCCTTGACCTGGCTATGAATTGTGGAAGTCTCCTGTTTCCCTGCCCTGTCCTCACAGCCACAGGAGGGTCATGGGGACATCATCAAGAAGACTGCTCAATTTCCAGGAGAAGTGTGGATCTGCTAAAAAACCAAAGTCAGCAGAGGGCATGAAGTCTGTGATTTCTACCTGTGAAAGTCTTCCACTCCTAAGCCAACTGAGAGCTTGATTTGGGGCTCATGAGACATTACTAAGGGAGGACATGCCATTTATCTCTAAGATTCACTGAAGAACTGAAAGTCCTTAAGAAAAGCAATGCATTTCATTTGGCTCAATAGTGCACGCTGCAAAAATAAAATGCACTTCCACATGAGGTAACAGGTGCCTAATGTTCAAAAATATATCAGCAGCAACTGACTAGGATACTATATAATAAATTCCTGCAAAATTGTGGTAGATAATCTCTCACGCTCCTTCCAACTCTAAAAATTGTATAACTTTGGAGATTTATGTCAGTTACAGAAGATTTCAGATATAAAGATATTTCCAGTTTGCTGAGAGATCAGAAAAGAATAACATTATAAATGATAGAGAGGGAATTTAATCATGGATACAGCACATGAATGGAGCAGATCACACTCCAAAACAAGTGTCTGAGGAAGTAAGGTGTGTTTGTCTTCACTTCCAGAGGCTGATCTGTGGGTGTGACTTCACAGGCTGGCCGTGGGATGGTGTAGAGAAATCAAGTCATCCTCCCTCTAAAGGAGCTGTAGGAAGCTGCCCTTTCTTCAACCATGATATTTTGTAGCACTAGTTCCAAAATTGAAGCATAAAGTGCCTGAGCAGAGTGGAAAGAGCATGTTGGGTTGAATTCAGGAGTCTTTTCAAATTACACAGGCTCATCCTTGGGAAGAGGTTGAGGAGAGGCAGGACAGTGTTTAAAAAGGCTTCTCAGGTGACTCTCATCATCTTAACTGTTTCAGAATCACGTTACATGAATCAGAATAAGACTTTCTGTTCTCTTCTACCTACTATGGTTAATGATTTTTCCTCCAAAGTTGGCTTTACTTTTCCTTGTGGCCCGCCTTTCCTTGCACATGGCAGGCTGTTATGGAAAAGCACTGTAATAATTTACTCAGTAAACTTGTCTTAGCCAAGTAAAAAAAGGGAGGTTATTTACTCAATTTCAAAAACACTATTCATGTGAGGTGATAACAATCGTTCACATCTTGAGAGTTTGGAGAAAAAAATTCAAAAATATATGATTGCCAAAAAATGTGGTAAATTCCCTTCTGTGTTGTTCTACAAGCATGAATTCACCCCAACTAGACCTCCCATGTTTAGGGACTTTCCTCAAACCCCTTGACTTTTTAAGATTATGAAATGTGCTCTGGGTACAACTCCCCTAAGTCTCCACACCCTCTCACTCCATGAAAGAGGCAGAACATCTGCTCTTCGGTTCTCTGGGAAAGTATGTTTAATTATTCGATGGTTTTCTTTTCAAAATGGTGCTGGCTTTTATCCCCTTTCTTTTTAGTTTCCAGGGCACAAATAAAATAGAATCATTCCTTCAGTATTTCAATCAGATAATAACTTCTGCATCAACAGCTAATAGCATAAAACTGTCTTCTATACTTGCTGAGAAATATGGGTTAATAGCAGGCGTTGGTTCTCTCGGCGTCCATGAAATAAATGATCTCAGGAGACTTCTAGGAGCAAGGGTATGCTAAAAGTGGAACAGTAGGGAGCAAAAGAAGATTATGATTATGGAATCTTGCAGACTTGAGGACCCCATAATGATCAAATTTTGTTTCTTAATCCTAGCAGATTCTATCAGAAAAGTGTGTGTGTGTGTGTGAGAGAGAGAGAGAGACAGACAGACAGACAGACAGGCAGACAGAGACAGAAACAGAGAGGAGAGAGGAGTGAGAAGAGAGATATATGGTGGGAGACAGGGAAACAAACCAAGCATGTGAGTCTTTTTCCTGAGAAAAATTAATATTGCTTTCCACATCATGGCATAGAAGACTGACAAAATGAGTAGCAGAAATTTTCATGGGAAGACATCTTTCACACACACACACACACACACACACACACTAACACACAATTAAGCTAGTGTGGGTCTGGTATCATTCACAATTAAACAACAACCAATGACCAAAATTACCAGCTTTTATAAAAGGTTTTTTGCAGTTTTGTAACTTTCCTAGTGTCTTCTTTCTTTTAAATCCTGTTTCTCTAAAAACAAGCAAAAACTAGGCAAAAAAAGTTTGTTTTTGTTTTAGCAAGAGCGAGAGAGAGAAAAAAATATTTCAATTCAATGTAATCAAACTTTGACATGAACCACTTCAAAGCCACATAGAGTCCCTGCCCTTAAGAAGTGGACATTTATTGGGGAGACATACAATTAAAGACAATACAGTTCATTTTGGAGGTCAACAACTTAGAGTCCAAGGGCAGATCACCCAGAGAAGTGATGTCTACACCTGGTTCCCAAACTCAACTGCTCTTCAGAATTTCAGAAGAGCCTTTGGAGCTATATATTCCAGGATCTCTCTCCCAATCTTTTGAATCAGTATCTTTAAGAGAGAAAGGTACGTTCACACATTTCCCTGGGTGAGACTGAAGCAGTGATCTGATCCTGGGTGGTGGGAAGAAAAGGAAAAGGAAAATGTATCAGAACCTGCAGGTGAGAAGGAGCATGTTGGAGGAGAAGCTGAAGCACAGGTATGATGGGCACTTAGAGAGCAATGCGGGGTTAGTTAGCTGAGCGAACTGTCCATCAGCAGCAAACAAATCACAAAGGGCCTGTGTGTGATCTTCGGGAGGTTGAACTTCATCTCAAGAACAATACAGTTGGACGAATGGGAGTCGGCAACTAGGGAGAGGCAGAGGGAGGTACAGAGGGCTGTGGGAACAAATCTGAGAAGTATAAGGGAGCCATACCAGAGCCGTGCCCTTCTCCAGGGGTTTTAAACAGCCCAGAACCAGCTCTGTTGCCCTTACCGCGTTGCTTATCTCTCCCACCCCTTTCCCTTTTATCTATGTTCCACCCAATTCTCCATCAAGGAAAGAGATGAGGTAGAAGTTTAAATATTGTTTAAAATCAGTTTCACACTCCCAATTTTCACATGCACAAACGGAAGTGTACACAACTTCACAAAAGGACCCTTCTCAGCATCCTGCTCCCAGGATGCACTGCATGACTTCTTTCTCTTCCTAAGGCTGTTAGAGATGCTCAATTAACTAGGCTGACCAGACACACTGTTTTAAATGGGACAGAAAACAACGGTACTGCTCCATTTCAAACAGTGCGTACGCTCAGCCTACTGACACCTTGAATTTAGCCCAGTGAGACCGGGCTGGCCATGTGTACCATTTGAAGTGGGGCAGTACCATTGTTTTCTGTCATGTTTAAAACAGGATGTCTGGTCATCCTAATGAACTGATCTCACTTGTAAATAAACACTGTGTATTGTTTGAGCCTCTGTCTCTGAAGGTGGTGCTAGGCTCATGTCCCTAAACACACCATATGAAAATATATATAGTGCCCTCCCTTGTCATGTGACCATGCCCTTAGATTGCAAATCTATCTGGCTTCATTAAAGAGCCATGATGTCACAACAATCCGAACTGCTATATCACAGAGGATAAGTGCAGTTTTTCATCTTCGTGTTATAGCTGACCTCACCTCTCCTCTAAGGTGCATCAGTGCAAGCTCAAGTAGCAAAATTGAAAATCAGGAACCAGTGTCAGTGGGAAGATTTAATAAAAACATTTAGCGGTAACAGGTCAAGAAATGGATCTTTAAAAACCACAAATTCTCCCCAAGCCTCTGTTTAAATGCATGTACTTGTGCTAATAAGAAGTGAGGTTTCCCTAAGCAAAGGAAGTAGATAAGCAAGAAAAAAACCAACTCCTCAATAACAGAGGTTATTATCTTTACCGGTAACCACATACCAAATAAACTGTATTGGCAATAATTTAAAGGCATTCGATGAGTTTCAAAACCAGACTGTAATTAAGAGAATAACCTGTATGGAGGTTATTTAAACCATAGACCTTGGGCAACAGGCCCCTCCATTCTCCACTCAGCTTCTTGTAGCTCTGTTTCTGGTGTCCCCAGTTTCAATAAACCCCCATAGGCTTCTGTAGAGAGAGTTGGGAGCCAAGAGAAAGTAGAGAGTTACCAAAAGACAAACGACCCAAAACTTCATTTTCTACTCGGAGTCTAGCCCAAACAAACTATTTGAACTTCAAATCAAGAGAGTCCAAAACTCTCAGTCTCCTCTACTCAGAAGGATTTCTCTTAAAGCTAAGTCCATAGGTCAGAAAGAGTATTCATAGATTGAAAACATCTAATTAAGTTTAATTATTAATATCTAGAAATTAATTTGGGTGAAAGCTTCAATACAAATGATCCTAAGGAGTATGTAGAAATATCTTTGCATTAGATTCTTGTTTTGGAAAAAATATTCTTAAATGTGAATTGATTTATTATTCTAATGCTGCCGTTATGTAAAGTTATGAAAAATTGGTTGAATGAAGCCAAGATCTAGATTAAAATAAAGCAATTTAAAATACAAATCTAAAATATGAGCTCATAGCTGAGCTCTCTAAAAAAGGAGAAAACGCAATCCAACAGAAGTATCACAGTTTTGAGCTATTCTTCCTAAGAGAGGGAAAGAAAAATTGAGCAATAAAGAGAAACAGAGAAATACAGGGGGAAGTGGAAAGCCGGAATGTTCTATTATCCACAGGCAGGTGGCTAGTCCATGTCTCACACTTCAACCCAGAGTCCAAATGTATATGTGAGAGAGAACAATAACTCTTTCCTTAGGTGTTTGATATCATCTAAAACTTGTGACCAGGGATTCAGAAACATGTCTTCCACATCATCTCTCTGTGGCTTGCCTTAGACTAAAATCTTGGGTGGAACTAATAGCTCCAGTCATGCAAGCTGATGCTTTCGGGGGAAGGAGGTGAGAACACAGAAATATTAATACGGCGATCAGAGAATTGACTCGAAACAGCAGCTGACACTGTTTAGTTTCATGGACTTCCAAGGGTGGGGTCGTTTTGAAAGTGAGTTGTGAACTTGATTAAGGGCTGGCTTGAGAAAAGCATCTCCAGGTAGCAAAACCAGACTGCTGGAGGCTACTTCTAAGATTTCAGTTGACATGAGTTTGTGGTTGAGAAGTCAAGAGAACGCCTCAGGATCTAGCGTCCAGCCCTTCCTAGTCTGGTGCCAAATCTAAGTGGGGCATGAAAACAAATTTTTATAGAGTCAAAGGCACCGACAGTGTATAAAGTTTTATAATCTCACATCTACAACTTGATCCTGGCTGTTCGAATTTTCATCCTGCTGAGAATGCAGAATGAAATACACCGAATGCAGGGGCAAGTGTAGACCTGCTCAGGGCCCAGGGGTTAAAAAGATTATAGGAGTAATTATGTTAGGCTATAAGGCTGAAAAATTCAATATCAAAATCAGGGCTTTTCCTAAAGAGATAACTCCGGGCCCAGGAAGGCCAGACAGAGACAAGTGCCCAGTCTTCAAAACTTCAGTGCGGTGAGATCTTGCTAAATTTTCCTGTGAAAATCAAAGGAAGGATGGGTATATGTGAGCTGTCCTTCTGCACTCTCTTTATAGCAAATACTCTGCAAAGTAATCATCTTCCTTATTTAGCTCTATGAGAGCAAATCAAGTAAATGCGGCTGAAATAAAAAATTTCAACTTCACTAGTGATCACTCCCCAAATAATGTATCTGGCTGACGTAAATAAATAATGAGGTAGTGATTGTGACTCTGCATTTAAGATGCAGTTAACATTAGCACCTTGTTTTGCAGTTATTTTACTAATAATTATTCAAAATTATCCAGATTTATGGTTTCGACTTCAGAGAAGTCAAATTATTTTTATAGATTTACCCCATGATGTGGATGACAAGATCACAGAACTGCTTATTTCTAGTGCTATGCTTGACATGTCACACTCAGTCCCCAGATGGGTTACTCTGTGACATAGATGAGCATTCTATCTTGAAATGTGAGACATGGCTTGAGGTCCCAGCTCTGCCACCTCCTGGCCCAATAGCATTAGACTAATGTACAGTGATCCATATTTTTGAATTGCCTTATTTCTATCCCACTTAAAACCATTTTCCCATCAGTTCTGATCTTAAGGTCTTTAACTTTTGCATTTACTAGAATCATGCTTTTTTGAAACATTGATATACTAAAGCATACAATTTCAAGCTACCTAACTGTTTCATAGATTTGGCCTGGAAATTAGAATAGAGTGGTGATTAGAAGCACAGCCTCTGTTGCATGTATATGAGTATTGGTATAAGAGAGTTAAACCCTCACCTGTTTTAATAGGAAATTAATATATCAAGTCTGAATTTAATCATATTATTTAGAAAAATGAAATCAAGTATCAAAAAATCAGCTAAAATGCTCAGTAAGCTGCCTGAGATCATATCTCATTTATGATGCCTGCTAGCTGTTTAACCCTAAGCAAGTTACTTAACCTCTCTGTTTCTAAAGTTTTGTATCTACTATATGGCTTTCAATGAGGAAAGTAAGGTACTTACCTTATACATTAATAATGTAAAAATTACAAGCAATAATTCATGTAAAGTTATGAAAAATAGTGCCTAATGCATAGCATAGTGTTAGATGGCCTGTTTTTATGAAATTAATATTTGTACATAATTCAAAAAGTAAAATGGAATTACAAAGTTTATCATAACTAGCAGGACTCCTGTGCAGCAATAGCTTTTAGCTTTTTAACTGATTCTTTTGATACTTCCATTTTTCTAAATAATGTGATTAAATTCAGACCCAATATATCAATTTTCTATTACAACAGGTGAGGATTTAACTCTCTCGTACCAATGTACATACACGCGCATACACACGCACGTGCACACGCCATCTCTATCTCGCTGCTTCCCGTCTTCCTCCCGCAACATTGTGTAATCACTTTGGGTTCTATGCAGTTGCTCTTCCCAGCTGAATCACAGAGAGAACTGTGACATTTTCTTTTTCATATATTTTTACATTAATAATTGCCTCAGTTGGGTTGGTTTGTTTGATTAGCTTTCTATACCCCATCACTAAATCAATCTTCAACAGAGATGGAGGTGGGAAGGCCTCCTCACATGGCCATGCATGAGTGTAACACAAATATTAACTTTTTTTAAAATTCCTCTCTCCTGGAGCCCTCTGCCTCCTGCTCTAATCTGTTCTACTTCCATTCTAAGCCCTGCTGCAGTTCGTGCCTTCTCTTCATCATCAACCAGAAACTTCTTTCTTCTCTTTTTTTGTAGTTTCCTGATGTCCTATCTTTACCTTTATTTGTTCCTTTGTTTTACTAGAATGATCTTCCAGTAGCTTCTACTGGAAGGTCACTGTTTTGGAACTTTAATATTTGTAGGCCTCTAAAATCTTCACTTTTATTTGCTCATTTGACTTGACACAGAATTCCAGATTGGAAAACATTTTCTCCAGAATGTTAAAGGCATTGTTATATTGTTGTTCCAGCTTCCACTGTTGTTACTAGAAAGCTAGTGCAATTGTAAAACTCAGTTTTGTGTGTGTGTGTGTGTGTGTGTGATTTTGTTTTATATATGGGGGCTGTCCAAAAAACAATTTAGCCATAAATGCCTTTATTTTTCATATTATGATACATGGCGGGATACTTCTCAGACAGCCCTCACATATTTTTTAATCTATTGAAGCTTCTGAGGTTTTTTATTAATTCCTGTTGCTCTAGAATTTCATAATGATGAGTGTGATGTATTTTGTTTTGCTTTGTTTGTTTCTAATTTATTATTTTGCAATCTCAGTGTAGAAACTCATGTCCTTTAGTTTTAAAAAATTTTCTTGAATTATATCCTTGATAATTTTCTACCTTTCTCTTTTATTCTCTGAAATACTTACTTATTAGATGTTTTACTTACTAATCAAGCCTCTACTTATCTTTTTCTCCTTTTATGAGGATAAAAGTCATATTTAGTATTCTTTTCTACTTTTTGAACAATTTTTAACCATCTTTTTGTCTGTTTCTTAAATATTTTATTTTGATTTTACTATTTTCAGTTTCTAACTTTCCTTTCTAGTTTTCCCATTGTATAGTGTTCTTATCTCAGAAGTGCAATGTCTTCCTTCTCTCTCTGAGGATAACAATTACGGGGACATTTCTTGTTGTTTTTGTTTGTTTGTTTGTTTTAGTTTTCTTTTCCTCCTCTCATTGTCTTTTTTTTTCAAAAAATTTATTTTCTTTCTTTAGGCTTGTTTCATCTTTCATCTGGAAGTCTCTCCTCGGGAACTGGTGATTCTTAGCTGTCACTCAGATTTAAGGGAGAGGAACTAGAGAACCTAATTATAAGCTCAGCGTGCCTCAGTGGGGCTTAAGGGATTTGTATTAGAGTGCCAAACATAGACCAGCCACTTTACTGGATGATCCCAAATACCAATATCAGCAAATCTTTTCTCTTGGGCCAATCAATTTCTCTAGAAAAAAATCCTTCAAATTTTAGTTACTGCCAGGGGCAGGGGACCTTAACAGGGGAGGGAGCTGGGGGTAGAGGGATGCTTCTTTCACCTCAGTAAGACATAAGACACAAGAATCTCTCTGCTCCTGCTATTGCAACATGCCCTGCCTTTCGTAGCCTTGGTGAACCAGAATCCAGATTGAGTGCTGAAATTCCAACCTGAGTACTATGACTGTCTAGTACTCAGATTGGATAGAATACTCACCAGGAAGGATGAGAGAAAGATGAAATGAGGTTCTAACTACTCCATGAACAGAATTTTCAGCTTGCTTAAAGTACTTATTCTGCCAAGTCTGGAGCCTGTCTCAGATTCTATGAAATAATAAAAGGACTCTACATTGTCATTTCTTTCTGAAAACACACGGATTTCAGATAAGTCTCTTTCCAATCCCCTCTCTGCTTTCCATGCTAGGAAATTTCATTAACACTTATAGTCCACTCTATGTCCTCACTAGCCTCTTTTTCCTTTAGCCTTAAACCTTTTGAAATCATTTGCTTTGAAGTA
Source organism: Lyroderma lyra (assembly GCA_004026885.1). Taxonomy (NCBI): domain Eukaryota; kingdom Metazoa; phylum Chordata; class Mammalia; order Chiroptera; family Megadermatidae; genus Lyroderma; species Lyroderma lyra. The sequence goes on along the minus strand of PVJL010000194.1, from coordinate 119,780 downwards.
CTTGGGAGGGAATGTGGGCCACCATGCATGTTCAGTCCATTACAGCATTGAATAATGCAAAATAATTTACTATTGTTATTATTAATACATAATAATATTATTACTTAATATTACTATTAAGCCAATCATTTTTCATGTCCTCTGGTCACTTTGAATATAAAATTGAAAAAGGAAGTGTTCTCAGTGAAAAGTCAGAACTTGGGCATATTTTGTGTCTCAGGAACTATCTGAATAGTTCCACAGTGGAAAATTCCTTCTCTTTCCTCTTAAGCAAATTAACTAAATTGTACCTCTTTAGTGGTTTTCCCAAACCTTTCTGAGTTCCTTTCCTCCAGTAAGTTTTTAATAGGCCCCTTGACTACATCTTGACCTTTCATTGACCCTTTGGCTCCATGAAATTCCTCCTCTCACAAGCCCATCTTAGTATTTCCACATTTCCTTCACTTCTTACTGTTTCCAATTGCCCTGATTGGCTTTCTCCTTGTCAGGTCATCACCAGGTCTCGATAATTCAGCTCACAGATCATTGACCCAAGCAAGGCATAACTGAACTTCAAAGTAAGTCCTTTAATTGTAGCATATGATCCTGAGCTCCTCAGAGAAAATGCTCCATGTGGGGGTGAAATAATAAAAGAGATAAGAACAAACAATAGCTTTGTAGAAGTTTTCCAACAATTCCCCTAACAAGCAGTAAAGGAATAATTGGTATATCCAAACCAGAATGGAGAGAGCCCAGGATGTTCTGTAACCCAAGGTTGTAGAAAAATATCAGCAGAGACCTCACATCTGTCCTGAATTGAATAAATGGAGAAAAGTAATGATGATCCTTCTCTTTTTAACTTGGAGTTTTTCAATGGGACAAGCCAAAATCCTTTCTTTGCCTGGAATATGAATTATTGGCAATTCCCCATAGACCTTTGGATACTGGGACTCTAATTTCTGAAGAAAGCTTCAATTTTCATTCCTGTGTCTTTCCACCTTTCTCCCTAAGCACTGCGTAATCTTCCTGCAGAGAGAACTGGAATTCTGGCTGCAGTTGAGATCTCTGCTCTTCTGAAGGTTTCCCTTGACTTTGGGATTCTCCAGCTTGTTTATTTATGTATATGCTGCAGAGATGTAAGTGCCCTAAGAAAGACCGGCATGCACTGAAACTTCTGGTGTTATACAGAAGCTTTCAGCTCTAGAGTGAAAGGCAGAGGAGAAAAAAACACCTAAGGAAATAACAAAAGCACAACAACAGCAGCAGCAAAAGTGAGGAATCTTGAGGTAACATGTGCCAAAGGGTAAGTATCTGGTAACTTCCCTTTTGCCAAAAGGCAATACTATAGAACTAAGCTAAGAAAACTATACAGAGAGTCATGCAGTATGTGAGTAAGGATAAATCATGTAATTTAGGTGAAGGTATTGTAGTTGGCTGAAAACTCCTGAATTATAATTATTTAATACAAAAGAAACACTAGCAAATTCTCAAGTTAGAGTCCCTGGTTGACTTAATTCTCTATTTCCACCATCCCTCAGCAATCCTCTCAGTAAGTCAGGAGGCTTGCCCATGCCACGAAATATTTTGGTTTAATAGAAAATTGTTTATCTTAGCTGCTCAAATCTCACATCTCATCTACCTTCTCTTGGGTTAAAACATACTGACTTCATAGAAGAGATAAGAAAACTGTCCTTTTGGAATAAAATGAAGAAAAAATGTTTTAATTTATCTGATACTCCACAGAAAGAGGAAAGACATTCATGTCCTTTAATGTTCCCTTCTTTCTGTTGCCTGTCCCAAACTCACCTCCCCAGAAACAGGTATTAGTGAGAATTTACACTAGCCTCAGACCAGTCAAGATATGACCTATTTTTTTTTTAAATAAAAGAGCCTTTTGGGCCCAATCATAACACTGAGTTCATTATAATTTCCACCATCAATACCCAGTTGTGAATGAACTAATAAAAGTAACAGAATAGTTCATCATAGAAGTAATTTTCAAATAATTCTTTCATCCACATTTTTCCAGGTAAATAAAGTATCTTTGTAATTTCTGTACAAAAATAGAAGTTATTTATGTTAAAATTAGAGAGGTTTAGTAAATTGGGGGAAACCACAGCCAATGGGGGAAAAAGTGCAATTTAACTGGCCCTCATTAATACCAATATGGCCGACAGTTCTATATCTTTCCATAGGCAGTGATTTTAAATTATATTGGAAAGATTGCACCACACTAGCAAGGATGCAGCTGCTGTGCTGTTTTTCTTGGCATGCATCAGGATCCTTTGTGGGTACTGAATAAACCTGAGCTTAGGCGCTCAGCAACTCTAGAACCAGATTGCTGGATAGTTCTCCTGAGAGTTCAAGTATTTGAGTGAAAAAATATGCACGAAACTCACTTCTTGTTTAGATGCAAGGAAATATGGACACTTAACCAGGTGTGAAAACATGGCTGAGCTTCTGTAAATGTGGAGTTGGATATCGTTGGTCTCAAGGGATGATGGGAAATGAGCCTTCCCACGCCACAGACTCTCAACAGAAAAATTTAGGTTCTCAACTTGCACTAAAAAGTGTCCATCTCTACTTTGTTGACCCAGTTTCCTTGGGGCTTTCAATTAGGAGCACATTTCTTTTCTCCCTTTACTGTTTTCAAGTTTAGCTCAGGTCAATAAGCACCTGAAGATTTTGGACAGCAAATAATAAGCTTAATCAGTCTCCTGATGAGTGAAAATGCTCTCTGAGTCTTATAGCACTTGAGCCTTTGGCATTTTGCTATTCAAGATAAGCCTAGATAATATCTGGGATCAAATGTAGTTGATGAGGTTTGAAGTGCCGACATGCTTACTCTTTTTTTTTTTTAAAGAGAACTTAGCCCTATTACACTCATAAAAATAGACCATTAAGTACATGGTTTCTTTACCAAAAATCATTCACTTTTTAGAATTTTCTTTAGAGACAAAATATAAAAGTGGCAAGAAATTTTTGCAGCAAAATCAGTTGCACATGGGATGCTAAGAGGCCAAGGAAGAGAATGTTTTAACTTTGCAAAGAACTGCAAAACACAATCTTAATATCTGTAGAAGTTACTAAGTCTTTCATTTTGGGAGGGCTGGTAGAAATTGAAAAAATAGTTTTATAAAAATAAACAATTCATGCAGATCACTAGGAGGAGATGATCACTAGGTCATTGTTCAGTGCATTTCAAGATTCATTTTACCTCACTATTCATTGTTAACTGACAGACAAAAATATGCACAAGTCAAATATATTCCTCATTAGAGGGCTGAGATTCTCCTTTTTCCTGAGCCCCTAGATGGAATTAAAAGGGAATATCTGAGTCATCCCATTAAGAGAGAAGCTTGGTTTTAGTCAACTTGGCAACAAAGGCCATCTGCCTAAAACAAACCTTTTCTGTGGCACCTGACTTGCATTGTCCTGGCCTAGCTATCCCTTTTAACTTCTGCTTAAAGGCTTGCAAGCACGACTTCCTGCCTAGTCTTCTCCTCTGGCAGCCTCTGATCACCCCCCTCACCCCACCTCCCGCAGCAAGGTCTGCTCTGCACATGGCTGAGACCCGCCTGACAGCATGCCAAAGAACAGTTTCTGCATAACTTCTTCGTAATGATAGTGACAGTGCGTTGCCATAGCGTAGTGGTTAATCACGACATAGTAAACATCATCTGTGTGGCACAGTGGGGGAAACCAAGGAACGACACATACTTTTGTCAAAATTTGCCTTGGAGGTAAATGTAAAGTGACTTTGGGTTTTCAACAATGCGAGGGAACGATGGTTCAAGTAACAATACAGTGTCATTAGGTCTCCACCAAATAATAATGTTTCAATTCAAATAAATTTAACGTATTCAATAGGATGTGTTATAAAAACCCAGAGGGAAAAAGATCACTTCTGACTAGACAGTTTGGAAGAGCTATATGAAGACGGCAGCACTTGAACAAGATTTGGCTAGACCAGTGCTCTAACCCCTTAGCTATAGGGCCTTACAATTTTGTTTTGAGCACGATTTTGAAGATGAGGCAGAACAAGGAGCCATCACATAGGAATGTGGAAAGAGAAAGGATGTGGGACAGAAGGAATAGTAACAGCAAAGGCAGTTGGGCAAGAATGGGAGTAGATGTAATGAGAAGCCCGAAAAGCAGCTTGGGCATCCTACCCTCGTTGGTCTGACTTCTATGCCAAGCGATCTAGCCTATTCTACAGACCAAGCCTGGGCAGACTTTTTCAGGGGAAGGAGCACTTGTAATTTTCTCCAAGTGTCACAGTCCACTAGCTATTTATTAATATTTTCACTTGCTCAGGTACATACAGCCACCTCCATTGTGAAGAGCCGATTCTCGCCTCTAACAGTTGTACGTGTGCGTGTGAAAAATATGTTCATTTTTAATGTTCAGCTGCCCAGTCGCTAGGCTATGGCATAATGTGGGGTCTGCTACTACGTTTTTTCTTAATTCGGGCTGTCACCCCAAAATTTCTTGGCGGCCCACCAGTGGACTATGACCAAGTCTTGCCCAGCTCTGCTGTAGACAAAAGAGAGCCAATGGTGGTTTCTGAGCAGGAGATTGTTATAGTCAGAGTAGGCTCACCAGACGTACCATTTTAAACAGGATGGAGAACAGCGATACTTTTCCTGTTTCAAACAGTACACATGGTCAATCTACTGACACCTTGAATTTAGCCCAGTGAGCCTAGGCTAACCGATTGCAACAGTACCATTGTTTTTTGCCCCATTGAAAATGGTGCATCTGGTCAGCCTAAATCAGAGCAACATTCTTAGAAAGATGAATCTGACCATGCAAGTGAATTGGATAGGAAATAGGGAGGAGACAAAGCAGACAGTAGTTTGGAGGTTGTTGAGCAATCCTCACATCAAGTGAAGGTCTGAGTCACAGGTGACAGTGGGGATGAAAGTGAGGGACAGATGGCAGAAACAGAGCAAAGGATGTGAGTTGGACCTGAGGGGTGAGAGAAGAGGGAACTACAAGGTCACTGAGCTTCCGAGCCCACATGACCAGGATGGCTGTCACCAAGGATGGTTCTGAGCCCACATGACCAGGATGGCTATGTCACCATGTCTTAGATATGTCTCATTGGAGGAAAGAAACAGGCATTAAAGTCCAGTCTTGAAGACAGAATTGCAGAATGCAAAGAGCTAAGAGCCAGAAATGGTGTTGGGAAGAGGGGTAGGTCTACATAAGGTAGATCTCCAAGGCACAGTGCTGCTCTCTTAGTAAGTATCAATCAGTAGCCATTAATTCAATTAATGAGAGTACAGAAAGAAAGAAAAATATTAATATATATTCATTAACTTCAGTTGAATAGCAAGCATTGAACTCAATAAAAATTAGATACAAGTAAAGGCTGAAAAGTATAAGAGACCTGAAGAAGCAGGTGTCCCAGAAAGCTTACTTAAATTGAAACCATTCCTGCCATCTAGAATTTCCTTAATAAAATAGGCATAACGAGATGTAATTATATCATAGAGCATAACTTCCGTTAATGAACAATAGCAACCACTCGCAAACTCCAAGAATATTTTTTAAAATACCAAGAGTACTGCTCTGTTCAATAAATTATGTGATCAAAATTAAGCTTTGGCATTCTTCTAAAATAGTAGAATTTCTGAATCCAAGAATCCAGACGCCCTGCTGCCTAAAGTGGCTCATTACACAGGATGCCCAATAGTTCGAGTCTCTCCTGGAATACAAAATTGTAGTTCATCAACTGTTGTAAATAATTTTGTTTTGTTTTGTTTTCCCTCCTGAAACTATAACATCTAAATTATAAACAATGTTTATTTCTCCAAGCACTTGATTTTTTTTTTCTTTCTCCCATTTCTTGAGGGGTTGGGTGCTAATAAAATATAAGTGTGGGTACTTGTACCGAGAAGTTGTCAGTGGCAGAAAAGACATGGGGAACTGTAATGATATTAACTATTGGTATTTATATAGCATCCTTACTTAGAAGAGCTTAGAATGGTTTTAGAACTGTTTAATTACATCAGTGTACACGGAAAATATTATAGTATTCACGTTATCAATTTTTTAGTTTGGTCAATAAACTTTCTGTACTGTACCAATAAAGGGTATTATTAAGATGTCAACTCTTCAATCTGAGTTCTCCTTTCATGAATGGTCAATTCTTTCCTAAACCTTCATAGTGAATATATCATCTGAAATGATGTTCACTAAATTTTCCTCGGCTACAGAGCTTAACCGGATGAATAATTTCAAGAATCATGGTCTTTCATTTTCAAAGAAAATAATTTTGCCACAAGAGTGATGGCGGGGCATGGGAGTAAAAAGGGGGAAGTGAGTTGAACAAGCAGAGATGAGAGGTGTGTAGAGAAACCCCATACGTAAAATTTAGCTCTTAACTACAAATACATAAATAAGTAGATGAGAAAAAGGACACTCCACCTCTGTCAGTGGATTTCAGAAATTTCTGAGTTAATCTTCACTTTTTCTCAACCCAGCTGCCTAGGATAAGGTAAAATGAGTTCCAGTTAATGGAATTCATAAATCATTTGTAAAGAGCCTGGGTATCTTTCAACTTTAGTATTCTTTCGTGGTGTTCTCACACAAGTTGGCAGCTAAGTCATTTAAAATCCCCCTCAGTCATTGTTCCTTTCTCCCTGACACAAACCCTTTAAAATAGGGTGACCTTATGTGCCATTTTAAATGGGACAGAAAGCAACGGTACTGTCCCATTTCCAACAGTATGTAGGGTCAGCCTACTGACACCTTGAATTCAGCCCAGTTAGCCTAGGCTGACCAGATATACATTTGAAATGGGACAGGATCATTGTTTTCTGTCCCATTTAAAACAGTACATCTGGGCAGTTCACTCGTAAAGGAGATAGGAGGCTAACAATCCTGCCTTCCTGATTTACCAAATCATTTCCACAGGCAGCTAGGAGCAGAGACAGCATTTGAGGTGGGAAAGCATAGCCAAGACACCCTTGCATTTAGTCCTCAAATACTCCTAGAGCGGCTGCTGGACCTAGCCCTCTGAGGGATTTAAACAATAAATAAAACACAACTCCTGCCCTCAGAAGAAACTATCAAGGGAGGAACTACAAAACTGCCTATTTGTTGCCACTGTTGGAGATGGCCAGGTCAAGGAACCTTTGCTCTGGGCCCACTGGGCTATTTGCAACCCTCCCACTACATCCTCTTCTCAGCCTAGGGGACAGGACAGGGGAAGAGTATGAATTGTTCAGTTTGTCTTGGTCCTATTCTTTACTCTCCTTCATGATAGTGCTTCTTGACCCCGCTACGGGCCCTGCCACAAACTCTGTCATCTGACTCACACCTCCTCCCTTCTCTTACGCATCTGACAAGAACCACCATGCATTTCTCTGGTGATCAGGTACAACAATGCGTCTTTAACAAAGGATAGTAGCTCTACAGTAAGGATGCTGATTTTCTTGTATGATTTATGGAAAGCCATAGCCTCCTTTACTTTAAACCCACCACCATCACCCTCACCTTAGCAAGAACTTATGTCCCATGATACTTGCACTTAAAGCTTTTGTCTAAGTCAGCTCAATCTGCTATAACCAATCACCAAAGAGTTGCTTAAACAACAAACATTTATTTCTCACAGTTCTGGGGACTGAGACCAGGGTGCCAGCACCGTTGGGTTTGGCGAGGACCCTCTTCCTGATACACAGATGGCCATCTTCTTGTGTGTCCTCATGTGGCAGAGAGCAGAGAGAGGAAGCACACTCTTTCATGTTTCTTATAAGGACACTAATCCCTTTCAGGGGGGAGCTTTACCCTCATGACCTAATTACCTCCCCAAAGCTCCAATTCCTAATGCCATCACACTGAGGGTGAGGATTTCAATATACGAATTTGGGAAGGAGGGATGACACAAAATTCAGTCCATCAGCAGCTTTGTTGCTGTTGAAGCTACTCCAAGCATTGTGAGCTGGTGGGTGAAGCAGTGATCTTAGAGAAAGGGCCCTTCCTGATATTTCTGAACTCACTCCATTAACATGACCAACATATTATTGTTTAACCTCTGGACCTGCCCCATCCATGATGGGAAACAGTAGCCATAGGTGAATGTTTACATTTAAATTAATTAAAATTAAATAAAATTAAAAATTTACACTCTCAATCACTTTAGCCACATTTCAAGGGCTCAGTAGCCATGTGTGCCTAGTGACCACCATATAAGATAGCAAAAAATTTCCATCTTTGTAGAAATTTCTACTGGACAGCTCTGCTCTGAACCAATATTCAAACCATGACTGAAGATCACTTTTACATGTGAAGTTCACACAATAGCAATTTAATTGTTTATATTAAAAATCAGCCACAATAAAAAATTTAAATTATAATCATGCAAGAAAATTTATTCTCCCACACATAAAAAAATATCAGAGACATTTTTGCTATATACCAAAGGAAGAATATAACAAAGACTTCCTAGATACAGTGAGGACTGAACTGAAATGAGTTAAGAAAAAAAGAAGATAACAGGTTATCTTCTAAATGAGCTTAGTCTTTAGAGATCTATATAAAGAGGTACTCCATAATTATAATAATCCTCACACAATACTCTAAAATTCATATAATTTTACTGTACTGTCCCTTTAATTTCTAATAAAAACACGCATGGAAAGCCTATAGTGTAAAAATCCATTATATCATACACAAAGCACAAAGCAATCTCTAGCCAATCACATGCAGAGTTGTGAAATACAGAAACCAGGAGCAAAGAGGGTAACATTCAACACAAAGAAAGGTCATGTGACAGCTACTCATAAAGACCCTCCTGGTGCTCCAGGAGCTCGGGACCCTTGTCTCGCTTCTTAACTCTGCAGAGGTCACAGCTGATCTGAGAGAAACAAACACCTTTTTTAAAGCCCTGAATGGTGCTCTCTTGTTCATTGACAGCAAAGTAGTGGTTTTTCTTGACCCAGGACTCCCTCGGCCCTTTGATTTCTGTGAGCCTTCCTGCAGCTCACCAGTGGCTTTGACAGTGTGGGCTAGTAAAGCTGTGAAGGTGGTATCACAGGATAGAGCTGTGTGAATAGCAAACCAATGAGATTTTGAGAATGGCCAGGTTGGTGGCTGAACTTGATGGAAGAAACCTATTTCCATCCCAGAGACCCCTCACCCAGCCCCCGTCTGGATCCCTCTGCTTTTCCAACCCATCACTTACTAGAATGACAAAACACAAAGGGCCGTAAAGGAGGAAGCTAAGTGTACCTTCTGTAGGACTGCCCTCCCTCTTCCTCCCTGCTCAAACTTCAGGCCTTCCCTGATTCTCAAAGCAAACCTGAGGGCAGCTTCCCACTCACAGTCACACACAATCAGCTTCTCCATTCCGAGTATGAGCCACAACATATCCCAAAGATCCTTGCTCTGTACCACCAACAGCCCAACAGTAACTTTCCTGGTGGCCCAGCGTGAGACCCAAAGAGCAACCATTCACAACTATAGCCATCAGTCAACCCGTACTCACTGGCATCCATTATGAATCGAAGGTCTTTGCCTTCATGAAACTTCCAGACAAAAGGACTCTCCTCTGTTAGAATGCAAAAAATCTAAGAAAGAAGAGTGACATACCATCACCAAGTCCCTAATCATTGAGGACTAACTGAGTATCTAAAGCATGTGGACAGCAAGGATAGGGGTGAATGTGAGAGGCAAAAGGAGCAAAGTGGGAAAAAGAAGGTTGGGAGTGGGGATGACGGTATTAGACTCACCAAAAGGAGAGGGAGAAGGGTGCCGCGTGGATTTCCTCTATTTCACCATCAAGCAACTACTTGGGGTTGTTACAACCCTCTTTTCCTTCCTTAGTCTTCTCCTTAGTTTTGTTCATTTCCCCAAATATTTAGACATGCTTTTACAGAAAAAGTAACACTTAGAACATGCATTAATTTTCTAAATTTTACATATAAATACAGAACTGCTATAGACAAAATATTAACGTCCTTCCAAAATTCGTGTGTTAAAACCTAACCCTCAATGTGATGGTACTAGGAAGTGGGACCTCTGGGACGTGAATTAGGTTGTGAGGTGGAGCCCTCCTGAGTAGGATTGGTGCCCTGATAAAACGAGGCCCCAGAGAGCTCCCACACTACCTTCTGCCATGTGAGGGCACCAAGAAAAGGCAGCAGTCTTTGAACCAGAAAGTGGGCTCTTAGACACCAAATCTGTCACCAACCTTGATCTTGGACTTGCAGCCTCCAGAATTGTGAGAAATAAATTTCTGTTGCTTTTAAGTTACCCAGTTCATGGTATTTGGGGCAGGGGGTGGGGGTGGGGGTTAGTTCCCTACCTGGGAATCGAACCCAGGCTGGAAAACAGACTAAGATAACAGGCTAAGACAACCCTAAAACAATAAACTTTGCACTTTATCACACTGTCCTCATGACCAGAAGTATCCTGTTATTCGTGGCACCTGCTTTAAGATGCCTGGCATGCTCTCAGGGAGAGGTGTCAGGACAAAGCTGATTGGTTGGGACTTACCTGCAAGCACTTTCTGGTCTTCCAGGTTGGGGGAACATTGTATTGAAAAACATAAATAGTGTGAGCATGTTTCCAAGCTTGCAAGGAAAGGTAGGTAGTAGGATCAGCTACTGAGCTGCTTTGTGACCCCACCAAGATGACAGTTTTAATTGCACTTGACAGGTGAGCTAATTATGGTCTGAGAAAATAGTGGGTTTGCAATGAATGACACATTTTTTTTTCTGGAAAACACAGCACACAGGTGACAGTCTTATGCAATTCAAGTGTTTCTTCAAGGGTTTGGAGAGATATTTAAACCAAAAGAGTTCAAGATAAAGGCAAAGGGAAAAGAAAGAATATTTGTGTGTGACTATGGGGGTTGAGTGGTGAGCAGGAAGTAGAGTTCAAAAGAGGCAGAATAATGGCTCACAAAAGGCAGCAATAAGTGGGAAGGAGCAATTAATTGGATCAGTCTGTTAAGGCTCAAAACAGTCTGATAGAAAGACGACGTAATATCCTGGTTCCCAAGTTAGGATCCCAAGTCTTCCATATGACTAATAATTAAAGCCAGCTCTCGAGAAATCAATTCATTAATTTGTATATTCAAAAGAAGGAATGCAATTAACCCTCTGACCTTACTCTAAACTTTTCTTTTTGGGAGGAGGGACAATGGTGAGGAATAAATTCCTTAGGATCTTCAAAAAAAAATGTTTGGAAGTATTCCATATAACCGTGACAAATTTGCAGTCCTAATGAAAGGACCAGGAAGCAATCTTCACTTCCAAATGTTCAGCCACATCCTACACAACCCCCCAAGTCTGCTTTTGAAGACTCAACGGTTAGCCTCAGCCTGTACTTCAGAGAGTCGTACCAAGGATGTTGTCAGGTTTTCTATTTCTGTCTCCGTTTTGTTACCCAACATTTATACTTGCAGGCACACATATACATACACTAACGACACCAGGAATTTTGGCAGGAGCAAGATGACTAGTTTTATTACAGTGAGTAGAGGTGAAAAACAGGCCAGTTGTTTGGATCTCAGAATGGAAAACAGTTGCACACATTCAGCCAGCCCTCCCGCACCAGATCTTACCTGTGAGAACCCTGGCCAACCAGAGGAAGAATTTCTTTGGTCACTGTCAAAAGAGTTACTAGGACAATCATGCTGAAGGTTGAAGATTATTTAGTTTCTCATGGAGTTTTGAAATTGGATAATGGTCCCATCTTCTACCACTGGGGAGGTAATTTATTCAAGTTCCATGACTAAGAACAAAATAAGTGAGTTATTTGTTCATTTCTTTTTTTCTTTGCTTTCAGTTTTATATTCCGCATACAAATAACCCATGGACACAATCAATAGTTTAATGTTTATTTGGGGACGAGTGGGTCAGGGAGGGGAGAAAGGGGAGGGGGTGGGAGAGGAGGGGGAGAAGCTAAATATAAAGTGACGGAAAGAGAAGTCACATTAGGTGGTGAACTGATTATACATCAAGTTGACAATGCACTGTAGAATTGTATGCCTGAAACCTATGTAATCCTTGCTAACAGATGTCACCCCAATAAGTCTAACAATAAAAATGAATTAAAAAAAAAAAGAACAAAATAAGTGAGAAAAAGCCATTGAAGTGCATGATATTGGAAGTTGATATATGAAAAAAACCTTTTTTATTGAAAGGATATTTTAGTCTCTGGTTCCAGGAATAGCCAAGTGTTCTTCTTTCCCATCAATAGGAAGAAGCACAAAGTGGCCCCAATGTTAAAAATAAACAATGAAGGATGCATTGCGTTGTTGTGGGGGAGGGGAACACAAGGGCTGTCCAGAGAGTATCCAGCCATACAATACGAAAAATAGAAGCATTTATGGCTGGATTTTTTCTGGACAATCCTTGTGTACCAGCTGCGGGGAACAGCTGAATGGCATCACCGGGGATGGTCTGTGACTGCATCACCGGGGATGGTCTGTGACTGCAGCACCACATTGAGGACAGCTGAGAGCAAGGCACTGGCAGATGCTAACACCAAAGGCATGAGGAACCCAGAAGAAGGCAGCCTCTTGTTAGTGGCCAGTACCCATCGGGATCATGTGTTATCACGCTTGGGCCAGTGGAGGTGGGGATGGCCCCAAGCCCACATATTCTGATTTAGTTGGTCGGGATGGGGCCAATAAATTTGCATGTCTAACAAACTCACAGGTGGTGTCAATGCTATTGGTACTGTGAATAGATGCATTTCTGCAAGAGAGCATGGTTAATATTCAGGACTATAAAATATTACGGGAAACTCAATCTCCATGGTACTTTCATAGGCAGTACAATAGCATACAGCCGATCCTCCAATAATATCATTTTGTTATAACATTGATAAGATATCATAGGAACTTAACTCTTGTCTATATCAATTTAGTCTATGGTAAAGTTGGTTTCGTTATACGTTGTTTTGTGCCATTCCAAGAACCTATCAACAATGTTAAGTGAGGCCTTACTGTATTTTGTTCGGCCTCGTTGTAGAAAATGATGTTGACCTTCTTGTAGGTAAAAAGCATGTCTATCCAGTGGGGCCCATATTCCCAAGAATCAGGGAAAAAGGCTCATTGATAATTGTTGACTTTTTGTGATAAAACCATCTCTGTCATAAGGGTCATATGGGGAAAAGTTTTGTTCAAATATATACATAGCTTTCTTAATGATTCTCTAAATTAACAGAAAACCCTGTTGTCCCACTTCTTCATGTTCTCGGTCTTTAAGACACAACTCAGGATATCCCTGCATATTATATGAGATTTTTTTCTCCCCTTCTTCACAAGCAATGGCTTATATCTAGACCTATTAGAAGTCCTTGGAGACTTCTGAACACCTGTCAAGAGAATCAAGAATCACATTAGCTCCGGAAGGAGACCTGAGATTGTTCAACACATTGGCTTTGTTTGGTGTTGAACTTGATTTGGTGGTGATGGGATCAGGTGCTCTCAAAGGGAAATTGCAAGGACGTACACAATACATTTAAGAGAAAAAGTCAATAGCTCCCAGAAAGGTATATTCTGTTTGGCCGTCTAAAAATTGTGTCCCCAGGTGATCTGAGTGAGACAGCCACTTTAGTTAGTGGTTGAAAAGACTTACTTCCACTATAAAATCATTTCAGCACTTGTTCATTAAATTTAAATTTAAAACATCAAAGAGGTTTTGCAAATCTGGAAAACATTTATGAAAAACTTAAATGGGGTGTCACTTTGGCAGTGTAAGTGGCATGAACTGTTTGATTTTTCAACTATTTGCAGATGTATTTGACTCTGAGATTAATGCATATATTTTCCAAGAGAAATTTTGTATGCAAAGTTTTGACCGAATTTGTCTGAAAGAGAAATATTAGTTTAAATATATATATAGTGTGGAACTATTCTTATATTTGTAGTGTGTGTCTACATAAGAAAAGAGAAATTTTTTTTCAAATTTGCATTGTTTTATAGCTCTTGATATCAGAAATTCTGCATCAAAAAAACTTAATATTCTATCTTCATTTTATTTGAAATTCCTGAGTTCTAAAGTTGCCAAATCCTTTCTTTCATATTTACATTTGAGAACTTTCCTTAAATAAGTGTCTGGTAATTGGTCACACAAAGCAATGCCAAAAAACAATACAAACTGGAAACATATCTGGCCCTCTGCAAGTCTGGAAGTTTTCTCAAATATTGTTTTTCTATTGTAGTTTCCAGTAAATGAATGATATTATGACTCAGAGTTTCAACCCTTGGGGAGAAAAAGGGAAGAAAGTTCAAGTCTTAGCCTAGAATACTTTGGAAGATTAAGTGTTCTCTGTAACTCACAGTTTAGTTCTTCTTTATGTCACATTTTACTCCTAAATGATTTAATGTGACTTACATAAGTACCTATAATACTTTTAAAAGCAAGCCAAGAAAATTAGGAAACAGCAAAAAAGAATTGTCATAAGTATACCGTATCACACGTTGGCTGTACATAGGGATCTGCCTTTTCTAACAGTGAACCCAGAGAAGCAAACACACTTCTTGGAAGCTATTTAAAAAAAAAATTAATTGCTCAAGAAGTATAATTAGTCCTGGAACTACCACTAAAACCTGAGTGAGAAATTTTACATGGGTCAGTTGAGAGATAATACTCTATAATATTCTCAACAGCTTTCCCACACTAATGACTTTTAATAGACTTGCATTCTATACATTTCTCAATGTCGGCCAATGGCTCCACCCTAGGGAACTCAATTAGAGAATGCCATGGGGCAGTGGAATGATGCCTTTCAGAAAAACATTGTTGTACCCTCTTCTGGCTTAATCCAAGAAGACCATTTTTTATATCTAACAAAATGGATGGACTGCATATCCTTTAGGCAATCCTCCCTAGGTATTACCTTGAAAACAAGCCTTTGAAAAATGTTGAACAATGTCCCCCAGTCCTCCTTGCACACATGTCACTTGGGGAGCTATTTTAAAATGCAGTCCTCTTGATGATATTCCTGAAATCTCAATCCCATATCTCAATCCTCACTGTCTTCTCCCATCTACTGCCATAGGTCAGGCCATTATTGCATCTCAGCTGGAATTACAGACCTTTAATCACCTTCAGTCTCAACACTTTGCAAAGCGTTGGAATAGTTTAGACGGAAAGTTTTACATTCATAAAGCACAACACTAACTTTAAAAGTCTTATTTTCTTTTACTCACCAGGATAAAGTGTGGCATTTGTGCATTTTCACTGTGCCTTTCCAAACATCCTTATTCCGTACAAATTCTGCATTTTCCGATCTCTTTGCCAATGCTCACACTGTTTCCTCCAGTGGAAATATGTCTCTGATCCCACCCCAAAGGAGAATCTAATCCACCAAGTGTTCAAGACCAGTCAACTCTGTACCCTACACATCAATTAGAACAATATCTTTCCCAAAGTTGGAGTTCAATAAATATTGAATGAATGAGTGATAAATGTCCATCAGAAATTTCTCCTGAATGCATTATGCAGGAAAATCATTGATTTTCATTGATTTTCATCTATTTAACTCAATCCTTTGGGGAGAAAAACAGTCTTTTGGGCCTGCTTTAGCACTTCCTAGAAACCAAAGAGAAAAGCTTTCATATGTGACCCTTCACAGGAGGCAGAAAACCTTCAAGTGAGCCGCATATCACACCCTCGTAAGACAACCTGGTTTCACACCATGAATCAGAACATCTGTGCTGGGCAAGCCCTGTCATGAGACACACAGGGAAACCCACAGGGCACGCACTTGCTCAAGATCGTGAGACCAGGCAGCTCAGCGTAAGTGCAATAACTCAGTGAGGAAAGAAGCGTGGGGGTTCGAGAGCATCATTCGCTTTTCAACTGCCTGCTATTACAGGGGCAATGACACCACAGGACACTGTGATTTATCAGAGGAAAATAGCCTGGTAATAGGAGTAGAACTAGACCTCATTAAGATGAAACAGTGTCTGATATCCTTGAGTCAGACAAAAGAGAATACGAAATTGATGTGGTCAGCATTACTGCCAAGCTGTGTTTGAAAAGAATCAAATGAACTGACAATTGACAGCACTTTAGGAGGAAAATACCCACAAATGAAACAGAAGTGTGTTGAATGTAAACCTCCGGTCTTAAATGCATTAAAATATGACTTTGCATTTGATTTCTTTCCACACTGAGATCATGCAGAACCAATCTATAGAAAGAGAGAGCAAGGTGTATGCATGTCATAGGTTCTTGTCACACCTTGCAGCAAAGGGTGGCGGTAGGATTAATTTGATTACCAAACTCTTATCCTTCTGTAATCAGGATGGGCATGTTTCTAGTGCTGAACAAAGAGTGTGTCATGAGAAGGGGGTGGGGGAGAGCTGCTGGTGACTCTTGACTTGGAGAACACTACTGCCAGTGGCCACAGTCCTCAAAGATCCTACTGCTAAATCAAAGGGGTAGCAGTTATCTACTATCGCTTTGCTGTCTCCCATCTCCCAAAACAGTGGGTAAGACGGAGGCATTTGTTCGCAGTGCCTTTCAGGTAATGAACCACCCAGGCCGTGAACATGAACAGCCTCTATTCAGATGACAGTCCACACCCTCCAGTGGCTTCAAAGGAAAATGGTCAGCGTGGGTTTGTCTGAGAGGCAAACAGTACCTAGTGGCCATTCACTCCATATCAGATCCAGTATTACTTGTTGTTGTTTACTGTTATTTATTGATTAATAAAAGAAAACTTGGTGATCTCTTTCTTTTTTCCAACAAAACTATCGTCTATAGATAGTACCCCTTATCGCCCAGCCAGGGGACCATCTCCAACTTTTCATCTCTCTGTCTTTGATGTTCCCTCCCCACCTTCACCATATTTCTAAAATAGCCAAAAAGCAGCAGGGGGTTGAGAAAACAGCCTTTAGGATCCTTGGGGTGCTGCCGGGGTCACATCTATTCTGGAGGCCCATCCTCGAGAGGCTGGCTACAATGCACCTTCTCTCTTGTCCCAGTTGCCAAATATTTTTAAAGTGAGACACGTATGGACTTGAAAGGATGTGAAGCTACATTTTAAAAAGCATGGCCACACAGTCTACTTCTTCATTTTAAAAACATCAAGTTGAATACATCTATATGTGGTACATATTGCAATTTTTAAAGTATATTTCTTGTTGTTAAACTATTTCTCTAGAACAGAATACTTTCTGTATAGAATAAAACTTTGGAGAGCATCTCCTGTTGGCTGTACAGCTCATCTTCAGTCAACTGTGACAGCAATAATAAAGGGTGAAGTTCTGTGCTGTGGGAAAAGGCAAAGCAAACAAAAAAAAAATGCAACATGTTTTTTAGAGATTTGCCTTGAAACAAGACCCATCGTAATTACAAAAGAGGGAAATACTTTTCTGTAATTCTTTAGAAACCTACCTCATCTGAACGGTTGATTTAAAGTTAAAAAACAACAGGCTTTTCTCATTGTAACCTTACTTCTTAAAATAAATAAATTCTTTCAGCAAAGCAAAGGGGCATGTGGTCAAGGACAAAACAATGAGTTGACAGTGCAGAGTTTCAGTTCTGTCTCCCAGTGACTGACTATGTGAGTCAGTTACTGAAACGTTCAGATCCAGCTGTCCCCTATGTGCCAGGTGAGAGTCGACAACAGACTTCTCACAGATTGAGAAAAATTCACCGTGATAATAATTAGAACTTCTGTTGAAAAATTCTGAACTTGGCCCCTGTGAATACTTAAATCACAGCATTTACACTATTTTAAAGAACTTGCTTAAGAAACTCATTTTTCTAGCTTTGACTCTCCAAGTAACTTTTTTCTAAGGAAAATTGCAATGAGCACCAGAGTGAAAAAAATCTTTTTCCAGATTCTAGAGATAAACTAAGTACAGTAGACTCTCCACTAACCAGAACTCAAGCAATCAGTACTCTCAAGCAACCAGCAAAAATTTGAAGAAGTAATACCTTTAAATAAAAATTAAAATAAAATACAGCATGTTTTGCAGCTGCACGTAATGCAAAACCTGACTTTGCATGAGAGGTGTAGGACCTCAGAGCAAGCTGATATTAGTTCATTTTTCAAGAAACCTGCACGCAGGTTCACAGGACAGCATCATCTTGTGATGTAGAGCCCAAACCATCCACACCCGCTTCTCCTGATCCTGTCCTACCTACATCATCAGATCCTGACGATTATGATGCCATGTGTCCCCAGTCACTCTCTGCCCCTGCTGTAAGTGTGTATGTGTGTGTTTCTAAGTTACTCGAAGTTAAAAGAGTTATGTTAGTGAAAAGTTTATGGACTGCCATTTAACTAAAATTACACGTTGCATTCACAAAGTTGTTATAATAAAACTGTTACATTAAGTTTGTCTTTATTTGTCTTAATTTGCTTTTAATTACTGCTTTTCAATATTAATATCAAGGCAATACAGAGTTTATGGTACGGTATGGTATAGTAGGGGGATAGTATTCATTAGGCCTATTTTTAATAGTAACTCTCAAGCAACCAGAAGCTACATTTATCCAGCATCTACCAATCCCCATGGGTGCTGGTTAACTGTATGTTGTGTGTAATGGAAGACAGGATGAGAGGAGAAGTGGGGAGCCCCATGCTGACCTGCTCCGGATCCCTCTGCCACTACACCACAATGCAGGTTATTTTGCCAGTCAAGGGGAGATGGCAGAGTTTACTCCACAAGTGACACTGGGGTCAGAAAACATGCAAGCACTTACAAAACAATCACAACTCTTTCATTTTTACTGTGAAATATGATCATTTCATTTTCTCTGTTTAGCATACAACTGAGATTTATTTGTTAATGAGTTCCGTGTTTGTGAGGGAGTTTTCGTATGTGATTTGGAAAAGAAATGTGAAAACTCCACAAATAGAAAAACCATCATTGCAGCATTACCATAATTCTCTTTCCCACCCATTTCTCACAATCATGTACTCTTGATATATTTAATCTTTCGCAGTGGTTCCCATAGCAACTCCTCCTGGTAGTGGCAGAACTGAAGGCTACTGGTCTTGAAACAGCCTTGCCCTGTGATGTTTCTTTTTCTTCTTTCTCTCTTCTCATTCATTTGTTTATATTAAACCTTGAGTATCTTAGAACTCTCCTCGTATTGGCCTTTAGAATTCGACTAGAGATGAGAACATGAGATTCTTTACTCATGTGAAGCACAAACGATGTGTTATTTTTGTTTTGTTTCATTTCTGGTTTTAGAAGCAGAGGCCCCGATTCATTTCTATCTGCACCTTCTCTCCATCACCACTTACAAATTCCTTAAACAGCCCTTACAGACCAGAGGAGATGCTCCTTAAGGGGGTATTAATTAAAATCGTTTCCTAAAGAGTGAAAACATCACCTCTGTTCTGCTTTCAGGTCTAGGATGACCAGGAAAACAAGACGCTGAAAAGCCCATGTAAAAATTCATGGGGTGACACAGGCAGGATGTGCAGTGGCAGTTTGGATACTATGTAATGCTCAAGAATTCAAATGGTGGGGCATACTTCTCATTTCCTGCCTGCAATTTGTTTCTCTGCCCCCAGATAATACCAGCTCTGAGGAGTGGGTTTGGGGACTAGAAACTCAAATATTATTATTAATCACTGTAATTACTTTTCTTGGCCCAACTGTAGAGCTGGGATGCAAACCAAATTCTCTTGAGCGCAGTCTTTACTAAAACATGTTGCTAAGCCACCATTACCTCATCCTTAGTCATCTTAAACTAGAAAAAATATGGCTGCAAATTGTTTTCTAAAACATAATTGATCTTGTTTACATATACTCAATTCATACAAGACAAAGTTTAAAGCACTTCTCCCTAAAGATAAAGAAAAGTCTTGTCTCTAACTCCCAAATGTCCCAAAGACTTCAATGTAAACAAATTTACTTCTAAAGTTACTCACGTACATTGGTATGAAAATATGTTTCTGCTTACTAGTTTAGAAAGGTTAAAGTTTCAGAGTTAATAATATTTAAATGCCTTGTTTGAAATTATAGCAGTTATACTTCTAATACCTACATTCTCTTTTTTGATAAATGTATATCTAGGGCCTCCATTGTTGCAAAACTCTATAAAGTACCATTCACATTCATAAAGTCATGGATTTGTCTATTTATTGTGACCATTCCCCAGCAGATGGAGAAAATGTTTTGATCTTAAACAAACCAAACACAGCATATTATGACAATTTTCTGAGGAACGTATAGCCTATTCCTAATTTGCACAGAAGCAAATATATTATATACATTCCATTTAAAGCCGCAAATATGGGCTATAGAATATACCAAAATATTTTGATTGAGATTTATGGTCAAATGAAACTATTGGTTATTTTGCACTAGACTCAACAAATTTTAAAAGAATTGTTTGAATTTTCAGCCAGTGGATTTACTATCAGGCAGTCAAGTTGGAGACCACATCAGTGCAGCATTTTGACCATTTATTAATATGTCACTGTAATTTAACTTTGTGGGTGGCAGAAAACCAAAACTTGCATTTTTGTGAGCTAGTGTAGACACGCTAAATTCTTATATAATTTGGGGCACTTCAAATTACCCCCATTCTGGTTAGTTTCTTTACCTAAAAATAATTATTAGAGAACCCCTAAGGTCTCTTTGATTATATATGTTATAAGATTATGAATTTGATCCATTGATTCTTTCAAGAATGTATAATTGTGTTGTAATCAGAGGCACAGGCTTAAAATAATGTTAGTATTTTTAAGTCAAATAGCAGCATACGAGACATTCAAATAGGTCAACTTCTATTTTCTTCTTGAAAAACATACAGTAAGGTATAGTTGACATTCAATAAACCACATAATTAAAGTCGACAATCTGATAAGTTTTAATTTCTGTATGTATCCATCATCACTACAATCAAGATAATGAACATATCCATCACCCAGATAAAGTCCTCATGTCCTTTTGCAATCCCTCTTTCTTGCCCCTCTTCTCTCCCAACCCCCTTTCCATCCCCAAACAACAACTTATCTGCCCTGTTTCAGTACAGATTAGTTTGTATATTTTCTAGAGTTTTTTACCAATGTTTATCCATTCACCTGTTGATGGACATCACAGTTGTTTCCACTTTGGCATTGCAACAAATAAAGCTGCTAGGAACGTTTGTGTACAAATCTTTGAACATGTATTGTCATTGGTAGGAGTAGGGGAGCTGGATCATATAGTAGGTGTATCTTTAACTTAAGAAACTGACAGGTTGTTTCCAAAGAAGTTTAGGCATGTACCTGCCCATCAGCAAAATATGAGCGTTCCAGTTGCTCTACACCCTTGCCAACATTAGTATCATCCGGTTTTTTTTAGTTTTAGACACTCTAATAAGTGCTCAATGGTATGTAATTGTAGTTTTAAATTGCATTTCCCTATGCTCAGCATATTTCCATGATCCTATCTGCCATCCATATATCTTCTTCTTTGGTGAAATGTCTATTAAAATCTCTTGCTCGTTTTCTTTTGGGCTGTTTATCTTCTTATTCCAGAGTTTTAAACTTCTTTATATCTATCCTGAACACAAAAGTCAGTGGCTGTCTTTTCGTTTCCCCAAAAGGGCTTTCAAAGAGCATAGTTCTTAAATTGATAAAATCTAATTTATCAAACTTCTTTCTTTTAGGGATTGGGCTTTTGATGTAATATGTAAGAAATCTTTGCCTAACCAAACATCGTAGATCTTCTCCTATCATTATGGAAGTTTTCCTCTACAGGTTTTATAATCCTATGTTCTATATTTATGTCTGTGATCTATTTAGAATTAATTTTTGTATGTGGTACAAGATGTGAACTGATATTTATTGTTGCACATGGGATTATCCAATTATTCCAATAAAATTAGTTGGAAAGACTCTTTCTCCTCCTGAAGTGCCTTTGCAACTTTCTCCAAAGTTTTTTGTGGACACTCTTTGAGATTTGTCTATTTATCCTTACTGGTCTGTCAATTTTTACCTCCTGTATTTTGAAGTTCTGTTATTAGGTGCATTCATTCTTATAATGGTTGTGTTCTATAATGAAATGACCTAGTTATCATTATGAAATGACCTTTATCCTGCTATTATCTTTGGCTCTGAAAACTGCTTTCTCTGATATTAACATACCACTGAACATGATATATCTTTTTACATACCTTTACTTTTAACCTAATTAAGTCTTTGTAGTTAAACTGTTTTCCTTCCAGACAGCATAGAGGTATCCTTGCTTTTTTTCCATCTGACAATTTCTCTCATTTAATTATAGTGTCAAGGTATTGTTATTTAATGTAATTATAGAAGTGCTTGTGTTATATCTATCATCTCATTATTTATTTTTTTGTCCCATCTATTACTTGTTAAATAGTTGGATTATAGCTATCATTTTAGTATTTATTTATATTTGTCTCATTTATTTTTTGCCCCGTTTTTCCTTTTCTCTGCTTTCTTTTGGATTAGGATTTTAATAACTTTCTTATTTATTTAAGAACTATTCATTGACATCTATTCTGTGTCATTGCTTTAGGCACTGGAAATACAACTGTGAGTAAAACGCTGCCTTCTGAGACTTACTGTCTTGGTGGAGAAATAACAAGGTAACCAGAATGGCTGAAGGAGTATGTGCAAGAAGAGTGGAAGAACCTGAAGTAATAGGTTCAGTCAAGGGGCAGATGGCATGAAGTTTTGTGGGTCATGGTCGCTGTTTGGATTTTATTCTTGGTTGATGAAAAGCTACCGACAGGCTTTGAGCATGAAAGCAACATGATCTGGTTTACATTTTAAAAGAATCATGCTGATACCAGGTAGCAAAGGTAGCCTAAAAGCACAAAGTACATCCAGAAAGCTATTTCAGTTTTCCAAGGGAAAGAGAATGGTGATTTAGAGTAGCATGACACAGTTCAAATGGTATGTGGTTGGATTCTGGCCATATTTTAAGGTAGAACTGATAAAACCTACTAATTGATTAGAAAAGAAAAAGAAATCAGATGAGTGTAAGGTTTGCATCTGAGCAACCACTTGAAGAGCTGGTGCCATTTGCAGTAGACTCAGGTTTTGTTTGGAATATACTAGTAATAAGTTCGGGATATTTATTAGATATTCAAATGGAGAGATCAATTAGGAAATTGGATAGGAGCCTAGTAGATGAGGGGAAAGGTCATACTGGAGAGGAATCTTTCTGAGTCACCAGTGGGGTTGTGTAAACTTCCATGAAAATATTTCAATTGCTATATCCCAAGGGAATAAGTTATTGTTTTTGTTATTCAAATATGGTATTATTTTTGCACTTCAAGTCCAACCATAACCTGTATTAGTGAAGGTTCTTTTGATCACACTGAATACCTAAAGCAAAAAAAAGGAAGAAAAAGAAAGAAATTCATTGAACGGAATTTTCCCATATAGTCACAGAATTGAAGGAATAATTTAAAACTAACACAAAAAAGGCAGCAACCAAGGCCAGGCTAGAGATCACCGTGATAAGTGTTTGAGGAATTGCTGTTACCAAAACTCAGGTCCAATGGCTTTAGGTCCTCCAGAGACATTACAATACTCAAAAAGCCAGGAGAAGGGCCATATTTTTTTCACGTGTTAGAAAAAGAGATTGAAATTAATCCTTGTTACTCAAAGTGTGGTTTTTGGATCAGTAGCTTGTTTGAAGAATTTTATGTCCCACCCCAGACCTAATCAGTTAGAATTTGCATGGTAACAAAATCACCAGGTATTTAAAATACTTGTTAATGAATGACAAACATTGACCTAAATGACCTCCCAGTTGTCCAATTCTCTGATTATCTAAATGGAGCAGATGTTTCCAAAGAGCAGCTATGTCATGGAAGGTCCTTTTGGATTCTTACCCTAATTAACATAACTTTAAGATTCCATGTTGATTTGTTGATAGTTTTGTATATGCTTTTCCCATTAGTTGTTCTGAATATATATAAGAATGCATACACACACACACACACACACACATGCTGTTCAGAAAAAATCCAGCCTCTAGTTTTCATATTACATGGCTGGATACTCTGACAATTAAGTTTACAAACATGCCACCATGTGTTTATGGTGGCAGCACTGTGCCAACAACTCGGTAAGGTGGCATAACCTTGGTGTATCTGTGTCTCACAGCTGTGTTTGTGTCCACATGTGGTGTTTTGCTGAGTGGCATTCATAATTGTTGTTGTGTGTTTTTGTGTGTAGTCATGAGAATGTCAGAGTTTGAATTAGAGCAACGAACAAACATTAAATACCTTCTTAAACTTGGCAAGAGTGGAAGTGAAATCAGGGACATGTTAGTCCAAGGTTATGGAAATAAAGTCATGAAGAAAACAACAGTGTACAAATGGCTTAAATGGTTTTCTGAGGGGAGAGAAAGTGTCACTGATGAGGAGAGGTCAGGGTATACAGTAACAAGCAGAACTGACAAAAACCTTGCAAATATTTGTCAAATTGTATGTCAAAGTAGTCGGCTGACTGTGAAGAACATAGCAGTTCAAGTAAACATCAATACAGAAGCAGTTAAGAAAATCTTAACCAAAATCTTGGCATGAGAAAGGTGTGTGCAAAAAATGGCCCTGAAGGAGCTCACTGATGAACCAAAAGTAAAGGAGAGTTGAAATTTGCCAAGACCTTTTCGAGAGGCAAGATGATGTTTTGGGCCATGTTATCACTGGTGAAGAAACAATGGTGGACCAACACGACCCTGAAACAAAGTGTCAAAGTGCTCAATAAAAGTCAGCCAACGCTTCATGACCAAAAATTTTTCGTCAGTCCAAGAGTTGAAATAATGTTGCTAACTAACCTCTTTTGATATCAGAGAGATTGTTCATTATGAATTTGTATGAACTGGACAAACAGTCAACCAAGTTTACTATTTGAAAGTGCTGAAAAGTTTGCATGAAAGTGTTAGAGGAAAACAACCTGAACTTTTCACCAACTCATGGTTCTTGCATCACAACAATGCACCAGCTCACATGGCACTGTCTGTGAGGGAGTTTTTAGCCAGTACACAAATAACTGTACTGTAACACCCTCCCTACTCACCTGATCTGTCCTGCAATGACTTGTTTCTGTACCCAAAGATAAAGAAAATATTGAAAGAAGGACATTTTGATGACATTCAGGAGATCAAGTGTAATACGACGACAGTTCTGATGGGCATTCCAGAAAAGGAGTTCCAAAATTGCTTTAAAAGGTGGACTAGGCACTGGCATCAGTGCACAGCTTCCCAAGGGGGATGCTTGGATAGTGGCCATAGTGATAGCAGTGAAGTGTGTAGCACTTCTTATAGGATGAGTTCATGAACTTAATCGTCAGACCTCGTGTGTGTGTGTGTGTGTGTGTGTGTGTGTGTGTGTGTGTGTGTAAACCCACACATATACACATTATGTTCATCTATTTGTGTCTAGATTTTACAACTTCAAGTGAAGGTTAGAAACTTTACTTCCTTTCAGATCCCTGAACCTTTTCTGCTTTTGATGATCATTGTCTTAAATATCAGGTGGTGTTACAATTTTTGTTTTAGTCATCAGATTTGATTTATAAAACTCATGAAAAGAAAGATAGTCTATTTTATGTGCATCTCTTTCTGCTCTTCCCAGTGTTCTTACTTCCTGAGCCTCCAAAATTTCTTCTTTTGTCATTTTCTTTCTGTTTGAAGAAATTCCTTTAGTTTTTCTTCATCTGAGAATGTCTTATTTTCCTTTCATTCCTGAAGGATAGTTCCCACAGACATGGTATTCATGGTTGACAGTTCTTTCAGGGCTTGAAAATTTCTGTGCCTTTTCTTCTCTGGCCTTAATGGTTTTAGATTAGAAGTTTCACTGTCATTCAAATTGGTCTTTCTCTGTAGGCAATGTGGTGTTTCTCTCTGGCTATTTTCAAGGTTTGTATTCTGTTTTCAGTTTTCAGACATTTAATTATTATATGTTGGTTTCTTTGAGTTTATCCAGTTTGAAGTTCACTTGAGCTTTTTGAATCTGTTGGTCTGTATCATTGCCAAGATTTTTAGCCATTATGCCCTTGAATACCCTTTTTGTCCTTACTCTCTTATTCTCCTTCTGTGAGTCCACTGATAGAAATTTTAGATCTTTTGCTCTTGTCCCACTCATCCCTGAGGTTCTACTCCTTTTTCCCAGTCTCTTTTCCCTCTGTTGTTCAGACTGGATAAATTCTATTGACATTTCCTCCGCAGATTATACCCTGTCGTATTCACTCTACTCTTGAGCTCTGCTGAAACATTTTTAATATGACTGCTTTAAAATCCTGGTTCTTGGTGTGCAGAAGATTCTTTTTTTTTTAATGTTGGACATCTTGGTTTTCTGTTAGCAGACTCTGGGCCCTAACTAGATCTCTTAGGATAGCAGGCAGTCACCACACATAGGCTTATCACACAGGGGCTGGCCTAATTATGTGGGCTGTGGTTTCCAATCACTACTTAATTTTCAGAGCCATGGGGTACTATTTTTCCCTGGTTGTTTTCTTAGATGCCACCAGGGCTCCCACTAGTCCCTTATGGTACTGCTTGGGGCAATGGATTATAGTTTCTCTAAGCAGGAATCTAGTGCCTCTAGATGGGAAAAGGGATTCTCTGCCAAGGAGTAAAAATAAATTTTCCGGACCAGGTTCTTAGTGTATTCGTTTCCCTTTGTTAGTGCTGCTCAGCCACTCAGTGTCTGTGGGTGGAGGATGGGACTTCCAGACCTAGAGGGGAGTTAGAGCCCTACCTGTTGCAGTGGGATCCCCCTTGCCGGTGCCTTCCAGGGTTTCTGGCTTGGGGAGAGGACTTTCAGCCCCAGTGAGGAATAAAGGCACTACCCCGACCACTTACTACTAGCAGGACTGTCCATCAAACCCCATTGCTGTTGCTGCTAAGCTTTCCTGCTGCTGACAGGACTCTCACTCAATCCAAGGGACAAACGAGTCTCCGTGAAACTACCTCCTATTGAAGTTGGGGGTCAGAAAATGCCAAGCCTGAGTCACCTTCTTCTTTTGGGTAGGGGAATCACAAAAGACGCTGATACTGTTTTCCCTCTTGTTCTGAGGTCTCTAGTCAGCTGCTTCTCTCGTTTCACCATGTAGATCTGTCCCTCAGCTTCCTTTGACATTATTTTCAGGGTGTAGTTGTACTTAACAGGGAGAAGCAAGTCCATACAATTTTACCTAGACCTGAAATCCCTGGATTGAGTTGATTTTTTTTTATGACACTAATAATCTCTGGTGTGTTTTTTAATTAGCTATAACTCTCTGTAGCATTATTTTAGTAATTATTTTAGGGGTTATAGTATAGTATACAAGGGCTGCCTGAAAAAAATCCAGCCATCAATGCCTCTATTTTCATATTAAATGACTGGATACTTTCCGGATAGCCCTCCAGTATCTTTAGCTTGTCAGAACCTATCCTGAAGTGACGTTAGGCCACTTCACATAGAGTGTGAGAATCACAACAGTATAGTTCCTTTCAGCCTTTAGGTTATTGTCGTCATAAATTTTATTTCTACATGTGATATATACTTCACAATCCATTGTTATTACTTTAAGCAGTTGATTGTCTTTTCAAGAGATTGAAAGAATAATAAGAAACACTTTATACTATCCACAAAGTCCCATTTCCTGGGTTCTTCATGTCTTCGTGTAGATATAGATCTCAATCTGGAATAACTTTTCTCTATTTAAAATACTTTCTTTAACATTTATTTTAGTGTTAATAATTTTTTCTCAGCTTTGTCTGTCTGAATAAGACTTTACGTGCCTTTACCTTTCAAAGATACTAGTTTCACTGCTGGAGACTTTAAGGTGACAGTTTGTGACTTTGAAAGCTTCAACAACGATCTTGTCCCATGGTCTACTCACTTGCCTTGTTTCTGGAGAAATGTCCTTTTCTCTGTTCTGCGTTTAATGCGTCCTTTCCCACTGCTGTTTTTAATAGATTCTCTGTATCATGATTTGATTATGATGTACCTTGGTATAGGTTTTTTCATATTTCTTGTTCTTAAAGTTTCTTGGGACTTATTTTTACTTTCCACCAAATTTGGAAATATTTTGGCCATTATTTCTTCAAATAATCTTTCTGTATTACCGTAATTATATAATATAGCTTTTAAAGTTGTTCTAGGGTTCACTGGTGTTCTCCTTTTTTTCTTCTTAATTCTGTTTTCTCTTTGTTCCATTTTACATAGTTTCTACTGCCATGTTTTCAAGCTCATTAATCATTTATTGTGCAACGTCTAATCAGTCATTAACCACATCCATGTATTTTTTACCTCAGACAGTGTAAGTTCCTCTCTAGAAGTTTGAATTTTTTAATATATTTTATATTTTATATGACTACACTTAGTATATTCTATCTTTTCTCTAGCCTTTTATCATATTAATTAGTTATAACAACTATTTTAATATTCTTCTCCACTAATTCTAATATCTGTGTCAATTTTGAGTCACTTTTGATTTTTATCCTCATTATGTGTTGTACGTCCCTGCTTTGTTTGTATGCCTGGTAATTTTTTATTTGATACCAGACATCGTGATTCTTACTTATTCAGTGATTAACATTTCTGCTTTCCTACAAATTTTCTTGAATTTTTTTCTGAGATGTGTTTGAATTGCTTAGAAACAGTTTGATTCCATTGGGTCTTATCTTTAAGCATTGTTAAACAAGACCAGTGGAGCATTATAGCTACAGAAAAATTTCCTCCTCAGTAAACCAGAAATTGTAAGGTTTTCTACTCTGACTGATAGGAGTGGGCATTCTTGTAACCCTAATTGAGCTCTTGGTATTTTTCATTTTAATTCTTTTGACTAGTTCTTCCTCAACCCTGAGTAGTTTCTCACACACATGCACTGATCACTATTCAGCTGAACACCCAGCAGATCTCTAGCGTTCTCTCTCTCTCTCTGCAGCTGCCTCCTCTCTGGTATTCTGTGCTGTGAAGTCTAACTGCATGTGCTCCCAGTTTCCCTCTCTTTAACTCAGAGGGACTACTAAGCTCCATGTGGCTTTCCTCCCTTGCATTATGGCTTGGAAACTTTCTCCACATAATAAGGTCTTTCATGAGACTCACCTTATTTCCTTTGTCTCAGTTGCCTGTCTTGTATTGCTTGGTGGCCTAATGGCCAACGTCTTCAGAACTTTTGTTTCACATATTCCTCTAGTCTTTTAGTTTTCCACGTGAAAGGGTAAATCTGGTCCCTGTGAATTTATCATCGCCTGAAATAAAAATTTTACTGTTACATTCTTTATGTAGAAAAGCGACTTATCTAGGTAAAAGAAAAAGGAATTAACAATACAGCAAATGTGGGAATATCGTTGAAGAGGCTATGTCCAGGCAAGACTGGGATGACGCAGTAAAGATGAAGAGAAGTGAATAGATTTGAGAGATATTTAGGAAGTAGAATCTACGTTATTTGATGACTGCAGCAAGGGCAGAGGAGCGAGAACGAAGTGTTAACATATGTCACTGGATGCAAGGTAACACTATTCACTGACATAGGGTGTCTCATCCAGCATGACACAGGCGTTGGGAACACCGTAAGGGCGATGTGAAGTGATGAAAGACAGTAGCCAGAAACATATTACAAATGGGGCCAAGGGGCTCCAGCCTCATGGACTGAGGACTGAGTGGGGCCAGCACACAGCTTTTATTGGATAGAATGAGGAAGTGAGGCGTATATGGGGAAGTAAAAACCTTCCTCTTTCTAAAGTCTGTGATTATCATGCCTCAAGGCTGTTTCCAAAAGTCCCCATTGTGTTCCAGCACATATTGTGCCTTCACACATATCCATAGCCCCAAGGAATGGCGTCATTGTTATTATATAAACATTCATTAATGGAGGGATTGGCTGAGATCATCCCAGCAGATCATGGAGGCAATGGTTGAGCTCATCCCATTAGATTTTAGACTAAACTATACATGGGAAGCAAGGCAGCCAGGGGGAAGGGATTAACCTCAGAGAGGGCGAGGGGCTGTGCCTCACCTCTGTAGAGCCCAAGCTCTCTCCTGATGGCCCCTATGTGACTGTGCCTGTCTTAGGTTGTTCCTCCCTTGAGGAATCTTACCCGTCATTGACTAACCAGCCACCCTCTGGGGCCATACAGGGTGATGTGAGGTGTACGAGTGAGGGAGGAACAGTACCCCTGAGAGAGGGCCAATTCTGTCTCCTAGACATTCCATGCCCCCGTGGGCTCCACGTTAGCTCCTGCCTTAGGATGTCATGGGGAATGTGTGAGGGGACAGACAGGTCTGCAGCTGTAAGGCAACAATAGGGAACTCTTGGAGGAGGAGGTAGTTTGAGGGAGATAAGTTTAATTTGGGGTATGTACAACTTAAGCTTGATGGGCAGCATGTTTATGAAGTGAGGAGTGACTTATTCAAAGGTAAGTTTAGGAGAAGAAATAGTAATAAAGAAAGTAGGTTATAAAAAACAGAAATAGAAGAAAAACATTGTGATCACAATTTTTTATGGTATGGTATTTTATGGATCATTACTTCTCTGGGTAAGGACATTTATTTGACACGTAGAAACATAGAAGTTTCACTGACCGATACTGAGTGCTTTTAACGTGTCAATAAAAAGTAAGAATGGCTTTAACTTCTGATTTTAGAATTAGACATGTCAAAAATTTCAATTAATAGGGTACATATTTCCTAATGAATTCCATGTGAGTTGTTATTTTTACATCATTGAAAATTCTTGATTCATACCATTAGGTTTTTTTGCCATAAGCTGCTACATCCTATTAAGAAAACACTGACCCCAAGTGTAGATGGCAGATTGATGTCCAGAGAGGTCAAAGCACTGAGTCAAACTGACAAAGCAAGGTACAAGAATTCACTTCAGCATTCAGAGAGGATGGGGGCTTGGTTGTAACACATCAAAGGGGAAAAAAAAGAGCCTCATATGAAAATTAAGAATTTTCAAATATGTAAAGATAATTATATGTGAGAAATGTATGATAAACTACTCCATTAATAATAATAAAACTAACATTCTTAATTCTAAAATCAGAAAGTGAAACCATTTTTATCTTTTATTGACATCTTAAAAGCAGACAGAATTATTTCCGGCTGAGTCTAAACGACCTGATTATGAGCCAACATCAGAAGTGCAGACAGTTTTAGGCAGCAACAGCAAACACTTGCTGAACTCCCCATCATGTTTAATATTGTGCTGAACTCTGAGATATAAGATCACAGTTTAAATACTTGTCTAACAAAACAGCATCAGGTTTAAAACATTGACCTTTATTTGTCTAAAACACACAGGACGTTCTCTCTCCTGTCAATGAGCACAGCTGTCAAATGCACTGTGTGCTGCCACTAAACACTGCGAAGCTTGCAAGTTGAGGCATGGATATTAAGTACATTTAATCAGCTGGGGAAGGTGAGAAGGAGCCTTACACTGACTAATTTCAGTAGTAACTGTAATTGACTCTTAATTATATTTAGTGTCTGGTAGATTCATTTAGTTGCTGATTGCAAGATATACTGGCAGATATTGAGCAGGTTACCTCTCTTTAGATTTTAAAAAGAAATCCATATTCTTAAACCATATTATTGTGAGTGTAAATTGGGGAAATATCTTTAGAGGGCAATTTGGCAATACCTATCAAAATTGAAATGTGCTCTATTCCTTTTGACCAAGCAATTTGAATCTGATCATTCATCACACAGATAAGCTCTCACGTGTATGTGCAAAGACGTATGGACAAAGATAGTCATTGCAGAATGGAGGGTCAGAGTAAAATATTGGAAACAGCCTAAATGTTCATCAATAAGGAAATGGTTGGATAAATTATGGTATTTTCATACAATGGGATAAAGTGCAGCTATAAAAACAAGAGAGTACTTCTATATATACTGCTTTGGAACATTTCCTGAGATATATGAGGAAAACAAAATACAGAACAATGCAAATACACTACTATTTGTGTAAAGGGGGAGTAGTGAGTGCAAATAATATACACACACGTGTATGTTTGTCTGAAAGGGATACATAAGAAATGAGTAATCGTGGTTGTCTCTAGAAAGACTTAAAAATGGGAAATCAAGGGGCAGGGGATAGGGAAAGGTTTACTTTTCATAGTTATCCTTTGTACGTTCTGAATATTTTACTATGTAATATATACACTATTCAAAAATTTAAAATCTATCAAATATTTAAAATTCTATCAAATTTCATGACAAATTTTGACATGGCTTCAGGAAAAATACTTGCTAGAAGATCGAGTAGAGGTACTAAAAAATGTATCAAATCCTGTTAAAAATGCATATAAAAAGGAAATTAGGAGTTTCTGATTATACTAATTAAGATGAAAAAGAAGTTAAAAAATATTGAAACAAAGAAGTTAGGATGCTTTCCTTGCAGGGCACATTAGCTTCAAATTCTGAGGGATAAATCATGACAGCTTTGCTGAACTGAAGACAAGCCTGAACATCACTTGGTTCCTCTCAGTCTCTCCTTCTCCTCTTAGGTAGCTCAGACCCTGTGGTTACTCAGTATTTATTAAGTTTTAGCAAGAAGATTTCTTTGATCAAAAAAAAAAAAAAAAGAGAGGGAATCATAAAAATGAGAGAAGACAACATTTGAAATGAAATTGTATGTGAAGAAAGGAGCGTCTTGAATGGGATAAAATAGTTTATTGAAATAAAAATACTAGAATGAAAATATTTTATTCGTCAAATTTTTATGTAATGAACTGTAAATAGGTATCTAGCAAAAGACCTTCATTTGCATTACTCATAAGTTCATGGAAGACTACAAATGATAAACAAACACATGTATTGAAATAGGTAATGGGTGTAGTTACCCCTGAGCAGCTCTACAAAGTGTTGTAGCCCTGAGAAAGAATGCCTATGACACTGTGAGTTAGTATTTCGTTGTAAATTTTTTTAAAGATATAAAATCTAAACTTACAGGCATTGGTTTTCATTGATAAATATCTGAAGTTTTGTTAACACCTCGCTTTCTGTCTTATAAAGCATTTGTTTAATGGTCCTGGTTCAAGACCTTAATGCATCAAGGGAGAATTTTTTTTTAATTGGACACGAAAAGCTGGTATTTTGTTTTTCCTTTTTGGCCAATTTTAACAGTTGTAAGCTGGTGGGCTGAAAAGCTTAATGAGGACAGTAGCCATCAATTAAAGGAGCAAATCAGCAGGTTGATGACGTACTTCAAACATCAAATTGGCTTGGTCATGAACTGTTAGTGAGAAAAGTCACTTCCCAGTTTAACAATTGCCCTCATCAAAGTTCAATCATATTCCCCAGGTTGTTGGATGTTTTCTTGGACACATCCATTCTGGTTGAACTTAACTGACTCTAAATACAACTTACAAGAAGATTAAAAGCATATGTTCCCTAGCACTCACAGGTGGGTACATTTTGAAGAACTGAACTGATGCCAAAGACTAACCCCAATTTCTGTGGAAGAAACACAAAGAGAGAAGAAAAAGAAAAGCAAGAGATAGTGAAAAGAGAGTATACATCATGGAAGAAAAAGTTAATTTTTTTCTAGATGAACAACCTCCTTGCCTTCCTGCCAACCTCACAGATCTGACCAGGATTGCTTCTCTCTACACCACAGACTCAAGGCCCGCTTCCACTTACCTAGTAAAAACCATTTTCTTCCACTTTCCACTCCATTTGAATATGTCCCAGACATTCTGCCCTAATCTTGAACAATTTTTCTCACCTCATCTTGTAGTCATTTATCGTGCATTTCCATACACATGGGCTGTAAGACGGGAGATGAGTAACTCATGATCCATCATCAAGCTCACAGTGGAGTGAATGTTTATAGCTTTTGACTCTGAAGCTTGAGCTCAACAAAACAGAACAGACTTCAACATAATCTATCTTTACACAAAGTTCCTACCTGTTCTGAGAACTGGCTTAGACTAGCTGCTCCACTGAAGTCTCTCTTCCCATTCAGTTATGATTATTTCTATTTACAGATTTTTGGCCACCCAAACAGTGGGGATTTGTCAGTGGTATTGCTCCTTGTGATTCAGCTAGGAAATTCTTCATCTGTGAGGTGGAGAGTTAGAGATGATCTTGAAAAACTCTCAGCCCTATAGTTTTATAAATCTATAACTCTGCATAGTGGGTAAGCAAAAATCAGTGTGGAGCCTTAGTAAATTAATCATTCATTGATTCTGCAAAACATTTATGGAATGTTTACTATATGTCAGATGCTGTACAAGGCCCTAAGGATAAAAATGTGAACAAGAAATAGATCCTTCATTAAAATTGGAAACACAGTTGAACTTGAGTGGAGTGTGGAATGGAAGTAAGGGGTAGAAAAAGCAGGTTACAAAAGCAAACAATTGACTAAAATAGGGGCACCCATTGATTGCTATAGTGGAGATATTCCTTTGATGGTGGAGTAGCACAAAGGAAGGACATTTGAGACCCAGTGTCAAAGAAGATTTCTGAGAGCAGATTTCTGGATCCTAAGAAGAATCATGTAGGACACATGTAAGTCTCTATCAAGGCAGGGAGACAGGTAACAGAGCATTTAAAAGGGTGTGCTACTCCAGAGAAAACAGAACAATGGAAGCTGTTTGTTCTCTGCTTTGCCCCAGTTTTAACACAAGGTCTGCTGTATTTGTGTTTTCAATGGATATTTGTCGAATGAATAAAAATATGGTGAATAATGTCATTGTTTCATCTATCTATACCATACAGCGGGGGAAAGGGGGATGACAAAGGATGAGATTTTAATAGTAGGAAAGTCATAAAGAGACTGCTATGTCTCTTGGAAAGGAGTTTGTAGTGTTTTCTACAGGCAACAAAAAGTGATGAAGAATTATCTGCAGAAACAGACATAGAAACACTCATCATCATTTTTCCTCAGTGTTAAATGCCATATGTGTCAGTGTCTGCTCCTGAATCAGTCTTCAAGAGCACATGTGAGAGCACCTGGATACAGCCCTTGAGCACAATAGTGCTGGCACATCCGTCTTTGATGGAAGCTTTCCAGAAAAAGTTCAAAAGAATGACGACCAGATTGTACAAGTTGGTACTAACAGAGTGCGAACATATTCTTGATACAATCCTCATACCTTGAGAAAGGGCAGGAGTTGGATCTGAGGTTTTACCTTGATACAAGAATAAATTACCTTACTCATGTGTGGTGGATGTTTATAGAAAGCACAAGTTTATAGAAAGCACAAGGGTCAGACGCAATAGACTTTATTACTCACAGCACAGCAAGCAGGGTCAGCATCACATGTTTTCGCTGGTCTCCTTGTCCCCCTAAATCCCAGGAGTATGAAGCTATGTGGACCCTGATGGATATTGTGCACACAGCCTGTCTATATTACAGCTGAGGAACATCGAGCTTGGAGACCCCACTGCTTTTAAATAGTAATTAAACCTGTCTACTCTTGGTCTGAGGAGAGATGTGGCATTATGTCTAATGGTTGCCAACCTCAAACACAACCCTGAGGACTGGCCCAGGTCAGGAGCCACCAGAGCCTTATACCCAACAGCAAGTAAAGGAGCTCAAGAGACCCATGAATAGCTTTCTTTCTCAATCAAGTGCATAATCCTATAAAATATACCTGGGGGGGGAATGAAAACCACATAATTACTATTAGTATTTTGGGTTTTTATTATGCCATCCTCTATATGCCATTCTAGAATGCTCCTCTCTTCAATGACAGGCTAAACTAGAATCAGAATCCCAGGCTAAACTTGAGGGAGCAGTGCTGTGCTAGGGCTTTATACAAATCATCTCATTTAATCTCTACAACCCCATATGCTGAATTCTATTCATTTTCATTCTCATTTTACAGCTGAAGTAAGTGAGGTACAGAAAAGTTAAGTGCTTGTTTAAGGTCACTCATCTAACAAAGCTGGATTTGTAATGCAGATATGATACACTTCAGAGCCCATTCATTACTGAGAAAATGTTTCTAGAATACCAAATTATTACTTCAGGACCTGTAAGCACGTGATTATAGTTGTATTAATTCAAATGCATTTAATGCACTAATAAAACTGCTCCCTTTTAGGCAACTAAGATTGTATGGGAAATACTCATGCATTTGCCTCACAGGAATCAAAAGGCAGGTTCTCACATTGGAGAGTTCTGATAAGTCTGTCAACATAAGAAGCTTCCAGACCTGTAGAGAATTATTTTAAGAATTCATTTGAACCAAACAGAATATATGCCTGGAAGCAAGAGCTCAACAGAATGACAAAAAATGCTCTGGAGAATAACAGTTGGCAGTTTCTTGAATGCATTTGAGATTAAGGAAGGAACATAAGGAAGATTACACGAAGGTATGAGAAAGCAAGGCAGGGATTGAATTATAGGACAGTTAAGATTATGTGCTCTCATGAGAGTGGTGATGCTTTAGAAGGAGGGGTCTGAAAGGAGACATTTCAAAGGTATGTAAACCTAGATGCACAGAAACAATGGACAGGACTTGCTTAAGGCAAAGATCAACCTTTTACTAAAAAGTTATATGCTTTTGGGAGTGACTACCCACCGTGACCTGCTCAGTTAAGAATTTATGGTCAGATCACCCTGTGGGGTTACTCTCCACAGAACACTGTTTTTGTCCACAAGTTGAATAGAGATTCTCAGAGTTGGATAGGTGAGAGCCAAGAGCAGATGAGAAATGAACAAGGAGGGTTTTCATCGTTGTTTTCTCAGTCTAAGAATAAAAGTTGTTAGAGGCTAAATTCAAGGAATCAATTTAGTGTATCTCGTGAGGATAAATAGTTTGCCATCCCAAAATATGCCTCTTTGGGATATTGATTACTTTAAGTTGGCTATTCTTAAGAAACAAAAGACAGGAAAAAAAGAAAAACTTTGGCTTTCCTCTTTAATGCCTGAAAGAGTTTAAAATAGAAGATATGCTCCAGAAAGAGCGCT
This sequence comes from Lyroderma lyra, assembly GCA_004026885.1. Classification (NCBI taxonomy): domain Eukaryota; kingdom Metazoa; phylum Chordata; class Mammalia; order Chiroptera; family Megadermatidae; genus Lyroderma; species Lyroderma lyra. The sequence continues at coordinate 82,973 of PVJL010000194.1, read as the reverse complement.
ATCCTCATAGTTAGCTATAGGTTAATCCAACTTATCCAACCTGTAGCCCATAGGTGACATGTGGCCCAGGACGGCTTTGAATGCAGCCCAACACAAATTCGTAAACTTTCTTAAAACATTATGAGATTTTTGCCACTTTTTTTTTTTTTAGCTCATCAATTATTGTTAGTGTTAGTGTAATTTATGTGTGGCACAAGACAATTTTTCTTCTTCCAGTGTGGCCCAGGGAAGCCAAAAGGTTGCACAGACACCCCTGGACTGAGCTAGTGTATAATACAGGCAGGTAGGAACCTAGCAAGACCCATTTAATCAAAGTCCTCTTTGTTTCAAGATGGCCAGCCAACATTTATTTACCAAACATTAACTCTGCATATCTCCTTGTAAATTGAGTTACATCCCTTTGAAGTCCTACACTGCTACTTCCCACTTCTTAGTCCAGAATGACACATAGATCTCATTTTGCCATACTGTCTTTGGAATTTTCACACTTGTGAATCCGCCATGCACATGTAGTAAAACTTTATTTTTCTCCTGTTAATATGTTTCATGCCAATTTGATTATTAGTACAGCAAGAAAAACTTAGAAAGGTAGGAGAAAATTAATTGTTCTTCCCCTATACTCACAATAAGGATGTGCCCAGACCAGAGGCAGGACTTGCTGTCTAAGCCTACCAGTGAGTGTGGGGCCTGGCCTGAGTCTCTGGGCTTCTTATGAGACAGGAGACATTTCTCAAATGACTGTCCATGGAATCACATAGAATGGGAATCAGATTAGCTCTCAGTAAACAGACTTGGCATTGAGATGGATGAGTAGCAGCTTAGTGCTTCACTCTTAGAAGGATGAGGTATGGGTGTTTATATAAGGACCTCAGGGATAGCAACAGAGTAAGAGGGTAGAAAATGCACCTTGAAGGGGTTCAGAATCCATTTATCCAGGTGTCTATCCAAGGGCAGTCTTGCCCCACTCCCAGTGTGTAGAACAAATCCAGAAACACCACACTTGGAAAATTAGAAATACCCAAAACAGGAAAACATCAATGAATGAGGAGCCGGAGAATGACAGACTTTAGACAACTGAGACTACTTGCCGAGGTTTCTAGTTTCTACACCCAATCTACACATTTATCATGAAGCGTATCTTTAATAAGATCTTATATCACTGCACTTAAGAAGATATACAAGGTATGTGCCCTGGAGGAGAACGGCAGGCACTGTCCACGTACCTACAAGTACTTAAAGAGGTTATGCTCAGTGACAAGGAGACGATTTCAACTAAAGACATCTTCTCAAGAGTGCAATTAAAACCCTTTTCTGTAAATACACATAGAGTTGTTTAGGCATTGAGACACATCAGAGTCAAAAACAACACTCACTTACCTGCGTATATCCAATCACGTGAAGTCTCTAGAAAGAATTTCCTCGTCCTAGGGAAGTCATTGTGCTCTCGTATCACTTCTTTATCACCCCATCATAATTGAACATTTCTTTTCTGAATGTTTGAGTCAATCTGCTTTATAGTTCTTTGATGTTTTTAGGCAGAGGTCACTGACAATATTCAATGACTTTATAAGTAATATTTTAATATACAGGAAACAAAGCTAGAGCATGAAGTCACACAGGTCTTTGGGGAAATTTTTTAGCTGCTTTCTTTTCTTTCTTTTTACATTTTGTAACATGAGACATAGATTAGGTTCTTAGTTTCAAGTATTCAGGGCCAAGATAAAACATAAGGACCTTTCCTGGTCTTTATTTTAATTCATTGCCATTAATGGATAATACTTTAGGATTAAGAATCAGTAAGTTATATCATTTACACCTCAGGAAAACTTTTTTATAATTGAGAGGAGTCTTACTGTATGGACACTACATTTTCTAAGAGTCTATTTTCACATGTACATGTTAATGAAATAAAACAATAGTTGGGTAACACACCGCAGGACAGCTCAAAGGAAAATTATAAACAGTAACAGAGCACAGGAATTTACGACCAGGGGCTGTCACCTTACTATTAGTCATAGACATTGCTGCCTACCATAGGATCTACTTAAAGTACTTCATTCCAAATTCCAAATTGTGATTAGCCAATTATTTATCACCTGGTTCAGGGATTATAAGTAAAGAAGCTTTGGATGATTAAATAATGCTTGGAACTTCTGCCTCAAAATTTTACTCTTTATTATTAAAAGGAGAGAGAGAGAGAGAAATACCTTAAATAACAACAGGGATAAAACTCAGAAGATGTGAATGACTGTCTCTTCCAAGTCAAATCACTTAATTTGGTGTTATGTGCTATGTTAACTTCAGTTTCCCTACAGAAAAGTGAGTTTAATGGAAGGTTCATCTGACATTTCTTCTCTCAGTGCTCTGAGTTTTTTCACTTGCCATTTCTCTTTGACAAATTAATGCACACCACTGCTTGCTGAGCACACATACAGCCAACTGCTTCAGCAGAAGTTGCCTTTTGCTGAATTCAACAGATTGAACCAGCTATAACCATTAGAGAAGACAGGTTGGCCTTGGATTCTGGAGATGGGCATCTAGTCTCGGCTCCTCTACCAGCTTGCTGTGTGACCTTGAAAACGTCTCCACCTCCCTGAGGCCTGTTTCTTCCTATGTAATATAAGGGGTTGCACAGGATGATCTCAAGGATCCCCAGTCCTAACATTATAGTCTGTGGTTACAGGAAAAAAAAAAAAAAAAAAAAAAAAAAAACCATACCTATAATGAGAAGAGAGAACAAAGATGAGAAAAAGTGGCCTTAAAGAAAACTAATTCAAGCTAAAAATCCAGGCCAGCAATTTGATCCAAAAAAATAAAAAAGAAAAGGCAGATGGCAGGATTGCAGGAGCCTGGTTTTCAGTTTCACAGTTTGCACCTCAGACCTTGGAAAGCCAGCATCTCAGGTATTTTCTTCATTTTGGTGACTGTGACTCCAAATCAGCCTTAATACCCATCAGGGACTCACTGCACCCTTAGCCAGGGGGCCCTCTAGGACACACTCTTTCTTCCCAAGTTCCTTTTCTTTCATATTGATGTATTCATAGCATGAAGGGTGAATGGGCTAGAAAGAATGAAGAGAATTTATAGATATGCAGCAACAAAATACTGGGGGTGAAGGCAAGCGCACGTCACGAAGGAATCCAAAGCAGTTTGAGCAGAGCGATGTCTCCGAAGCAGACTACAGGACGCCCCACATCTCCAATGAGTACATCTCAGAAAATACCAGGAAAAGAATAAGAGCGGGTGCTGTAAGCAGAGAGCTGGCTCAGGCATTCCCAACAACGATCGAATAAACCAAGAAATTCTAAAAATGCCGAAATCTAGAAGGGGCTATATTATCAATTCCCAGGGGAAGACACTGATGTCCTGTGTCTTCCGGCATTATTCAAATCCAAGCGAGTCAGGGCATCAGAAATCATAGCAGAGGGAATACTGGCCACGATCAGATGACCAGGCTGCATGACCAAACAAGTCTTTGCTCACTTGTCTATTTTAGTGCATGGATGAAAGCCATAGCCAGGGCCCTAGGGCTCCATGAACAAGAATAACATTGGTTAAATTATTCCAGTTGCTAGCAATTGGTCCTTCATTTATGGGTGATTAATTGCTGGTTGGGGCAAATGGTATCATGGACTAGTAGTGTGTTTTACCTGCTGGAACCCAAGTTCTTCATTGCCCTAAAAGGAAACTGCTTCTTAACAATAAACATGCATTGCATAAAAGCATTTGGTTTCTTGTGGGATTTTTAGGTTGACAAGGAGGTATGTTTGGGGCAAGGAGACATTCTGTGCATCTAGCTACCCATAAGACTATAACAAGATTTTTTTCTGCCCTAGATAACATCAGGAGAATATTCTGACAAAGACCACAGCCCTTCAGTCCAGCTGGAGATGGTGACAGTCTGGACAGAGCAGCCCAAGCTTGCTCCATGGTAAACAGCACCTGCGAGTGCCCTGCTGCAAAAGGACACGAGGAGTTTCATTTGTGGCATCAAAGAACCAGCGATGTATGCTGGAGCTCATCCAAATGTATTCCTATTTCTCCCAGAGGACAGTACCCTGTGACAGGACAGTGTCTGCTTTTAGACACAGGGAACTCCCATGGCAATATAAAACAGGCTTGCAAGTGAACTCAGCTCTGAAACCCAAGCACCCGAGCAAACAGTTACCAAAGCGAAACAACGAAAGTGTCAGCCTCAGGTCACGTGCTCCCCACTTCCCAGAATGGATTTTTCTGCTGCTGCTGCTGTGAAACAAGTTAGTTTAGTTAACAAGAATTCTAGAGTCATTTTTCCTGCAGGTTCTGACCAAACTCCACCTGATGAAGTTCTTAAATTCTAACCACCTTTCTACAAGAATGGTGTGTCTTCCAGGATAAAAGTCTCTTCTAACCTAATGAAAGGTTATAGGAGACTGTAAAAAAAAAATAGTTCTCTTCCTAAACATCCAAACTTTTTGCTCAGTAATAAAACAAAATGAAACAAAAATATCAGATTGGCTACTTAAAGTCATGCCTGGGTTCATTAGAGTTTCAATATCATACCTACTGCTGAGCTGATGACAGGTGGGTATTTTGCAGAAATCAGTGGATCCAATTAGCACCAGGGGTCCACAAGTCAAGCACTTCCAGGCTACAAATTATTGGTGACATTTCTAAACACAGATTGACAGCTGAAGCAAGGACAGCTTTCTCTAGACCTTTGGAACATTATTAGGGAACAAATACCCTACCCAACTTTTCTAATCTACTATATAAAAAAGAGGATCCCAAGAATGTTGTTGCCACACTGACACGTATATTCAGGAGACTAGTACAGTAAACTCTCAGTTAACAGGCACCCAGACCAGATAAATGTACTATTATTTCTTCAATTTTTTCGCCGATGGCTTGGGAGTGCCTATTGCTTGAGTTCCAGTTAATGGAGAGTCTACTGTGTATGCTTACTCTAACAAACCTCAGACTTGTTAGTGATGTTTTCATTTTACACTTTTAGGAATGTGCATATCCAGGCACAAAGACTGTGTAAACTTCATTATTGTGATAAAATGATGTGATTGTTGATAATAGAGTCACTTCTACACTCGCTTCTCCCTGTAAAATTTTGGACACCAGCCTTGCAATAAGGTAGGGAGAGTCCACTTCTGTTTCTAGCTGGTCGTTCCTCAAACTATCTCCATCAAATAATAGTGTCCTCCAAGTGGGTCAAAATATTCCACAAGTAAAATCCAATAACGTTAGACACAAACAATTCCTAGGAAAAAGTTGGAGTCACTTATTGTCAAGTATGTTTTCTTGAATCCTAGGTGCTCTCTCCCCATCTGTCCCTTAGAATACATGGGCGGATGATGAAATGAATGTACAAACAAGCAAATAGTCAGAGGGAAACTCAGGAATAGCTGATCCAATAATTCAACAGCTTATGTCTTTGCCCAGGTATGTGTGCTCATGACTGTAGTTTTATATCACCAAAATATATCACAAGAGGGGGATGTCTCTAACCACAGCTCAATGAACTGTGTCAAATATGTGTCTACAGAGAATGAAATATTTTTTCATGCAATATTATTTTATATTAATTTTAGGTGTACAGTATAGTGGTTAGACATTCATATAACTTAAGGAGTGATCCCGCTGACTAGTCTAATACCCACCTGGCACTAAACTGTTTCACAGCATTGTTACTAGCTGGTCCTTTTTTTTTTTTAACTTTTATATAATTTTGTAAACATCTCCTGGTTGGTAAACATAACCACACCCAGTAAAAAAACCATCGGTTTTTATTTTTAAAAATTACTTTCATATGCTCACTTCAGCAGCACATATACTAAAAATTACTTTCAGATTATTAAAATACCTTTCACTAAAAATCAGTGAGAACTGATGTTCAAAATGGAAAAATGTAATATTCCTAATTTGTCACTACATTATCGTAACATCTATGAATCATGTTTAGAAGTAAAAAACATATTTCTGTAAAAAAAATATGTGTGTGTGTGTGTGTGTGTGTGTGTGTGTGTGTGTGTCTGCCTTTATAGAAGGAAAGGTGCAACACATACTCTATCTACCCATCAAAGATTATAACTTTTAACTCATTGCATCTCTGTAGTGAGCAGAGCTCAGCTGAGAAAAACAAGACTGAAAGCTATGTATTCCATCCTTCTCTCAATGATCTAAAACAGGGCAAACTTTATCTGTAAAGGACCAACTAGTAACTATTTTAGGCTGTGGGCCATGTGGTCTCTGTCACAACTCTGGAACTCTGTGTTGTAACACAAAACAGGCATAGAAAGTATGTGAATAAATGAATATGAAGTGTTCCAATAAAAATTTATTTGTGGACACTGAAATTTGAATTTTACGTACTTTTTCCATGTAGAAATATTATTTTTTTTCAACCACTTATAAATACAAACAAATTCACATGTGACCCGCAGGCTATAGTTTGTGAACCACCTGTTGAAGTCTAGCTGCTTTAAAATGCATCCTTGATCATTGGAGAGTCTTCCTGACTCCCTCATTTTGGTCCTTGGCTAGATTACTTTTAGTATCAAGTGACACAAAGGGAAGTGTAAGAAACAGCAGATGAACTTCCCACTTGGGTTTGCTGTGAAGACGCCACCCAGAGCAGCATACATCATCATCTTACAGTGGGGGTGATGTCCCTGAGGTCCTTCCTGATCACAGGAATGGTTGTACTCCTTCTGGACAAGTGGCTTAGCAAAGAACCAGAACACAGATAACATTTTTCTCTGCTTGAGCTGGTAGGAAGTTCACAGGCCAATTTACTCAGATCTAGCAAGCATATTGGATTGCATACCACATATTTTGTATGAATATATCCCACTGTTATTTTCTTTTTCTAACCAATGTTTCTTTTTATAATGTGTTCTTCACTTTTGAAATATTATTGTATTGTATGGATTTTGGTAATTAGCCCAATAAGGCAGAAAGCAAATAAAATAATACATATAAAATATACACATTATACTCACGTCTCTGTATTTAAAATTGTTGGTAATTTATTAATCAAAACTGATTTGTCATAATGTTCCCAAAAAGTGTCTCATGACCTCCAGGTGTGTAACCAGGGAGACGAGTGGTTTTCTGACTTATCGTCATGGCTAAAGAATCTTTGCCTTGAAGGAAATCTTAGACACAAGTCTAATAATGCAACAGACACAATGTGGAGTTGCTCTAAGTGAACTGAGAACAAGGGCCCAGGACAAGGGCTTACAGGGGCCACTTAGAAGACAGGCATTAGGCACACTTATTAGAATGACAGGTGTCTGGGCTCTACCTAGGACCTCTGATCTTCCTCTCTCAGGCATGGAGCATGATAATTGGCATTTTAAATAAGGTTTGCGGGGAATTCTTTGAAATCCTGAAAGTTGAGCGACATCACCCAAGAGCTCTGCTAAGGATCATTTGAAAAACATTGTTCTAGGTGGTAACACCAATGTAAAGCACATGGTGGGGTTAAGCAAAGGGAGCTCTCTGGGCAACGTGCGCAGGCTCTTGGTATAAAGGCGGAGAAACATGGTGAGGGCCATGGCCTCCAAAGCCAGTGTGTTGGGGTTTAAATCTTGGTTCTACAGGTTACTGGCTGTGAAACATTGGGCAACTCACTTACCTCTACCCAAGTACCTTCTTCATAATCTGTACCTACTTGCAAACTAAGGATGCTGGTTACAATAGACTTGTTGGGAAGGTTTTGTGCCTGTAAGGTTTTTAGAACAATCCCTGATGCTTTCTCTTATTTCCATCCACCTCGTATCAGACACTTTCTACTGCATTTCCTAATGTCTCCTCCTACTTCTTCCTCTCTGCCCATTTCTCTTTCTTCCCTATTTTTCAGGATTTGCCCTCTTTGATACCAAAAGTCAACATAGTAGAACTGAGATGGAGAAAGAGAAATTACATCTTTACTGTTGAAGGTGTGAGAATCGAGTTGCAAAGATTAGAAGGAGGCTTAGGAGGGGGAAAACCCTTGTTGGCTTCGTTGCCTGGAAGCCGTGGAGAAAATCCCATGAAATAGCAATATGCAGACAGGGCTTAGCCGTAGGCACTTCCACTTCCACAGTGGATCGGGCAAAATTCTGGTGGTATACCTGCAGGCTGACAGCAATTTTCTGATGTCCAGCTTGAGTCCAGCCACATCCCCACTGCCCCCAACAACACAGCAGTCACAGTGCTGACATTACCAGGAGGAGGTACATACAAAGTACATCATCATTTAATGCAAATATACGTGAAGTAGAGTAAGTACTACTTATTCTATCAGCAGCCATTCATTTCAAAAGCCTCTAATCACATATACTTGTAGCACCTTAAGGAAACACTGCAATATTTACTTAGTAGTAGACTACTGTGTGTATATTTTAATACATGTGGGTGAGGGGCGCTATTGTCCCAAGGTGATGAAAATTGGTTCTTGGGAGGCAAACTTAATATTACAATAGTTTGTGGTTATGCAAAGGGCTGTAGACATAAACAGATATACAATATATCTGAGGTAATAAAATTTCATGTGGAAAGGGAGCAGTTATGGGAAAAAAATGTCTAAAAAGTCTCAGGGGTGAGGGAGAATATTAATGAAAAAAAGGTTGAGAAATACTGTTTGAGTGGATTAGCTGATGCAAAGTTGCTGGAACAATCAACAGTTTAATGTTTCTTTGGGGACGAGTGGGTCAGGGAGGGGAGAAAGGGGAGGGGGTGGGGGGGGAAGCTAAATATAAGGTGATGGAAAGAGAAGTCACATTAGGTGGTGAACTTATTATACAACAAGTTGACAATGCACTGTAGAATTGTATGCCTGAAACCTATGTAATCCTTGCTAACAGATGTCACCCCAAAAAGTCTAACAATAAAAATGGAAAAAAACAAACAAAAAACAAAAACAAACAAACAAACAAAAAACAAAGTTGGTGGAAGAAAAAAGCTCAGAATGCTCAAGAAAAAGAGATTTTAAGGCCAAGCCTTTAAAATAATCCTGATGCCCATTAAAAGATCTGACAGGGCCGGCCTCAGAGCTTCTGGAAGATATCATAATTGGCAAAAGTTTTAAGATTTGCTGTAGGACGGGGTTCAATTAAACCACTGCATAGCAAAGTGCACTCCATTGTGTTCTCAGTCAGATCACAGCCTGGGTCTAAACAGCCTTATCAGTGGAAACTGAGGAATCATTTTTTAAAAGGGAGAAATCCACTCTATAGTCTTGAATTAAAAATTACACCCCATGAATTCTAAACTATAACAATAGCTACAATAAAGTGATGGAGATGCCCAAATTCATCTAATCACACATTCCGTCTGGCCTATTCAAGCACACACACTACACAATAGAATGAGCTATAGCCTTCCCTCTCTCTGTTATCTGTAAACAGAAAAGAATGTATGAAAGATTGTGATCGAGTTCTGTTGTAAACACTCATATTTTCACAAAATGTAGATTACATTATAAAGAGGAGATCAGCTTAAAATTTAGTTTATTAAACCAGGGTAGAAAAGAAAACCAGAAGTTTAAAAGAGCAATATTAATATTCTGTTCAAATCATCTCACTTGTATCCTGATTTCTGTTTTGAAGGGCACCATAAGACAGCTTGATTTTTATTGCAATGAAGAAACATAAAACGACTCCTTTCCATTAATCAAAAGGAACCGTAAAAACAGGTTTTGCTAAAAGCTAACACTGACAAGTCCAAATGGAAAGTTTGATTTTGTGAAAAGATAAAGAATAGCTTTAGAAATATTGCAATCAGTTCTGAAAAACTTAATTTTTTTTCTTCCATAGCTCTTCTGCTATTGTGATCTTCAATCCCAAATGCTTCTTTAAGTGATTTTATTCATCCCACAGAAGAAAATGAACTATTTAGCTCCACACTTAATGGCATTTCAGCATACGCATTAAGCCCAGACTCCAACAGGCCCTGATCAATACATTTGGTTATGAACCAGAGGCCCTTCTCACAGTCAGAGATCCTCACTAAGATAAAGGACTGAGAGCTGTCACTGATTTATGCTCTCTCAGCAGTATCCTGACAAGCAGTACCCCAGGAAGCAGAGTGGAAAGCCATATGAAGGCAATCAACCGGTCCTTGCAAAAATGCTGACCAGCGCGGACCAGGAATCGCACCTAAAAGTCAACAGGCCTGAGCCCTGGGGTAACACACAGGGCTTTGTGTGAATCTGGACTCTGTCTACATCTAGTCAAGGCAGTTCTGCGAACCCCAGGGGCTCTGTGGGACTCAGACTGAGGACCCTGCTCCGGAGGTGGGGTCATGGAAGTGCTAATCAAGTAGGCTGCTGTCCTTGCACCACTTAGTCACACCCCATAGCCTGCTTTTGACTGGCAGCTGTGATTAGAAGAATCACCGCAGTTACATCCTCTCCGAGCATCTGGGCCTCATCTACGATACCCTGCAGACCCAAACCCAGCAGAACAAGTGGCAACAGAGAATTATCAGTGGCGGAATCCTTATCACAGGCAGCTCGCTAATGGGGCTGCTGCTTAAGACTCAGATTTACTTCGCTAGACAGGTATGTAATAATGCAGAAACAGTTGCTTTTTCTGAATGGAAAAGTGAAACAGCCTTTACAAATATTGCCCGGTTTCGCTGGAGAACTTTGAAGCTCATTAAAAGTTTTGAGTGTAGCCATAGCAGACCAAGCAGATACGTAGCAAGCAATAGTAAAAAGACAGTAAGAGAAAAGTCAGTAACATTTTAGCCAGGCTGACCATTTTAAAAGGGACAGAAGGCAACAGGACCGTCCCATTTCAAATGGTACATCTGGTCAGCCTAGTCTCACTGGGTTAAATTCAAGGTGTCAGTAGGCTGAGCATACGCACTGTTTAAAGTGGGACAGTACCATTGTTTTCTGTCCCATTTAAAATGATACATCTAGTCAGCCTAATTCTACCAGCCGGTCATGGACGAGCCACACAGGCCCACAGAGTGAAGGAATCTGAGAGCCTGGAATAATACTTCTGTAGCTTCTGAACAGAAACCACAGAGAATTAAAGAAAAAAATCTGCGTGTATGTGCAATACTTCATAGAGATAATTGGAACAAATAAGTAAAAGATTCAAAACCTTTAAATTAATGCTTGGCTATTAAACAGAAATAAAATAATCAAAGGGCAAAACACATTTCTAGAAAAGGCTGACATAAAAATTCAACATTTTAGTTCAAATGAATCCATTTGAACGAACTGCACATCACATGAAGTGAAATGATTACACACTCTCTCTGCTCATCAGTTGTTAATGTAAGGACAGGAAACTTGTATTTTATCTAAGCAATTTAGTTACCAAAGAACAGGCCCTTTTGCAGTGCAGTGTCCAGGTTCTTGGTGTCCTGAAGAAAGATTTGAGTGAGACATAAAAATACAATGGTGAAAGAGACGTTTATTAGAAGCAGAAGTACACTCCCAAGCAGCAGGAGTGGGCCTGAGCACAAGAGTGGCTCAAGGGTCCTGAATGACAGGACTTTGATAGTTTCGTTCTCTTTAGTTGTAAGGGCTTAACCTATCTGGATGTGGGACCTTTTGACTGGCATCTTTGATTGACAGAAGGAATTACGTGTTAGCTAAATTTTAACTGTAAGTTCCTCCTGTGGTGGCCTAGTTTAGGGTGGGGATTACTGGTAAGAGAGCAGTATCAAGGTGGTGACTATTCCAGCAAGGCAGTTCCAATGGGAGGGGTCCCAAGATGCCCCCCTAGTCCATCTGCCTATCCCACTTTTCTTTTGAGAGGTGTGATCCCTATAAATGTCTATGGGAAGCTGAGGGGCTGGAGGTCTCATCTTCTGTATCTGCTTCCTGCTGAATGTGGCCATTGTCCCTGCTTATCAGGAATTCACAGGAACTCTCACCCTATCTGATCTAGAAGGGGAAGGGGTATCAATATCCACCTGGGAGACTGTGTTGACTTCTTTGGTCAGGAGGAGTTGATAACCTTGCTGGGGTGTCACTTGTATCTTGATGTCCCCTAGATGAAGAGAAATAGATTCAGTTAATAGATTTAAAAGTATTGGACCAGAAAGCAGGTCTCAAAGTCATTGATGTAGGCTAGCTAAGTGATGCAAAGTCTGTTCAGCCCCACAAGGCCTGTGGTCTCTTGCTTACCTGGTCATTCAAGTAATGTCCTCTACCCAGGAGCTGGGTCCAGAACAGCCTGGGAAGAATGCTTGGCCACCATGATTACAATCCACAGGCTGGGGGACATGAATCACAAGTTTCATGGCAATTATCTAAAGCAGGAGGTAGGAAGGAGACATTCCATGATTCAGACTGGGAGCAATCTATTGTTTAAGGCTAGAGACCAAGGAAAAACTGAGTGAGATGGTGATTAAGTTTAGGGACTAGAAAAAAGGTAAAGCTGGGGAGCTAGGGAACTAGGGAGAAGGGGACCCAAAGCTTCTATAATGAGGAGTTCTTTCATTTGGCCCATATCAATTTCATACAGTATAAATTCTCAGGAAAAAATTCCATTTAAATCACGTAATGCATGGGACAGCATCTTGCACACAGTAGGCAATTGATCAAAGTTGGTCTCCTTCCTAATATTTGATAGGTCAACTTGCTTTTTTTAGAGGATGTCCACGTAGCACAGACATAAGCACTGTTCTGTTAAAACAAAAAACAAAACAAACAAAAAAAGACCAATAAGAAAATCTTCCTTTGTTTTCTCAGAAGACGCGTGTTTATTTCAACACACTGGCTTAAACATTGGCCTCTCCAGCTTTGAGGTGAATTGTGATGAGAAACATTATTCATTTGTTGCTGTTTCAGGTAATCCTTTTGACATGATATTTCACAGAATTTTTCTTTTCCTTTTCTTGTTTTGTTTTGGTTTTGTTGTTAATAACAACAGCTGTGCTCTGAATCAGCTTCTTTTGTTCCTTTGAAAGTGGCTGGAATCTCTGAGGTTTGAAAGATTCTTCTTCATACCATTGATCAAAGATTGCTTTCCCTGAGAACTGATTCACTCCCTAACTGTACATTAATCAAATCCTCCCCTTTTTCTCAAGGGCCAAAAGTGTTTTTCTTCCCTCCCTCTAGCTTTAAGGCTGATCGCACATTAGGAAAGTGGATGTAGTAGCTCCGCTGTGAGACGGACCCAAAGGGGCTTTCATCTCAAAGCCCACAGATTCCATCTCTTTCTGTCAGATCCGGATACTAAACCGTAAGTCTGTCTTATCTGCCCTCTGTGAGCCCCTCCACTGTGGGCTGGAGTCTACACCTGAGGATTGGCACCAACCTATCCTGCATGTTTGTGAAGTGATGACCTACAAGGTACAATCTCCTGTGGGTCATGACCCTTGAACACACATCCGGGATTCTTTTCCAAAAAACAACTCTTAACTTTCTTTGCTGTCAGCCTCTCCACCATTTGTCTTCAATGAGTCATTTTATCTTCTGCAATAAATTTTTATTGGTCATTTGCAATTTTCTTTGATTTGAAGCTCTGATTAAGAATCATCTTGGTCATAAAACTTTTTTTCTGAGCTGAGTGGCATTAGGTAGCCATTACTTCACTCCACATAGCAAAGTGTCTTATTACATGCTCAACTTTTGGCTTCCTAATCATATTCTAATTTCCTGAAATTGTGCTCTTTTGGATTTAGTCTTATTCTGAGGATAGTCATTCTTATTCGCAATGAATAAGTAAATAAAGCACTAGTATGTACAAAACCAAAGCATTGAACCAAACCTTTAAGCAATGAGAACTCAGCTTAGAAATCTGTTGCTTAGCAACACACTACTAACTTTGCTCTAGATTTTCCAAACCGGTTGATCGCCTCCTGTTGGTTTGTCAGCATTCCAATAAAAAACTTCCCCCGACCCTTTTTAAAATTAGGCATGAATGTTCATTTTTTAGTTTATAGGGAATTAACTTTAGCCATCATCACTTTGTTTCAGAATTTCAATAATCCTGATTTCCAAGTTCTCAGTAGGTTCTGATTTGTTTTTCTTCCCTGATAAAAACTACTTTTATCCTTCAATTAAGTACTGTATCTAAGAACAACTTACATATTTCTCACAAGCTTCAAATAGAAGTTTAATTGATTTTAATTAATACTAATACCACCAGGAAATTAAATAGCACTTTGTACTCTGTAAAGTACTTTCATGTCCACTAATTCATTTAATTAAAATTTTAGATGCTTATCCAAACTTCTCTGCCTTAAGACACAATGCTCAAAAAATGTTCTGAACTGTGGTAAAGAGATTTGTGATGATATCTTTTGTTTTGTTTTAAATTAGAAAACAGTATCCAATGACTAGTCTTTCTCACGGTAATTTTGGTAGTTCAATCTTTAGTCTGGTTAGAAATCCAGATGAAAATCAAAATAAAATCTTTCATCTGATCCTTATTTTTCGCTCCAACACTGAGCTTCATTTTATAGGTGGTAGGCATTCATCAGGGGTTATTAACCGATGAAGAGCTTAGTTTCTTTCATCTTCTATCCCCAACCCCTGGGTCTTTGACAGGAAGCAGTATCACAGAGGAAGCTGCTGTGCCTGCATTTACCTTGATACTTTTTTCTGGCTATTCAAGGTCTTTGAAATTTTCTCCAGACAGAAAGTGGAGAGTCGAACAATGCATCTCCTTATATATTTCTAAAGATTTTTATTAAACGTATAGCTAACATACATCATATCATTTTCAGAGGTACACTACAGTTGTTCAACATTTATATACCTAAATAAAGGGTCACCATGCTAGGTCCAGCAACCATCTGACATTGTACCATGCTGTCACAATATTATTGACTATATTCCCAATGCTATATGTTACATCCTCATGACTTACTAATTTTATACCTGGAAAATGGCAACAGTGATTGCCCTGCACCTTTCCCCTCCTTTTTAGTTTTTTTTTAAATTACAGTTGCTATTCAATATTATTTTATATTATTTTAGGTGTACAGCCTAGTAGTTAGACATTTGTATAATTTAAGAAGTGATCTCCCTGTCTAATCTAATATTCACCTGGCACCATACATAGTTATTACCGTATTATTGACTACATTATCTATGCTTTATTTTACATCCCTAAGGCTATTTTGTAACTACCAATTTGTACTTCTTAATCCCTTCTCCTTTTTTTAGCCCACCTACCCCAACCCTCCTTACCATCTAGCAAGTATCAAAATGTTCACTGTATCTATGTGTTTGTTTCTGTTTTGTTTACTTTGCTCTTTAGATTTCACATATAGATGAAATCACATTGCGTCTGTCTGACATACTCCACTCAACACAATACCCTCCAGGTCCATCCATGGCACCACATATGACAACAACCCATTTCCTTCCGTGGCCGAGCAATATCTCATTGTATATATGTACCACCTCCTCTTAATCCATTTTTCCACTGACAAACACCCTGGCTGCCTCCACATCTTGGCTACTGTAAATAATGCTGCAGTAAACATATGGATGCACTCATTTCCTTAAATTAGCATTTGGAGTTTCTTCAGATAAATACCAAGAAGTGGGATTACTAGATCCTTCTTTGTCTCTTGCTATAGCTTTGATTTTAAAGTCGATTTTGCTTGGTCTAAGTATTGCTACCCCAGCTTTTTTGTTGTTTTTCTTTTTCATTTCCATTTTTATTGAAGAACTTGTTCCATCTCTTTACTTTCAGTCGGTGTGTCTTTCAGTCTGAAGTGAGTCACTTGTAGACAACACATGTAAGGGTTTTGTTTTCTTACCCATTCAGCTGCCTTATGTTTTTGATTGCAGCATTTAATTCGTTCACATTGAAGGTAATTGTTGATAGATACAAGGGCAGACTGATAAATTTTGTCTCCACTGTAATATTCTTTGTTATATTATACATATCTGGATATAACCAGTTCACATAATATCTCCCCTCCATCACTGTTGACCTTGCACACACAGATGTTTACATTTTTCACACTGTGCACATTGAGATTCATGTGTGTTCTAACCAAAAAACAGTCAACGTGACTTTTCCAACAGAGGACCAAGATTTGAATTTTTTCAGTGGAGTTGATTCTTTATGGCAATATTCCATGGACTGCCTTTGTTCTCAGGGTGATAACAATGGACCCAAGTTTCATCATCTATAAAAGTCTTCTTTAAGAAGTTCTCACCTTTTTCAAAATGTTCCAGGAGTCCCCGAGAAATGCAAACTCTTTCAGCGTTTATTTCATCAGACACCATAAATAGTACCCACCTGGCATGAACTTTGTGTTATCCAAAAACACTCATAATGATCCCACTTGCTCCTTAGAAATTCCTAATTTACCAGTAATTTATTTTTGTTTGATGCAATGATTTCCACAGATCAGTGCTTCAACATAATCTTAATCAAATTGATCACTTGCAGTCATAAGCCTTTCACTTATGTGGTTTGTCACTCAAATCTGCTTGCCCTACTTCATCTTTGAACCACCTTACCCAGTGTCTTACTGTACTCACACATAAACAGCTTGCTTTCATCTGTGAATTTTAATTGGAGGGTTTTTTTCCGCTGTTAGGAATTCAATAACAGCAGGCTATTTGAACCGAATGTCTGAACACTCTTCCATTTCCATGTCCACCGGGTGAAAAATACAAGCATCTGTGTGTGCAAGGTCAAGAACAATGGAGGGGAGAACAGGCACTTCTCCCATGAAGTTATACAAATGACCAACAGACATGAAAAAATGCTCAACTTCACTAGCTATCACGGAAACGCAAATCAAAATTACAGTGAGCTACCACCTCACACCTGTTAGAATGGCTACTCTCAACAAGACAAGGAATAACACGTGTTAGATAGGTTGTAGCGGAGAAAGAATCCTCATACACTGCTGGGAATGCAAACTGGTACAACCACTATGGAAGACAGTATAGAGGTTCCTCAAAAAATTAACAATAGGGTTACTATATGACCCAGCAATTCCCCTTCTACCCCTAAAATTTAAAAACCTTAGTCCGCAAAGATATGCGCACTCCAATATTCATTGCAGCGCTATTCATGGTGGCCAGTTCATGGAAACAGCCAAAATGTCCTTTGATAGATGACTGAATAAAGAAGTTGTGGTACATTTACACAATGAAATATTACTCATCCATAAGAAAAGATGAAATATGGCCATTTACAATAACATAGATGGACCTTGAGATCATTATGCTAAGTGAAATAAGCTAGACAGAAAAAAACCAAGAACCATATGACTTTGCTCATAATGTAGAAAATAAAACTGAAAGCAAAAAAGTAATAAAAACTCATGAACACAGTCAATAGTTTAGTGGTTACCTGAGGGTAAGGGTGCAGGGGGGTATGAGAGGAGGGTGAGGGACTCAAATATATGGTAATGGAAAGAGAAATGACTCTGGATGGTGCACACATATTGCAATACATGTAATGTAGAATTGTACACCTGGAACCTATGTAATTTTTACTAACCAATGTCATCCAAATAAATTTAACAATTAAAAAAATAATGATGGAGGGGAGATACCATGTGACTACACAGAACCAGTTATACCCAGTTATATCTAATGTAACAAAAACTATTTATCAGCCCAGTCTTGTATGTAGTTATTGTCATTTTGTTATTTATATTTTTATTTATTTATTTAGTCTTAAAGAAGCCCCTCTAACATTCCTTGTAATTCTAGTTTGGTGGTGATGAACTCCTTTAGGTTTTTCTTCTGCCCTTTGATTTTAAATGATAGCCTTGTTGGGTAGAGCAATCTTGATTGCAAGTCCTTTTTTTTCATCACTTTGACTATTTCGTTCCAATTCTTTCTGATCTGCCAAGTTTCTTTTGAGAAATCAGCTGATGGTCTTATGGTAGCTCCCTTGCAGGTAACTAACTGCTTTTCTCTTGCTACTTTTAGAATTCTCTCTTTGTCTTTAACCTTTGCATTTTAGCTATTATATAATGTCCATTGGTGTGGGCTTGTTTGAGTTTATCTTGTTTGGGACTCTCTGTGCTTCCTGAGCTGGTATATTTATTTTTTTCAATAGGGTAAGAAAGATTTTAGTCATTATTTTTAAAAATGGATTCTCAATCCCTTGCTTTCTCTCTTCTCCTTTTGGTACTCTTATAATGCAAATGTTGTTATGCTTGCTATTGTCCCAGGGATCTCTTAAACTATCCTTATTTTTTTGGATTCTTTTTTTTTTTTGTCTGTTCTGATTGTGTGTTTTCTGCTACCTTGTTTTTCAAATCACTGATTTAATTCTCTGCTTCATCTAGTCTGCTAGTGATTCATTCCAGTGTACTCTGCATTTCAGTTATTGTATTCTTCACTTCTGATTGTGTCTTTTCTATGGTGTCTATGTGTATGTTTTTGTTTGTTTGTTTGTTTTTTATGTTTTCCATCCCTTCACTGGCGTTCTAAGTTTCCTGAGCATCTTTATAAGCACTGTTTTAAATTCTGTATCTGATAGACTGCTTGCCTCCATTTTATTTAGTTCTTTTTTTCTGGAGTATTCTCCTTTTCTTTCATTGGGACATATTTTTTGTTGTCTCATTTTGTCTGCCTCGTTGTGTTTGTTTCTACATATTAGGTAGATCTGCTATGCCTCCCAGTCTTGCTCTGTGGCCTTATAATAGGTATCCTTTGGGGTCCAGTGGCTAGTCCCCCTGGTCACCTGCTCCAGGCCCAAGAGTGTCACTGTGCAGATTGTGTGTACCCTCCTGTTATGCTTGAAACTTGATTGCTGTTAGCATGTCAGTGGGTGGGATTGACCCTCTGGCTGACTAACTGTGGGGTTTGGCAAGGTCTATAGCTTAAGGGCTACTGTATGGGAGATTTACTCCATACAACAGGATTTGCCCCAGTGGGCTCTGGTGCCTATTGATATCATCTTTTGGAAGTGCCATTTGTGGGACTAATTTGGTGGTGCTGTGCTGTGGTATAAAGCCTTACTCCAAGTATGTTGGTTCTACGGCCTTTGGGGAGGGACTCCATCAAAGGCACACATAAGCCACTGCCTCTTGCCAGCCTGGGACTACCTGGTAGGAGATAAAAAGCGATCTATGTTTGGTCACTGTCTGTACTGTACCTGAAGGTGTGTGGAGAGGCCACACTGTGAAAGGAGGATGGCTGCCACCAGTACTGGGTCTGGAGTAGCTCCGCAAGAGGCCTGCTGCCACCTGCCAGCTTCCTTAAGGTTCAGCTACTGATAAAGCTTCCTGCCTTATTCAGTTGGGTATGGCGGGGTCTTAGTGAGTCACTAGGGTGGGGAAAGTAGAGCTCACCAAAACAATTCAGATTCAAGTTTGGCCATGGCCATGGGGGAAGGCACAACCCATGAAAGATGACACCTGTCTGCTGGCTGCATGAAAGGAGGATCCCACATAAAGAAAATGTCAACTGTCCCTCCAGTCTTCTCCCTGAAGTTAGACAACTTAGTCTCTCCCCACGTATCTCCAATTCCCCTGAGTCGCCACCCCTCCACTGGAGTTTAGAATGAGTACCTGCCTGACCCCTTTAAGAGGATATCTGGGTTTCCTGCAGCCTTCTGTCTTACCCAGCAGTCAGAATCCCCATTACTTTTCACAACCAGTTGTTGTGGGTGCTCATCTGCCTAGCAGCAGTACTCTGGGCTGGGACGCCTGGTGTGGGGCTGAGGTCCCATGCTCTTCTATGGGGAACCTTTGTCCTAGATATCCTCCCCAATTTCCAACAGCCACACATGGGTGTAGGACCAGCCCATTTCATGTCCATGCTCCTTCTACCAGCCTCAACATGGCTACTTTTTGTATCCTTAGTTGTAAAACTTCTGTTCAGCTAGACTTCAGATGGTTCTCTAGGTTGATTGTTCAAAAATTTAATTGTTATTTTGATGCTTTCATAGGATGAGGCAAGCAAAGCATTTATCCACTTTGCCATCTTGGATCTCTCATCACATCTCCTTATATTTTATAGCAATTTTGGTTTAATTTCACTATGAACCATGTCTGAACCATGTCAGCTGTGTTTAATGTTTATGAGTCTTAGTTTTGATTCTGGCCCTTCTTGGTAACCCTTCCTTCACACTGATTTCCATTTCAACTCCCAAATTCTGAATTAGCATTAGGGGTCAAAAACTTACAAAGCAGAGTGATTTCTAGTCTTTTTTCTTTTCAGCCAGGGAACAGTTTTCTAGGTGACAAGGCCCAGGTTAGGCAAAATAAATAGGCAACTTTAGTGAAATCACCCATGTCTCATTTCTTCAGTGCAAATATTCTACAGAGTCAGCATAAATATTCTACAGGGCTTTGGTCTTTGCTTTTAGAGGCTGAAAACAAAGTTTGAGCATAACCTGTCATAAAACCACTCAGATAGTCAATGTAAAGATGTGAATAAATTAAATTAGATGAGGAAATTTTCACTTCAAAGAACTGTGTTTAGCCATCAACAAAATGTAAAAGAAACAAATGTGTTCTAAAATACTCAAATTCTTTGGCAGCTGTATTATTTGGTTTATGTTTAAGGATATGTGAATATGTATATTTTAAGGCTCCAAATATGTAACATAAAGAAGAGAAGGAATATACTTAAGTATTCATCTGACTTCCCACAATGCTTTCACTGACCAAGTGAACATAAGTAGAAAGTATATTTCTTTCATTCCCATTTTTTCTTTCACACCAGAAAAAGAATTTCCCAAGAGACTTTCCCAACCTCCTTCCTAACTTTCCCCGTAGGAGACAGCTGGCCTAGTCACCACCTCTGAGTGGTTCATCTCATTAGAAAGCAGAGAAAAAAGTCTCCATGCCACCAAGTGAGTGTCCTCTAGCCAGGATATAATTTGTAGGGTCCAAACCAACAAGAAACACCAGGCCCCTATTTCAAAAATTATTAAGAATTTCTTGGTGGTAGCAGTGGACCATAAAACCAAGCTCAGTGCTCTTCTCAGGTCACTCACACATGAAGCCCACCTTGCCTCTGGCAGAGGGAACCCCCCTCAAATGTGGCTGTATGCTCAAGAAACACTCATACACAAAGCAGCTGTGAAAGACATCTTCAGTGAGATCAGGGAAGACGCAAGTGATGCTGGTTCTCTCCCTCAGCCTCTTCAAGTTCTCTTCGCTGTTGGTAGGAAAGGCAGTTTGCTACCTTTGATCAACATCAGGCATTTTATGGGATGGTGTATTTAATACCTACTATAGCATTTAACTCCTATAACAACAACGTGAGAAAGAAACTCAAAGCATGTTAGCAATGCTCCCAAAATTTACAA
This sequence comes from Lyroderma lyra, assembly GCA_004026885.1. Taxonomy (NCBI): domain Eukaryota; kingdom Metazoa; phylum Chordata; class Mammalia; order Chiroptera; family Megadermatidae; genus Lyroderma; species Lyroderma lyra. The sequence continues at coordinate 61,776 of PVJL010000194.1, read as the reverse complement.
CTTTAAAAGTGATGGAGATTAAATTTTAATTCCAGTCTGGTGTTTCTAAAGCTTGCCCCCACTATTGTCTTCTGTATATTCAGGGGAGCTTACTCTTAGTGATCTCCTGACCACTAAAGACAAGCCTAATCAATTAAGTGAAAAGGGAAAACTAATGAGACGGTAAGTATGCTGATTGAAACAGCATACCTGTGCTCCCCTAACTCCTCAATTATCTGCGGTCTGTGGGTGTTCACCAGTGCCTAGGAACCCGTGTCCTGAACTTCTCTAAGTGTTTACACACCCTTACCTTGGTGCTCACAGCATGCCCTTCCAGACAACATCTCAAACCTTGGGCCTTTCCCAAATTTCCTTTCAATCAAAATGTCACTATTCCACGTCTTATTTATGGAAAGAAATGTTGTACATCAAGCTAACAGATCAGATCAACATATTCATGAGTCAGTAACTTAACTGGACTCCAAAATTGCAATTAATGTATAAATTTTATAGCTCTTTAGCAAGGTCATTGAGGTGAACTTTTTTTCCTGAAGGATGCTTTTGTGAACCCCTTAAATTATATCTCCTAGTCATATTAAGCCTATAGTTCAACAGCGTATTTATCCATACAAAACAAAATACATAATTTAGCCATGATTGTCAAGTTTATAGGTTAGGTAATAAGTTGTAGAAAATAACCTCAGGTAGCACAGAGCTTTCCCAGGCAACAGTCACAAAACACTTTTTGTGTAATATGTACTATTCTGTATCCTGTTAATGCAAGCCCTGCAGTGAACAAAATTGGCATTCTGCCAAATTTCATGGCTTGTGATTCTGTGATAAGGAGAACTTTCCAGTATGGATTAAAATGAAATCATCAACAGTTTTATATCGACAACCTATGACAGACTTGAATGATCTCTCCCGAAGGTGTCTCAAACCACTTCACTATAGAGTCCACTAAAACAGTAGAAAAATAATTGATGAGACATTCATACAAGAACACAATACATTCAAAACCTCAATGTTGTCCTTATTACACACAATGTACTATCTCAGAGTTTCCTGATTTAAATATTCAAATGTTCATCCTAGACAAGAAAAGCCTTTGCTATACAATAAGCCTGGTTCATGCATAAGTTTCAAAGAATTTGAAAAGAATAAGCTATTTATAATTGGATTGAATTTAATTTGAGCCTTACCTTTAAATATGGTTGTGGCCTGAGATTCTCGAAAATGACTTGTAACAAGATAATCAAGTTACACCATGAAGATCTGATCCAGAATAATCCAAGAGTACTTTCTTATCTTGTTCTTTCTACACATCTTACTGTTATTTGCCCTCTTTTGAAACTCTTTTCCCAAGTTCCATCACATTGTATTATAAGCATTTTTTCTCTCTCTTTGTCTCTTTCTCCTTTGTGGTTCCTTCTCCTTGCCCTTGTCCTCCAAAGACCAGTCATGATGTCCTCCTTATCCCTTCTCTGTATCAACCACGGACTGATTCTCCTTTCTACTTGTCACAATGTCAACTCATCACTTTCGCTTCAAATCTTTATCTCTAATTATGGCCTCTTTACCGACTTCAATCCCTGCATTTTCAATAATCTACACAGCCTCTTTCTACCATGAACTTAAGAAATCTGAAGTGAAACTCCAAAGGTAGAATACACCATTTGAGGAGATAGAATATTCCCTATTACTGGCAAGATGTAGAGGGGATCTACATGCTAGAAGTAAGCTTGGACTAAATGGGTTTTAGTTAGGGTTTCATCAATAATGACATTCTATTGTTTATTACATTTTTCCAGACCAGTTTCTCTTTATGAAATTGTGCCAGTCACCCAGACTCAAAATCATGGGGTCGGCGTTGTCCTCTTTTTGCCTCTTCCTTCCATATCTAATTAGTGATCAAGTTCTGTAGATTCTCCTACACAAGGTTGTTGGATATTCCTACTCTCCATTCCCATCACCCCAAGCTCATACATCAGCAAATTAAGCAGATGAAGCTGATGACTTTGAGCTGAATCTTGGATGACTCTAAATCCAGAACTTCTGTGTCAATCTTTTTATCATTCATTAAGTTAACCAATGAAAAATGTGAACATTTTTTAAATTCAAGCTCTCTTCTCTGAGGTAAAAACTCTCAGAAGAGAGAGCTTGAATAAAATGCACAAAAAGTGGAAGAATAAGGAAGGAAAGCAAAGGGGAAGATGGGCCCGCAGCCTCTCCTTTGTCCCCAGTTTGCTATTCTGCCTTCAGGGTAGGCTGCTAGACTCTCCACTGCCTCTGGGTCTATGGAACCCTCTTCCAGGTCTTCAGAGAGTTTGCTTTGATCAGTTCCCTCCCATTGCCCGCACCCCAAAACCCCTCAATTTCCATCTTTCCCTCGCTACCCCAAATGTCTTTATTGTCTAAGCTTCTCCTCCAATTTTAACAACTAGTCTCTTCCTCTTTATTTTATTTTATTTTATTTTATTTTCTCAAATTGTATATGATGGTGTCTCATGTCCGAAGTATTATAATGGCCATATCTATCTTGCAATTTTTGCACAAACCTTAGTTTTTTTAGTTAGCTCACTTTCTAGAGCTCTGACTTATATTTCTTTGTATATATCAAAGTGGTAAATATAGTGTCTTACAAGAAATAACACGTTCTGGAGAGGATGTGGGGAAAAAGGAACTCTCACACACTGCTGGTGGGAGTGCAAACTGGTACAACTACTGTGGAAGACAGTGTGGAGGTTCCTCAGAAAATTGGGAATGGAGTTACCATTTGACCCAGCAATCCCCCTTCTGGGGATCTACCCAAAGAACTTGAAAACCTTCGTCCGCGAAGACTTATGTACCCCAATGTTCATTGCAGCGCTGTTCACAGTGGCCAAAACATGGAAACAACCAAAGTGCCCTGTGACAGATGACTGGATAGAGAAGCTGTGGTACATATACACACTGGAATATTACTCAGATGTAAGAAAAGATGAAATATTGCCATTTGCAACAAAACAGATGGACCTGGAGATCATCATGCTTAGTGAAATAAGCCAGACAGAAAAAACAAGGAACTGCATGACTTCACTCATATGCGGAATATAAAACTGAAAGCAACAAAGAAAAAAGAAAGGAACAAACAAACAAATAACCCATGGACACAATCAATAGTTTAATGTTTATTTGGGGACGAGTGGGTTAGGGAGGGGAGAAAGGGGAGGGAGTGGGAGAGGAGTGGGGGAAGCTAAATATAGGGTGATGGAAAGAGAAGTCACATTAGGTGGTGAACTTATTTTACAACAAGTTGACAATGCACTGTAGAATTGTATCCCTGAAACCTATGTAATCCTTGCTAACAGATGTCACCCCAATAAGTCTAACAATAAAAATAAATTTAAAAAAATATATAGTGTCTTACACACAGTAAATATTTAAAAATTTGTCATTGGCTAACTAAATTAATAAGTGAATAAATCTTTTGTAACTGCAACTCTTGCTATAACATTCTTTCTAAAATAGCTATAAATTTTGATTCCTCAATATTCTTTGAGAGAGGCAAATATTTTGGTTTCAATAGGTTTTTATATATAAAAAAATAGAGTTGAGATCTGAACTAAGCTATAATTAATATTAATTATCATCAATGATGAGTAGATGGCTATTTTTAAGTACAGTACTTAGGTAAGGTGGGTGTCAAGGTTATCTTCAGATGAATTAATTAACAATTATGAAAATTATCTAATTCAAAAATATCTGAGGATAAATTAATTCACAATTATCTAGAATTATCAGAATTATCTGTAACTATATACATGTGTATACTGCTATCTTACCATTTCAAGACACAATTAACAAATTTTCTGGAACAAAGTTATTATATGACCATTAAGTTCAAAATGTCAACTTAAGTCCAGGGAAAATATGACACACAAAAATGCATAAATATAAATGAGACAAAACTTTCACATTCAACTCTACTCAATACTCATATAAGATTTACACAACTCTCAAAAGATTTACCTTTTTGCTCTAGCATACTAATAAAGGGAAGTGTTTATTAGCTGAGAAATCACTAGCCTCTTGTCTTAAAAACATGGAAGTTTATTCACTGTGATACCAATTTAAAGAAAGATTTTATTGATGTTACAAGTGCTCTAAGTGTAAAGAACCATCTATCTGGCATCAAAACTGGTATTGTTCAAAATGTCAAACTCTTTCTATATATAATATTAGTTATTTGTCCAAGCAGAAAACTGTCAGGTACTATGCTAAGTTTTAGGAATAAAAAGATAAACAAAAAAATGGACCTAAAGAAATTCTCATACTAGACAGAGAAACAGTCATGTAAATTAGCATTTGGCATGAGATAAGTGCTTAATAGGGACATGCTTCATGAATGATGGAAAGGCACAAAGGAGGTAGCTCCAAACTCTGCCAGGGACTAGGGAGAGAGAAAGGTAAAGAAGAGAGAAGAGTTTAGAGATTGCTTCACCGAGGAGGGAGTGTAGAGTTGGGTCTTGAAAATGACTGGGATTTTGTCAAATGAAAGGAAGGTTGTTACTCATAGAGTGACTAACATGTCTAAGGCAGGGGAGAACAAGGGAATGTTTTAATATGTACCTTCTAAGATGTCAAAATCAAATTATGTTTAGTATATTTTTAACATTAAATAAAGTATATGTTGGTTATTTAGAAGTTTAAACTATCATAAGTAATGGTATTCTCAGGTAAAGGAATTATTTTTTTCATGTGTTGTTTTATTTTTTGAACCAGAAATCTATAGCAGTTTTCTATGATGTGGCAAATGAACATCAGTCATTCAGATCTAAAACATTTCTAAAGTTGCTTGGAAAGAGGTGAAAAAATATGTGTGTATTTCAGAGAAATGACATTGTGTGCAAGTCAACTGAAGAGCTCTATCAGCAGAGATGCCAGGAGCCTATGCTTGCTTTACACAGAGAACCCTGGCTGTGCTTGACATGAAGAGAAGAATTTGCTGCACATTAGTCATTCTGAATACTGCTACAAAGAACACACCTTGGTACAACCTCTCAGGGAAAGATTTGGAAAGATGTATCAGAAATCTTAAAAAAGTATTTATTCTGTTTGACCCAATAATCTAATATCTAGACTAAAAATTATTCAAAATGTGGACTAAGATGTCAACAAAAATATTATTAATAAGGAATTCTTTAATAGCAAAACAATATAAGAATAATTAGAAACAACCCTATAGTCTAATAGTTAGATTATGATTGTGCAAATTATGGAACATCTATAAAATGAAGAACTATGCAGTCATTAAAAGGGGTGCTTATAAAAAGCTTAACACAACATATTAGGTTGGTACAAAAGTAATTGTGCTTTTTGCATTGTTGAAATTTGCCATTTGGTATTGGATTACATTCTTAAAGAAATGTGGTTATGTTATACATAATTTTAATGTGCATTTCTTGCTTTATGTTTTTTTGCTAATGACATTACTTGCTGTTTATTTTGTATTTATTTTAGACCATGGAAATTATGTTAGAGAAAAAACAAATTGATCGATTTTCTTATTTGAGTTGAAAATGGGTTGTAAAGCAGCGGAGACAACTCTCAGCATCAACAACACATTTGGTCCAGAAACTGGTAATGAACATACAGAGCAGTGGTGGTTCAAGAAGTTTTGCAAAGGAGACAAGAGTCTTGCAGATGAGGAGCATAGTGGCCGGCCATCGGAAGTTGACAACGACCAATTGAGAGCAATCATCCAAGCTGATTCTCTTACAACTACAACAAGAAGTCACCTAAGAACTCAATGTCGACTATTCTATGGTAATTAAGGCATTTGAAGCAAATTGGAAAGGTGAAGCTCAATAAGTGGGTGCTTCCTGAGCTGACCGGAAATAAAAAATTTGTCATTTTGAAGTGCCATCTTCTCTTATTCTACGTAACAACAAACTATTTCTCAATCAGATTGTGATGTGTAAAGAAAAGTAGATTTTATATGACAACCAGTGATGACCAGCTTAATGGTTGGACTGAGAAGAAGCTCCAAAGCACTCCCCAAAGCCAAACGTGCACCAACAAAAAGGTCATGGTCACTGTTTGGTGGTCTGCTGCCACTACAGCTTTCTGAATCCCAGAGAAGTCATTGCATCTGAGAAGTACACTCAACAAATCAATGAGATGCACCAAAAACTGCAATGCCTGCAGCTGGCGTTGGTCAACAGAAAGGGCCCAATTCTTCTCCATGACAATGCTGAAACACACGTCACACAACCAATGCTTCAGAAGTTGAATGGATTGGGCTATGAAGCTTTGCTTCATTCACCATTTTCACCGACCTCTCACCAATTGACTACCACTTCTTAAAATATCTCAACAATCTTTTTCAGAAAAAATGCTTCCACAACCAGCAGAATGCAGAAAATGCTTTCCAAGAGTTCATTGAATACCTTACCACAGATTTTTATGCTATAGGAATAAACAAACTTATTTCTCATTGGCAAAAATGTGTTGATTGTAATAGTTTCTATTTTGATTAATAAAGATGTGTTTGAGCCTAGTTATAATGATTTAAAATTCACAGTCCAAAACCACAGCAACTTTTGCACTAGCCTAATAAAATGTTCATGATATCATGCTTAATTAAGAAAAGATAGAGGGGTTTGTAGTCAAGACGGCAGAGTAGAGAAATGTTGTGCTTTCTTCTTTCATGATAATATTAAAATTAAAACTAATCTACAGAACAACCATAATTGAGAATCACCTGAAGTCTAGCTGAACAGAAGTTCTACAACTAAGAACATACAGAAGAAGCCACTTTGAGACTGATATGAGGAGTGGAGGTAATTAACAAACTGGTACCAAACCCAGGTGTGACAGTTAACACTTGGAAGGAATCTCTGAGCTACAGAGGTTCTCCTATGGAGAAGAAAAGGGTCCCAGCCCCACACTAGGCTCCGCATCTCAAGTTTCCAGTGCCAGGAAGAGAATTCCTCATGACTTCTGTCTATGAAAACCAGCAGAGTTTGTGGCTACATGAGATGAAGGGTGGTTGGAGTCCCCGGTGCTTCTGTTAAAGGATTGGCACACGAAACTACTCATTGACAGACTCATGTCTCTGAGCTCCAGTGCTGGGACAGCACCTCAAAAGGTGCCAGGGACATATGAGGAGAAATTTAATTGTCTGGCATCAAGGCACATTTATCCCAGACAAAGGTAATGTTGAGCCCTCTATCTTCCCAATATTAAGATGGAGATAGCTGCCATATCTGAGTCTACATCAACCTGGCTATCACTATTTGCCTGGCCCTAGTGATTCCCTGAGACCCTACCCACCCAAATTGCAGACCCATCCAAGCCACTTCCAGTGGATTTTCCATACAAATGGCTTGTCTTAGCTAATGCTATGAACTTTTCTAAAAGCTATCACAGGTTCACAAAATCCAAAAGTAGCATCTGGCCTCAGCATGCACCATACCTCTTGTTAAGCAACCCCAAGCACAGCACTAGCAGCAACCAGTCTCAGTTAGCAGCTGAGCCTCTCTCAGGAACCTACAAGATCAGCACAAGTGGCAACCATCTGCAGATAACTTTGTAACTCAGATCACATGGCCTCAGGTAGAACACAAGCAGTGACTGAAATTGGCCTGTACCAGAGCCCTTCTTAAGAGGCCCTAGAAAAAGCATACCAGAGGGCCAGCTTCAGACCACACCAAAGCACTACCAATTAGATCCACAAATGATACACCCAAAGGGCAGACTGGGTAGGTAGGCACCAGAGCCCAGCTAATGCAAATCTTGCTTTATAGGGTCAGGTCCTGCACATCAACTCTTCCACTGTAGTCATGGATATTTCTCACAATCAATCAGCCCAAGGGTCAATCACTCTTATTGACATGCAAATAGCACCAAGGCTCAACTATAACAGGCGGTCACACACAATCTACACAAAAACTTATCTGGAGCATCCATCTCAAAGGATCAGAGAGACTGTGACACTGTGCCCCACAAGGCACCTACTATAAGTCCACTCTAATAAGACAGGAAAGCATAGCAGCCATACCTAATGCATAGAAACAAATACAGGGAGACAGTCAAAATGGAAAAACAAAGAAATATGTATCAAATGAAAGGACAGAGCAAAGCTCCAGAAAAAGTACTAAACAAAAAGGAGACAAGCAATCTACAAGAGGCAGAGTTCAAATCACTGATTATAAGAATGGTCAATGATCTCATTGAGAACTTCAACAAAGTGATAGAAAACATAGCAATAGAGATAGAAAACATAAAAAAGAACCAGTCAAGAATGAAGACTGTAATCATTGAAATGAATAATACAATAACAGAATTAAAGAATACATTAGAGGGCATCAATAGTAGATTAGATGAATCAGAGGATTGAATCAGTGGTTTAGAAGATGAGGTAGCAGAAAACACCCAATCAGAACAGCAAAAATAAAAAGAAATAAAAAAAAATGAGAATAATTCAAGGGGTCTCTGGGGCAACATCAAGCATACCAACATTCACATTATAGGAGTACCATAAGAAGATGAGAGAGAGCAAAAAATTAAAAACTTACTTAAAGAAATAATGACAGAAAACTTCCCTAACCTGGGAAAGAAAATAGACATACAAGCCAGGAACTGCAGAGAGTCCCAAACAAGATGGATCCAGAGGTTCACACCAAGACACATTATAATTAGAATGCCAAAGATGAAAGACAAACAGAGACTCTTAAGAACAGCAAGGGAAAAGCTCCCATAAGACTACCAGTTGATTTTTCACCAAATTGCAGGCCAGAAGGGACTGGCACAAAAATATTCAAAGTGATAAACCACAAAGACCTACAACCAAGACTACTCTACTCACAAAGCTATCATTTAGAAACAAAGGACAGATAAAGAGCTTCTTGGACAAGAAGAAGCTAAAAGAGTTCACCAACTCAAAACCAGTATTACAAGAAATGTTAGAAAGATTTCTTTAAAAAGAAGAAAAAAATGAAAATTTTGAATAATGAAATGGCCATTACTATGTAATGGTCAAAAATTAGTTTAAAGGTACATGGATTAAATGCTGCAATCAAAAGACATAGGGTGACAGTTTGAATAAGAAAACAAGACCCCTACATATTCTGCCTACAAGAAATTTACTCCATATGAAAAGACACATTCAGACTGAAAGTAAAGTGATGAAGAGAGATATTTTATATATTTTTAAAAAAAAAACTAAGGTAGTCATACATATACCAAGCAAAATGGACTATAAAATAAAGGCTATAACAAGGAACAAAGAAGGACCTAGTAATCTTACTTCTAAATATTTATCTGAAGGATCCCAAAACACTACTTTGAAGAAATATGTGCATTCCTATGTTAATTGTAGAATTATTTACAGTAGCCATGATATGAGAAAACTGGGGTGTCCAACAATGGATGAGTGGATAAAGAAGAGGTGGTACATATATACAATGGGATATTATTCAGCCATAAAAAGGATAAAATCTTGCCATTTGCAACAACATAGGTGGACCTAGAGAGTATTATGCTCAGTGAGGTAAGTCAGACAAAGAAAGACAAATGTCACATGATTTCACTTATTATGTGAACATTTTGATGGTTGTCAGCTTGGAGGGGTATTGGGGAGCTGAGTTTTAAAAGGTAAGGGATTAAGAAGTACAAATTGGTAGTTACAACACAGTCATGGGGATATAATGTACAGCATTAAGAATATAGTCAATAATATCACAATAACTATGCATGATGTCAGATAGGTATTGGATTTATCAGGGTAATCACTTCACAAGTTATACAAATGTATAAGCATTATTTTCTATACCCAAAACTAATATAATATTGTAAATCAACTGTAATTGAAAAATCAAAATGATAATAATAATTATAATTTCCTTGTTTGCTTCTACTTCTGTTTTGTCACTGTCTGATTGAAATCAATTTTTGATCAAGTAAACACAAATTTTAAAAAGAAAAAAATAAGTCCATGATTGTGTGAAGAGCACGATCTCAATTTGTAAGTGATGCCTCTTGCTGACTTTGTTATCTCTTCCCTCTCTTGAGAGTAGCCTTTGATTGCAAGGTCTTGTCTGTGTGTCAACAGCAAGTGACTTGCATGGAGTAAGCACTGGATCAGTACTTTTGATGAGTAAATTAATTCTGTAAGCAATAAATATTTATTTCCCGACTAAGCATTTAACATTTGGGTGAATTACAGATCAATAACTGTTAACAAAATTGAATCAGTAATCAAAACATTCTCCAAAAACAAAAGCTCTGAACCTGATGGCTTCACAGGTGAATTTCACCAAACATCAGAAAAAAATTAACACCTATCCTTCTCAAACAATTCCAAAAAATTGAGTAGGAGGGGAGAAACCCAAGTGTATTTTATGAGGCCAACATTACCCAAATTCCAAAACCAGACAGACATTACAAAAAAAATTATAGGAGAATATTTCTGATGAATATAGATGCAAAATGTTTACCAAAATATTAGCCCACCAAATTCAGCAATGCATAAAATAGATCATACAACTTGGTCAAGTGAGATTTATTCCTGGGATGCAAGTTTGGTTCAATATTCACAAATCAATTATATGATACACCACATATACAAAATGAGGAATAAAAATTATATAATCATATTCATAGATGAAGAAAAAGCATTTGACAAAATCCAGCATCCAATTACCATAAAAATTCTTAGCAAAGTGGTAAGGAAGGAAACCTACCTCAACACAATAAAGGCCATATATCAGCGGTCTCCAACCTTTTTGACACCAGGGACTGGTTTTATGGAAAACAATTTTTCCAAAGATGGGATGGGGCAATGAGATGTTTCCAGGATGAATCAAGCACGTTACATTTATTGTGCACTTTATTTTTATTATTATTACATTGTGATATATAATGAAATAATTACACAACTCACCATGATGTAGAATTAGTGGGATCCCTGAGCATATTTTCCTGCAACTAGATGATCACATCTAAGGATGAAGGGAGACAGTGACACACAAAGTGTTGCTTATGTTCAGTCTACTCTGTAATCTTGTTTTGGTTGCTGTCACTGCAAAAAAACCTGCTTCACAAAACTTGGGCGTTGGAAGTGGAAGCAGGCTTTTCAATATTTTTGTGGCAATCTCAAGATATTCCACCTTGACTTTAATCCAGAACATGTAGAGAATTGAAGTTGTATCAAACATACTTTTAAAACCACCATCATTAGCAATCTCAAGCAGTTGATCTTTCTCTAGCACGGACAAAGTCTATTGACCTGACTTATTCACAAATGGATCACAGGTCCATTATTTCCCAGTTTGAGGGTCTTTGTGATTGGCAAATAATGTTCAAACTCTTTTGATTGCTGAGATAGGTAATCATGCACCAGCTGAGAGAAAGAAGGCCCTGGCTCAGTCTCTTTCAAAATCTCTGCTAATGTTTGAAACATGTCAAAAATCCCAATGTTCACTCATCGTTTTGAACTGCAGCCTCTCCTAAAAGTTCACAACAAATGTCCTTAGCAGCAGCCAGGACCTACTCTTCACCAATCCTACATGGCTTCTTAGCTTTACTAATGCAGTTAGCCACTAAGAATAATGCTCTCAGTGCCGACAGAGTTGATGAAGTGGTGGCCTTCAATAATGGCTTCTGGTTTTTTTGCATTTATGTTTTTTTTCTTTTGAAAAACTTCAAAGACTTGTCTTTTAATACAGGCTGCTTGATCTCCATGTAGTGAAACAGTTTTGAGAGTTTCATGGCTTCCTTGGATAGCTGGTCACCACATATTATACATAGCAGGTTTGGAGAATGTGAATCACCTGTTGCAATGAACCTGTAATTTAAGTAGGACTCTTGGTATTAATATTTTCATATAAATGCAGCTTTCTTTTTGTTGGCAGTCTTAGAGTCTTCTACAGTCTCATCATTGGGTCTTTCCCCTTTTTCAAAAAAGCTCTCCAGTGACATTTATTTTTTACTCATTTTGGCTATGGTTAGCTTGTGGACTTACCAAACCCGTGACTGACACAAATACACAGTGCAGAAAAGGGCTGCTGATGGAAGTGGCATATAAAATAATGGGCGGGCCATGCACAGATTCTGATTGAAAGTCTACCACCAGATGTAGCTGTACAATTTAAGTACATCAATTCACTTGCCATTATAAAGCCTGCCACCATAAAGCCTGCCACCAGATGCAGCTTAATTGTCACTTGTCACTCACTGATAGGGTTTTGATATGAGTCTGTAAGCAATTGATTTATTATGGTCTCTATGCAGTCAAACCTCTCTGCTGATCTTAATCTATATTTACAGCTGCTGCCCAACACTAGCATCACTGCCTTAACTCCACCTCAGATCATCAGGAATTAAATTCTCATAAGAAGCCCACTACCTAGACCACTTGCATGCACAGTTTACAATAGGGTTTATGCTCCTATGAGAATCTAATGCCACTGCTGATCTTATAGGAGGCAGAACTCAGGTGGTAATGCAAGTAGTTGGGAGAGGTTGTAAATTCAGAAGAAGCTTTGCTCACATGCCTGCTGCTTACTTCCTGCTGGGTAGCTTGGCTCCTAACAGGGCTGGAGATTCCTGCCATATATGACAAAACCACAGCTAACATCATACTCAATGGTTCAAGCATTCTCCTTAAGATTAGGAACAAAATAAGGATGTTCACCCTTACTACTTTTATTCAACATAATATTGGAAGTCCTAACTACAGCAATCAAACAAACCAAAAAAAGAAAGGAAAAAAAGCATCCAAATTGGAAAAGAAATAAAACTGTCATCATTTGCAGATGACATGATGCCACATAGAGAAAACCCTAAAGATTCCACAAAAAATTATTAGAACTGATAGATTAATTCAATAAAGTAGCAGAACATAAAATTAATATTCAGAAATCAGTTGCACTTTTGTACGCTAATAATAAACTATCAAAAGACAAATTAAGAAAACAATTGCATCAAAAAATAATGAAGTACCTAGGAATAAGTTTAATTAATAATGTAAAAGGCCTGTACTCAGAAAACGGTAAGACATTAAAGAAAGAAACTGAAGAAGATATAAGTAAATGGAAGCATATGCTGTGTTTATGGCTACAAAGAATTAACATCATTAAAATGTCCCTATTACCCAATACAATCTATAGATCCAACACAATCCTTATCAAAATGCCAGTGGCATTTTTTACAGAACTAGAACAAATAATCCTAAAATTTATATGGAACCATAAAAGACCCCAAATAGCCACAACAATCTTGAAATGAAGAGCAAAGTTGGAGGTATTTTGCTACCTGATAACTAACTATGCTATAAGGCTATAGTAATAAAAACTGCATGGTACTGGGACAATTACAGACTCACAGTGCAATAGAACAAAATAAAGAGTCCTTAACTAAATCTACACCTTTGTGGTCAATTAATCTATGATAAAGAAGGCAAAAATATACCATAGGATAAAAAGTCTCTTCAATAAATTATGTTTGGAAAACTGGATAGATATATGCAAAAAAATAAAAAATAAAACTAGGACACTTTCTTATGCCATACACAAAATAAATTCAAATGAATTAAAGGCTTAAATATAAGATCTGAAACCATAAAACTTCTAGAAGAAAACATAAACATTAAATCCTTTAACATTGCTCTTAGTAATATTTTTTTGGATATATTTCCCTCTCAAGAAAAACATAAGAATAAAGTAAAAAATGGGACTACCTCAAACTAAAAAGTTTTTGCACAGCAAAGGAAACCATCAACAAAATGAAAAGACAACCTGCTGCATGGGAGAAGATATTCACCAGTGATACATCTGATAATGGTTTAATATCCAAAATATGAGTATATAAAAAACTCATACAACTTAAAACCCCCAAACATAAACAATTCAATTTGAAAATGAGCAGAGGAAATGAACAGATATTTCTCAAAAGGGGACATACAGATGGCCCATAGATATATGAAAAGATGTTCAATGTCACTAACCATCAGAGAAAGGCAAATTAAAACCACAATGAGATATCACTTCATACTTGTCAGGATGGTTATCATTAATAAATCAGTGAACTACAAATGCTGACAAGGATGTAGAGAAAAGGGAATCCTCATGCACTGTTCATGGAATTGCAAATTGGTGCAGCACTATGGATAACAGCATGGAGGTTCATCAAAAAATTAAAAATAGAACTATATGATCCAGCAATTTCAGTTCTGAAAATTTATTTTAAAAAAATCCAGAACACTGATTTGAAAAGTATATGTATCTCTATGTTGATTGCAGCATTATGTACAAGAGCCAAGATGTGGAAACAACCTAAGAGTCCATCAATAGACCACTGGATAAAGATGTGTTATAGATATACAATGGAATATTACTCAGCCTTAAAAAAGAATGAAATCTTACTGTTTGCAACAACACAGATGGACTTAGAGGGTATTATGATAAGTGAAATAAGTCAGAGAAAGACAAATACCATACATATCATTTCACTTACATGTGAAATCTAATACACACAATAAAGGAACAAACAAAACAGAAACAAACTCATGGATACAGAGAACAAACTGGCAGTGGTCAGATTGGAGGGGTTTGGGAAGATGGTTGAAAAAAGGGAATGGAATAAGAAGTATAAATTGGTAGTTACAAAACAGTCACAGGGATGCAAGGTACAACAGGAAATACAGTCAGTAATACTGTAATAACTATGTATGGTGTCAGATGGGTACTAGACTTATCAGGGGGGTCATTTTATAAGATATATAAATGTTTAACCAATATACTGTACATCTGAAACTAATTTAATATTGAACATAAACTGTAACTGAAAAGAATTTAAACCATTGGATGAATTAAAAATACAACCCATTGATAAATGTCTGATTGTTAGTTTCTCAAGTATATTGTAAAATTCAGAGAATGATGCAAATAAGTTTGTTACTTTTTCTCACCACCTACAATTCCCTTCCCACCTAGGAGTCCCTTCAAAAAAATTTGGGGGCCATGATGTATGAACACAAGCCAGTCCACCCTCGCTTCTCTCACCACGCCCCATAAAATGCCCTTGATCACTTAAATCCTTCACCGTTCTCCAGGTTCTTCCTTCTAGGTGGGTTTTTCCATCCAAGTCTCAGAGTGGAATATTTACAATGAAAAAATACACTTTTATTATGAGGCAGCCCATGTTTCAGCATAACTCCAATGTGCTGAAAGAGTCCTATTTTCCTCATCTACACTAAAGATCTCTTTTCGTTATGTAACTTATAACTTGCATGGGCCAGTGCTACAGAGGACTGAGTATGTGAAAGGAGGGAGAAAATCTTCATTGTCATGAATGCAAATGCTTTGTGAAATGACTAGGAGATATGTGTAGAAATAGCAGAGTGCTTTTCTCTGGGCAATTAACACTACAAATATTTTCTATTGCATTTACACATATGTTCTCTTTTCTTTTTTTCACAATTGCCATATAAAAAAAAGTTAAACAATAAGCATTGGAAAGCTAGTCAACTACATTCACAAGCCATTTTCTACATCATTGTCTATTAGTCCACAAGTATATTAAGAGAAACCGTAATTTAGAGAAGAAATTCACATGGCATTTATGACAAGCCCCACAGAGCAATATTTCCTTTGAAACTACACCAAATCAGAATGGAATATCAAATCACACTTCTGTCCTTCAATCAGATTATTCTTACTTGAGGCAACACACAATTTGTATAGTTTACGAAAGTTTGCTTTCTTGTGATGCCTCCTAATCATCTTTGATTTCCTGCGATTTAATTCCTCTGGACCAGTGAGTTGAAAAGCACATGCAGCCCTCCTTATTAAAATTCTAGTTAAGTATTTATTAAGAGATTTGGATCTTGACGCTAGGCAGGAAAATCAGAATCTCAGCCTCAGTGATGAAAGTGATAATTACTATGATAGCAAGGTTGGGTCTTTATGCATTTTACTGGTCTTGCTAGTCATTGAATATACACTATTTTTGGAATGAAAACTTGAGGTGGCATATATATGTTCATTAACTTACTTTTTTAATTATTTATTTTACTATATACAAGTTAGTTAAGTTTGAATTATGTTGCTATTATGAGAGAATCAACAAGTTCAAAAAGAGTAAAAGCAGTTCTTTATATCTTATACACAGCCATTGTACTTTGTCTATTAATAGCAAACATCTTCCTTAGTTACTCCCACATCTTCAGATGTGCACTTTACTGCAGTGCCCATATTCTCTGGTTCCTGAGAACAAATTCATTGAGAGGGTGCACTGTATTATCAAGTGTGATTTGCTTGAAAAGAAGCTTGCTATCTCACTCATTAATTTTACATTACTGTACTGTGCTTCTATTGATGTTATCACAATGCTGTCTACAGCTACTTACTGCAATTGCAAATGACTCTTCTGTCATTAAAAAGAGTAAATGATTTTTTGCAAGGAAAAGAAAAATTTTACAATCATTTTCTCTGGCTATAGCAAACTGTTCTACGATTACAGTATGTATTTATATGTAAACAGTCATGTACAATATACATTGATTTGGTAGAGCTACTTCATTGTTCTTGTACTATTGAACTGTTTAAGATGGCTCACTCTCCTGCAGAAAGTTGGCTTCATGGCACATAAACAAAAGAGACTATTGGCATTGTTATAAAGATGTGACTCTATCTCAATTTGCTCTCTTATTTCCAAATCATTGAAAAATGAATGAGAAAGAATGGCCATAGTATAACAATTACCATAGTTGTTTTCATGTAGGATTTAATAAATCTGTACATGTCAATATACCAAAAGGTAAAACCACTATAGAAAAAGCTTTTGAAACAAAAACAGTAAATTTCTGTGGAAAAAGCTTTGGACTGGAAATCAGAAAAAGGGTTTCAGATCCTGATCTGTGAATTACCTGTGAAACACTATGGGCAAATGTAGCTTGTTCATTTGTCAAGCATCTGAAATTAATAAATTAGCCTGACCTCGCAGGGAGCGGAAATTCCACCAGTTATACTATCAGCAAATTATTCCCTGAGCCTAAGTCTTCTTCATCTATAAAAGTGAGACAATCCTACTATCCAATTCATGAGGTGGTTGTAAATATTATGTGCAATAATTCATGCAAAGTGTTTAATACGATACCTGGTAGATAATAATATCCAATAAATAATAGGTATCATTTTTCCTATTAAGACATTATTTCTGGTGGCAAATTCTTCAGCTATATAAGAGATCATATCTGTATGAGACCTGTATAAGACTATATCTGAGGGCCCATCCAGGTACAATAGTCTATGACTGAACTGAGAATGCTTATACTTTACAAAAGAATTCCTCACAAAAATATTCAAATGAGAAAAATAACATGTCGACTCATTTACAAAATACTTCCTTCTATTAGAAACCTGTATTTATTTAGAGGAGGTGAAGATCTGATATGAGAGATAGTGTGTGGGAATTAAAATCATGTTTCTCTGTATTTATTTGTTTATTTCCCTCAGGACAGTACAAAATTTTGAGAATTGTGTCTTCTTTATCTTTGGAATCCCAATGTTCAACTCATTGGGTGATTTAAAACAAATATATAAATGAATGAATGATTTAATGATGTGACTATGCATCCTAACATCTCTTCCTTTGTGTTGAAAATGCTCAAGTGATAGACACTTTAAAAGAAAAGTATAGAAGGGGTTAAAAAAACATTAGGTTGAAGTCTGTAATTTGGGTTAGAACGGCCAAAGAAAGCCTCTCTGAAGAAGTGGCGTATGAGGAAAGAGGATAATGTGAAAAAGTAAGCCACTTTGACTTCTGAGGGAGGAAAGAAGGTGCAAAGGCTCGGACCTGGGTGTCTGATTAGTGTGATAAAGACCAGGAAGACTGGTTTGGTCAAAATGCAGGAAGCAGTGGGAAGAGGGGTAGGAGATGCGGTCAAATAAATAATGAAGGGAGGAACAGATCATGCGGGGTCTTGCAGGGCCTTTGAAAGACTTTGGCTTTTACTTTGAATGAACAGAAAAGATTTTGGAGTTTGAACGGAGAGGTAACATGCGGATTTGTTGTTGACTTTGACTAGTGTGTTGAGTGTAGTTGGGGCTGGGGAAGTAAGGGAGGAATAAACACATCAGTTAGGAGGCTATAGCTTCTTAGATAATGTTGTCTTGGATTTTTTAAATAGAACTGATGAAAATTAGCACACCCAGGAGAAATGTTGAAAGTAGAGCTGTAAGAGTTTCTTACTGATATGATTTGGAATAAGAGAGAAGGAGAAAAATCTAAGATGAGCAACTGAAAGGCAGTGCTTTTCATTGGCTGGGATGCTAAGACCATGAGGCAAAAAGGTTCAAAGGGAAACATGGCTGGTTTTTAATTGTTTGGTTTGAAGTACATAGTAACATCTAAGTAGATTGCTCAATAGAGAGTTAGATATAGAGTCTGGAATTCAGGATAGAGGTTATAGCCAAAGGCATAAATGGAATTGATCGGTGAATAAATGATATTTAAAGCTGTGGAACTGAATGAATAATAAAGGCAATATATTCAATCTTTATACAGCCAAATGTTTTCTACATAAAGATTGGGTAATTTACACTCATCAAAGAGTCTGAGATAGAAAAGAGAATGGTTTGAGGACTGAGCCTGGAAACATTTGACTGTTTAGAGGTGGGTTTCCCTATAGAAAAACCAGCAAAAGAGTCAGGACGGATTAGCTAGTATGGAAGGGAGAAAACCAGGAAAGTGGAGCAGGGAAGTCAGGTCACAAAATGCATCAAGGAAGAGAGCACAAGCAACTATGTCAAATGATGCTATAGATCAGGCAAATGACGACTAAGAATGAACCATTGAGGTTAGCAATGTACATGGAGGTCATCAGTGACCTTGATAATGGAAGTTTCGGTGAAATGGTGTGGACAAAAGCCTAATGAGGGAGATGAGATACAAGAGAAAAGCAGTGGAGGGACATTAGAGAGAGTGTCTGTGGGAAACTCTCCATTTTTGTTGAAAAGAAAAGGAAAGAAACATACTGGTATCTATAAGGTCTCTAGAGAGGATTTTGTTTCTTTGTTTTCTTTTGGTAGGGTGAGAGAAATAATCACATATTTGTGAGTTGATGGAAGTAAACACTGGAAAAGAAAAAGTGATGATATAGGAGAGGAAAATTGTTACAGTAATCTCCAAGCTCGAGACAGGACAAAATCTAGTGGACAAGTTGAGCGGTTGGCTTTAGCTAACAATCCCAGCAACGGTTCCTCCATAATCTTCAGTAACGAAGATGAAGGAAAAAGGGCAAGTTTAATCATGTGGTTCTTTATTTTGATTCTTTTCTAATGATGAAATAGACTAGCTTCTTTCTTAAATTCACATGTGAGTACCAGAACGGCCCTGGAGTTATTCTAAATGGCAGATGTCATGGAAATGATTTTAATTCAGCAAATAACACTTCACCTGACTTTTCAGGAATGCCTCTATTGTCTCAAGTAAATTACTCTTAGACAATATAGCTCACTTCTGGAATCAGTCAGGGAAGAGTGATTTTTGAGAATACATTTTTAAATATAGATGTGCTACATAGCTTATTCTTTCTTTAGAACAGCAATCTGTAATAATATTTTATATCTGAATTATTTTTCTATGTTATGAAGCTACAGCCTTTTAAAGTTCTTTTTGACTACTCTCCATCTTCTCAGAGTGTTAATAGTCCCAATCACATATGTTATTTATTTAGCACTTTATTAACTTGTATTGTTTATTTCATGTATGTGTGATACTTATGAGTGTGTACTCACATATCAATGAACATATTATTATAACTAATTGTTGACTATGGGCCATGTTTGCTTATATTTTTGCATTTTTAATGATGACTAAATCAGTGATCTAAAAACAAGCAAAACCAAGAGATTTCTAGAGAAACATCCATTGCCAATAGTCATAGAAAGAGAGATAGAAAATAAATATAAGCATGAATCCATGGAGAAATAGTCTCTTGGACTACTAGAAACAAATGACAAGCCTAGATGCATTCTTCAAAGAAGAAGGCAACCTACCAAGAGTAAGATCAGATCATTTTTAAACAGTATCTTTTTTTTAGTTGGGCAAAAAGTTTCTTAAAGAAGAAAATACCTGAAAACTACAAAGTGCAAATTATTGCTAATTACTTCTTAAAATGTACTAAAAGTGATACATTTTATTAACATTTATTAATTAGGCTTTGTTGGCAAAAATGACAATTTGTTATAAAACTATTTGGGAAATACAGAAAACACAAAGAAAAACTTTTATATGATCATTTAAAGACCACGTACCAAGTAATTCGTTAACATTTTATTATATTGTCACGATAAATATTTTTCTACCTAGTTAGCATTGTATAGTACCTGTTTCATAACATGATTTTTCAACATCACTAATAATGTAACATAAATGGTCATCTTTATCGTTAGTAGTTTTCTAAAACATCACTTCCAATGGTTGCCTCAGTATACAGATACACCACAATTTATTTTACAAATTCCCTATAATTGATCATTAATGCTATTTCTAATTTTTCATTAAAATAAACATTCCTATAAATAAATTATCCACACTAAGACTATTTCTTTAAGTTCTTTAAAGTGGAAATACTTAGTCAAAGGTTTTTAAGCATTATAACGATTGAATATATACAGGTCAATGGTTCTATATAAAGATTGGGTAATTAACACTCATTACAGGGTTTGAGAAAAATACTGTTTTCCTCTGTAATCTGATATTAACGTGGGGAAAGTTCTTCTTCTTAAAAGAGAGTAGTATCAATACTGAAATATATACAAGATAAAAAACTCATTTTCATTTGCATTTCTTTGAAAACTAGTGAGTTGAACATTTTTCAAATTGTCTGGCTCTTTATAGTTCATATTTTGGAAATTCTTGTGTATGTCTTTTGCCTTGGTATGATCTCTTTTCTATTAAGGTAGTCTTACTTTTCATCTGTATGTTTACACCTTAACAATCAGTCTTTCGCTCTCACATATCATGAATATTTTTGTCATTTTCTCTGTAGTTGTATTAAAAGGTGTTTTTTCATGTACAAAATTTTTAATGGCTGGATCTATTAGTTTTTAGTTAGTAAATACTTGTATCTTGGCTTGTCACCATCCACATTCTCTTCTGATCAGCACCCCAATCTCCTTTCTGTACACCCATTGGGTATAGTCTAGTGGGACTACACTCATAAGCCCCACCTTTCTTAACCAGAGGGTGGATATGTGATTAAAAAAAAAAAAAATAGGCCCATAGAATATGCTCTCTTTGAAATTTACATTTTTAGCTAAGAAATAAAACTGGAAAAGGTTTGAATTCCTCCAACTGCAGTTGAAGTGCCCTGACCATACTGTTTCCTGCTACAAAATTAGTCCTATAATTTTGATTTCCTAGTCTCCAAAGCTCTTATGGTAAATACCATCTAACAGGCCTACTTACATATGAGCATCCACTTTGTGAGCTCCTGATAGTAATCCAATGATTATCGTTTTTCTTAATGAATCAGTCAGTGCAAGCAAGGCTAGGGTAAGGTAACGAAGACCCCAACAAACTTCACCGCAGCTCTTTCTCACTCATCTCTCTCTGCTGACAACAAAGTTCTGCTCCTCAAAGCCATGTAGGATCTCAGTTGACAGAACTTTAATATCACTACCTACTTTCATAATTATAGGGCTAGGAAAAATAGTAAGTTAACTCTCTCTGAAATTTTCTGCTCAGAAATGTCACAACATCAATTCTTACTTTTCATCGGTCAAAGCAAGTCACATGGCCAACCCAGATATTACGAAGGCAAAGTAGCCTAACCTTTCCCCAAGGAAAGATAGAAAATATTTGGAAACTATATTATAGTCTACTATACTCAGTTAATCGGAGAGGATTGCTGCTGTTTATAGGCAAAACCTTCGATTATGTAGTGGCTAGGCTTCAGCACTCTCACCACCGTGGCCTGGGTTCGATTCCCAGCCAGGGAACCACCAAAAAAAATTTCTTGGAATTGTCCTAGATTTTTAAGTTTTTAATTCAAATTTCTGAAATTGGTGTTATATTTGAAAATAAAAATAGTTCTACGTTATTATGCCAACTGCTGCATTATAATATAGTTTGTGGATTCACAACACACTTTAACATTATTTTTAGAATTTTTGCAGTAAGAAATCAGTTTCATTTAGTTTAATTTGGCACTTCCCAAATGTATGTAGCCTTGGAACTATTCTTTCATGTTAACCCCATTACCAGCCCACAAGTTAGTGTTCCTTTGAGCATATTTAGGAAATGTTTGGAGTTTATTTTGTTACCCAGGAAGTAGAACTCCACATTTTTAATTCAAAGAATTAACCAATTGTTCTAGCACCATATATTAAATACATTTTACTTTACCTAGTAGTATGTTATCTTTACCAGGCACAAAATGTATCTACACTAGGATTTGTTACTGAGGTTTATATTTTGTTTTAGTGATCTTTTATTTAATTCTGACTCAAGAAATATATTGTTTTAATTTTTAGTTTTATCATGTTTATCTGTTACTGCAGATCCTCTGCTAACCTTTAATAACTATTTTTGCTTATTTGCATTTAATATATCACAAAAACTAGAGTACCTGTTAATGCAAGAAATTGTGATAGGCAAAAGAATATACAGATAAACAAGACAAGGATGTCTGCATACATGGGCTCATATTTTGACAGAATATATAGTCATTAAACAGATAATTACACAAATTATCAAATAGAATTCTGACATTCTATGAAACAGAATGGGCCAGGAAATTAAATAAGAGGGGATGTACTAAAGTCTTCCTTGAAATACATGATGTTAAACTGGTTCTTAAAGGACAAAGAAGACATAACCAAGGGAAGAGGAAGAGAAAGAGAGAGTCAAGTGGAAGGAACGTAAAGACCTTGGGGTGGAAACAGACTAACATTTAGGAAACTAAAACTGCCATGCCTAGAGTATGGACTGATTCAGGGGAAGGAGCCAAAATGTAACTGGTGAGGTCAGTGAGAGCTATGTGATATAGGACCTTGTAGACCATGAGGAGGATAGAGCTTTTATTTTAAGTGAAATAAGAAGCTATGGAACTATTTTGAGCAGTGGGGTTATAAGAACAGATATTCATTCCACTTATTATTATTGTTTAAGAAAAAATAGAATTGAGGTTACAGTTGGCAATAGTTAAAAATGTAGACCAGTTTGGAGACAATCCAAGAAATGATAGCTGCTTGGATAGTAGAAGAAATGAGGTGATGTGCAGAGACACAAAATATTCAGGAGAGAAAATCAACCAGGTTTGATAATTTATGGGATTTTTCAGATCAGTTCAGAATCCAAAGCCCATTCTGATTTGATTAGGATTGAGTTCAATCTATAAATAGATTTGTGGACAGTTAATATTTTGTACAATATTTATTCTTTAACTACAAGCACAGCTTGCATTTCACTTATTCATGCTTGCCTTTGTGCCCCCTTAGCAATATTTTCTTGTCTTCTTTGTGTAAATCACACATATTTCTTGCAAGGTTAACTTTTAGGAGTTGTGTTTTATTGTTGCTATAGTAAATTAGAATCATTTTTCCAAGTGTGTGTTTTTTTTTACCTGATTGCCACTTTATCTGGTATACAAGAAAGCTTTGACTTTGGTAATTATTTTATAACCAACTACCTTAGAATAGTGTTCATTGTTACATCTAATTTATTGCAATTGATTCTCTTGGGGCTTCTACTGATAATGATTACTTAATTTCTCTTTTCCAGTGGCTATACCTCTCTCTGCCAAACTTCTTCTCAAACTTACTGCCTTGGCAAAATTTCTAGAAATGATAGGAAATCTTCTTGTCTTATTACTGCTTGTCTTGTCTTATTCAGTGAAATGCGAAGCATAGTAGTTTCTAAAGAACGGTCCATAGAATTCAAGTAATATGTGGTTATATAAATAAGGGGTTCCAGGGTCAATTAAACTTGAAAACACCACCTTGAGCAAGGTAAACATGATTCTGTATTGCATTTGCTTTCTCAGAAGCTCTCATGTGTTAATATTCATTTTGAATACCCAGAAAAGAAACTAGCATATAGCATTTTATACATTGATTTGAACATATATATCCCCTTCCCTCCTCTTTGGTAGTTTTTAGGCCTCATATTTTGTGGGACACTAATTTGCAAAGTGCTGCCTAGCTATTTCACCATTGTTTTTCTCTAGAAGGCTTTGGTTGTGAGGACTGTTCAATATAACTAGTTTTCCCAGTCTCAGCTCCAAATTCCTTGGACAGCGAATCTACTGGCCCAACTAAAGCCAGGAATTCTGCCCACTTTCAGGCATGGAACAAGTCCTACATTCATGCCCCCATCCCATGGGCACCCTCAAGATTTAGAAGGGACATTGTCAGTTCTCCTAAATCTGTGCAATCAGGCCACCAGGCAAATCATCTCTGTCTTCCCATCATGGGTATGAGGGTTACACAAGAGATGCCTAGAAAAATCCCCAATGGAATGCCTAATTTGTCCCTGAATAGTTCCAAACCATTACACTCACTTAAAAACAAAGAATTGAGTCATTTACCTTTCATTTTTGACCCCATGATCTAGGCCTTTAGCATCATCTAAGTACTTTATGAATGAATATACACGGTTAGGGCTGAGTATAGATTGCACAAGTGGGAATAATAAATATTAGTCTTTTTATAGATGACATAATTTCAGTATAGTTCTTATCCATATATGACAGTTTACCAAAAATTTAACCTACTCTTTTAGAATTAAATAAAAACTCATTATCATCCTTCACCTAACACTATATTTTCTTAAAATCTCATATCAAAACAATCTGTTCACAGTACAAAGTTTAACACAAGTTGAACGGATGTGTTAGGGGAAAATACATACCTCCACTACTGCCTGATGTGGAAACCTACAAGTAAGTTGTCTGGACTGAAACCACAGAGCCTCAGAAATACAACCTTTATATAGAAAAAGGATGTGCTTTTTAAAACATTAACCATCTGTAGCAATGCTACAACAGCAGCCCTGGTCTGTTTTTCTTAGTGACTTCCCCATGGTGCATGTTCCTGCAATTATACTCAAAACTCAAATTATTTTACATCCAGAAAACCACAAAATATGAAGACATGTGTTGACAAAAGAATGTCCAGACTAAGGAAAAGTCTTACAAGAGTTTGAGTCAAACTGACAGCACTTGCTGGGAAGCTACATCTCAATGGGTTGAGATATTGCTCTGGGGAATGGCAGTTTTTGTAGCTTATT
This sequence comes from Lyroderma lyra, assembly GCA_004026885.1. NCBI lineage: Eukaryota > Metazoa > Chordata > Mammalia > Chiroptera > Megadermatidae > Lyroderma > Lyroderma lyra. The sequence continues at coordinate 36,516 of PVJL010000194.1, read as the reverse complement.
TTGTACATTAGAATCAAAGGAGGAAACTTAAGGAGGATTACATGAAATTTATTAGTGGTAGATTAGGGAGGCAGGAGAAAACAAAGCTTTTTTTACACTGGTGGGTATAGGATAGATAGCATTTACAACATATAGAGATGGTCTTCAGGGAGTAAGATAACAATGTGGACTCACACTCTGTTATAGGCCTTTGAGAGGTCTGAAAAAGAAGATTACCCTAACATTTCAGAGGTATGTTATCTTAGATGCACAAAGACAATAGACAATTTTAAAATGAAAGATTGGCCTTTGTCATTGAAGCTACAGGCCTAAGACATGACTATCAACCATGACCCATTTTTGTTAGGAATTTTTACATTCAGACCATCCTGTGTGGTTACTTTGGTCTTTGGGTTTGTAATGTCCACCATGAAGGCCTCCCCTAAGCTTGTCAGGTTTAGTGTGTGGCCCCTTTTTGTACACACACACACACACACACACACACACACTATATGAATAACCAAAGACATTGTGTGAATGAATATATTTTTATTGCCACTCATTAAATTACTATGTTTGAAACATCTCAAACAAATGCTTTGAAACAGTGTCATGCCAAATGTACCCACACAAACAGAAAGGCAACTCCGCTTAAAAAAACAAAATGTTAGCAGCTACCATGCTCTGATTGGAGCCACATGGAGCCACTGGGATGCCATGTGCTGCTTTTATCACCCAAATTAACTTGGAACATTTTCTACTGAGGGTCCCTCTGTCCCATTTCCTTCTTTGCTTGGACTTAGAACATGTTACAAGAAATTGGGATACTCGTATTGTTTACCCAAGGAGAGAAGACACCACAAAATGATTATGATTTAATAGAGAGCCACTTTATTTTTCATGTCTGAGTTGTCCAGAATACATCTTATCTGTTTAAATAAAGACCCACTCAACTACCATCTCAAATTACTATCATGTTAATTTTCAGGAGAGCCGTTTGCCCTCTGGGTGGCTGCCGCGCCCTGTCTTGGGGTCACACCTGAAGTGTGAATGCTGGTGCTGCCTGCTGTGGCTGAGACCGGAAGTGGAGGTATCACCACCCTTACTGGAAACACAGTTCAGTACAACAACCCTGGCCCACAGTGGAAAAAGATGAAATGATGCAAATAGACTTTACAGAGGGAAAAACTGAGGTTTGACAAGTTTATTTAGTTTGTTCAACACCCCACAGCTCCTAAGAGGTGGCAGAAAGAGTAAGAATGAGGTCTAACAGATGCCTAAGCCCAAACTGTTCCTCCTCTACCATTTGGAATACCAAGGCCTGCTCAACATAAGGTTCCACTTTATCATCAGAAAAGAACATTTCAATCACAAAACAATTAAGACATTTATTTCATTAAATGTCAAAATTACAATTTTTAGTACCGCTTAAAAGCAGAGTTTTATTTAAAAAAAATACCTTGGCCTTATAAGTGACTTGAACAAAGCATCCCTTGTTTCATTACAGTAGTTAGTGCCTCCTTAGTGCTTCTATGTGGACCATCACAACAGCCCTGTAAGGTATTTTACCCATGTAACAGATTTTTTTTAAAAATGATCTGAGGATAACAAGGACACCCATTTGAATGCCCTGTGTCTTGGCAATATTTACTGCAAATGAGCACCCGTGAAGATGGTGCCTGCTCCAGCAGCTCATCAGTGTAGGTCACAAAGTTCTGAGACCCAACAACTGAGGGCAATATACTGAACACTCTCACAGGAGCACACATTACACTTGCACCTCAATTCTCACCATATTGCCTCCCCGTCTTTGTAAATGTCTGGACCTTTCCTGCACTTTACGGGTAGTTTAGAAGCTGCTCATCTGTTGTGAAAAAGAACTCAAGGACAGTGATTTCTAGCCAAGAAAACATATGGTCTAATTTCCTGGAAGAAACAATGGAAGGAAAGGGTTCAAAGGGTGCTCCATTTATTTTTAGAGAAAAAGAGTATTGAGCAGAGTAGTGAGTTGGCTAAATTGTTATAAAGTATAATTTTAAAAGACAGGTGTGCTGGACCAGGTGTGATATTTACCAAAACCAGATCACATTTAAGAAAAACTTTGTTAAAAGGAAATGCATGTCAAGATATCATTCCCTTGACATTGGAAGCGATAAGGTTAAGCACTCACCCACCACCTCCTTTTTCACCACCTGCCTCCATCCCCCACTCCTACCACCAGGCAGGATGTAAGATAGAAGTCTTTACAATGATTAATGCCTCTCCCCATTGGAAGAACCCTTTTCACTCTGACCTAGTCAGAAATTTAATCATCTAACTGGAGATATGAGCTTTCAATCCCTTCCCATTGCCAAGGCATAACATAAAAACAAAACAAAACGAAAATGCTGTGGGTGGAAAATTTAGAGAAAACTAAGGAAGAGAAAGATTGAGAACCAAACAAATATAGAAAGAATTATTCCCAGGCCATAATCACTGATGGAATGGGATATGAATAGTGAAGCAGGGAAAGAGAAGCCTCCCTGAGAGTGTATGTTAAAGGTTTGGTCCTTAAGGTGAACTTTAAGCAAGAGAAGAGGCAGAGAATCAGGATTTCCTCCAGATGGTTCCAAGAGCCCTGATACATGAAGCACATAATCCAAAGCCAAAAGCAGAATTGCAAAAAAACCACAGAAAAATTAATCTGGCAGGAGGATTTCTAGTCAAAATGGTGGAGTAGGTCAACCTTGTGCTTGCCTCCTCTCACAATCACATCAAGAATATTAATATAAATAAACTAACTAATGACCAACATTGAGAATCCCCTGAAATCTACCTAAACAAAATTCTTACAGCTAAGGACATAGAGAAGAAGCCGTTTTGAGACTAGTAGGAAGATCAGAGATGCAGAGCAGGCTGGTCCCACACTCACGTGTGGCAGTTAAGAATTAGAAGTGATATTTTGGCTGTAGAGGTTTCACCCACAGAGGAACAAGGGGTCCTAGCTTCACACCAGGCTCCCCAGCCACGGTTCCAATGCCAGGAAGAAAAGTCCTCACAACCTCTGTCTGTGAGACCTGGCAGAGATTGTGGCTGAGTGAGAGTGAGGGTGGCTGGAGTCTGAGGCATTGATCTTAAAGGACCCACACATGGACTTACTCACTGACAGAGTTACTCACTCTGAGCTCCAATGCTGGGGCAGCAGCTCAAAGGATTCCAGGGATATACTGGAAGGAGCTGAACTTTCTTGCTTTAGGGCAAGTATTAAAGGAGCAGCTTTCTCCAGAAAGAAATGCTGAATGAACTCTTCTTGAACCCTCCTCCTACCCAGAGTGCAGACACAGGTGGGTGCCATATCTGAGCCTCCATCAACCAACCTGACACAATTGACACCACAATTGGCACCACTCTAGTGATTACTTGAGACACTGCCCCACCCAACTTACAGCCCCACCCATGCCACTTCCAGTGGCTTGTACATACAAACAACATGTCTTGGCTCATGCTGCAGGTTTTCTTATTATCTCTCAAAGGTTTACACAAAGCCCAAACAAGCAGCATCTGGCCTTGGAGTGCCCCATATCTCTTGCTGAGTACCCCCAGGTTTGACACTGGCAGCAGCCAGCCTCGGTTCATGGCTTGGCCTCTTGAGGCCCATCTAAGCCCAGCATGTGTGGTGACCATCTGCCAATTGATTTATGGCACCTCCCAGGAGGCTCCAGGGCAGGCATACCTAGTGGCTCCCTTCAGGCCTAGCTGGAGCATCATCTAGCTACCTCTATGGATGACAAACACAAAAGGTAGACTGAGGAAGCATCAGAGCTCTGTGAAAGTGAATCATGCTCCAGAAGTTCAGTCCTTACACAACAGCTTCTCTGCTGTAGTCACATCCAGTCCCCACAACCAATAAGCCTGAGGGTCAATCCCTCCCATTGTTGTGCAAAGAATAACCACGGCTCAGCTACAAAAGGAGGACACACAAACCCACAAGAGGGACACATCTGAAGCATCTGGCTCAGATGAGGAGACAGTCTGTGCCACTGGGCCCCACAAGACACCTACTACGTGAAGCCATTCTACCAAGACCAGGAGACAAAACAGCCCTACCTAATATATAGAAACTAATACAGGGAGGCAGCCAAATTGGAGAAACAAAGAGATATGTCCCAAATGAAAGAACAGAATAAAGCTCTAGAAAAAGAACTAAATAAAATGGAGGCAAGCAGTCTACCCAACGCAGAGTATGAAACACTAGTTGTAAAGATGCTCAATAATCTCAGTGAGAAGTTCTACAAAGAGATGGAAAACATAACAAGGGATATTAAAAAAAAACATACAAGGAACAAGTCAGAAATGAGGAATACAATAAGTGAAACAAAGAATACATTAGAGGAAATCAACAGTAGATTAGATGGAGCAGAGGATCAATTTAGTGATTTAGAAGATAAAATGGCAGAAAATACCCACAGAGAACAACAGAAAAAAAAAACCCCAAAATGAATAGGAGTCTCTGGGACAACATCAAGTGTATCAACATTCACATCAGAAGGGTACCAGAAGGAGGAGAGAGAGAGACTAAGAAATTGAAAACCTATTTCAAGAAATAATAACAAAAAACTTTCTTAACCTGGCAAAGAAAGTAAATATTCAAGCCCAGAAAGTGCTGACAGTTGCATACAAGATGAATGCAAAGAGACCCACACCAAGACAAATCATATTAAAATGCCAAAGTTTAAAGACAAAGAAAGGATCTTTAAAGCAGCAAAAGAAAAGCAGTGAGTTACCTATAAGGGAACTTTTGTAAGAATATTGATTTCTCAACAAAAACTTTGCGGACCAGAAGGGATTGGCACAAAATATTCAAGTGATGAAAAGCAGAACCATCAACTAAGATTACCCTATCCAGTAAAGCCATCATTTAGAACTGCAGGACAGAAAAAGAACTCCCCAGAAAAGGAAAAGCTAAAAGAGTTCATCAACACCAAATCAGTATTACGAAGAATCTTAAAGGGACTTCTTTAAGGCGAAAAAGAAAAAGAAGATAAAAAATATGAATAATAAAATGGCAATAACTACCTACCTATCAACAATTACTGTAAATGTAAATGAATTAAATATTTCAGTCAAATCACACAGGGTGGCTGAATGGATAAGAAAACAAGACCCTTACATATGCTGCCTACAAGACTAACTTTAGATCAAAAGATACAGACTAAAAGTAAAGGAATGGGGAAAGATATCTCATGAAAATGGAAATGAAAAATTACTCTGGGGTAGCAATACTTATACAAGACTAAATAGACTTTAAAACAAAGGCTATAACAAGAGAGCAAGAAGAACCCAGTAGTCCCACTTATGGGTATATATCCAAAGAAACACAAAATGCTGCTTTGAGGGGACATGTGCATCTGTATGTTTATTGCAGCATTACTTACAACAGCCAAGATATGAAGGCAACCTTGGTGTCCCTGAATGGATGAATAGATAAAGAACAGGTGGTACATATATATAATAGAATATTACTCAACTATCAAACAAAGAATTTAGTCTTGCCGTCTACAACATTGATGGGCCTAGATGGTGTTATGCTAAGTAAAGTCAGCCAGACAAAGACAAATATATGATTTCATTTATATGTGAAATCTAAAAGAAAGAAATGAACAACCAAAACAGAAGCAGACTCATAGCTACAGAGAACATTTTGATGGTTGCCAGCTAGGATGGAGATTGGGGAGATGGGTGAAAAGGGGCAAGGAATTAAGTACAAATTGGTAGTTACAAAATAGTCGTAGGGATATAAAATATAGCATAAGGATTATAGTCAATAATATTGTAATAACTATGTACGGTGTCAGGTGAGTACTAGATTTATTGAACTGATCACTTCATAAGTTTACACTTGATCTTAGCCAAAAGGTTGAGAAACAATTTCTTCATGTGTTTTATACATATCTAATCACTGTGTTGTACACCTAAAACTAAAATAATATTGTATGTCAACTGTAATTAAAAGATAGAAAAAGTTATTTAAAAAAAAGAAAGAAATCTGGAGGTTCAAAAAAGGAGATACAGGTCTTGACTTCTAACAGAATTTCCTCTTATACCAAAAGCAGGATCAGCGTTTTCACCAATTTCAACTAATAAGAACTTGGATTTTTTTGGCCAAAATTTTGATAAATTGCGGTACCAGCAGTGGAACACTGACCAATTCATTTGTTGCATAATGATTATTTATTAGTTGCATAGAATCTGCATAGAATTCTTATTCCACCAGTGGGTTAAGTCATGTGTTAATTATTATTGTGGTTGTCTCCATTGTCTAGAATCAAGATGGCTGCCTTACTTGAAAGGGTTGATTCTCTCAATTACAATTCTATGCCCTCATTGAGGAGACTAGGTGGGTAGATCTGCTCATGAACAGCTCAGGCTGACTTCAGTCTTGATGTACTACACCTGGCATCTAGACAAATGAGAATGTGCATTTTTAATAAGTAGATTACATGTTTGTCACATTTCTAAACACAGTGTTACATCATGGACTTTTAACCTTGGCAGTCTCCCTACAAGGGCCTGCAACACTTTACTACGGCCATCACCCTTCAAGCATAGCTCTTCTCAGAGAAACCTCTCTGGGAACAGGGGTCAGGTCTTGTTCATCTTCGTAGCTCATACCCTCTTTCCAGCACCTTCCTGAATTCCCAGAATGGTGGCTTATACACTACTGGCATCAATAAATATTTATTAAAGTAAATCTGCTGTAACATTTTTCGTGCTAGCACTTTGACAATGCTAAACATCTAACCCAGTCATCCTGAGAATAACAAAACTGTTTTCCTAAGAAGAAAGCATATTTCTAAATAACATTTGTGAGCTTTTTCTGATTACAAAAGTAATGCATATTCATTATAGAAATTAGAAAATTCAGAAGAACAGAATAATTAATAATCCCATCCTTTACAAAAGAACTACTATTAACTTCTGATGCTTATTCTCAGGTTTCTTTCTTTGTTTCTATACACATGTGAACTGGAATCTTAGGGATTACTATTTTATTAGGTTGATGCAAACATAATTTCAGTTTTTACAGTTGAAATTTGTCATTTGGTTTTGGAATGCATTCCAAATGTACATCATTTTAATGTACATTTTTTGCTTTTTTTTTATTTTGCTAATGGCTTATTATTTGCTGGTTTTTTGTATTTATTTTAGACTATGGAAATGAAGTTAGACAAAAAGCAAATTTGAGCATTTTTCTTATTTGAGTTCAAAATGGGCTGTAAAGCAGCAAAGACACTTACAACATCAACAATGCATTTGGCCCAAGAACTGCTAATGAACCTACAGTGTAGTGGTGGTCCAGGAAGTTTTTGCAAAGGAGAAGTGAGCCTTGAAGATGAGGAGCATAGTGGCCGGCCATCGGAAGTTGACAACAACCAATTGAGAGCAATCATCCAAGCTGATTCTCTTACTACATGAGAAGTTGCCGAAGAACTCAATGTCGACCATTCTATGGTCATTCGGCATTTGAAGCAAATTGGAAAGGTGAAAAAGCTTGATAAGTGGGTGCCTCATGAGGTGACCAGAAATTTTAAAGACTCGTCATTTTGAAGTGCTGTCCTCTCTTATTCTACGCAACAACAATGAAACATTTCTAGATTGGATTGTGACATGTGACGCAAAGTGGATTTTATATGACAACCAGCAATGACCAACTTAGTGGTTGGACCAAGAAGAAGCTCCAAAGCACTTTCCAAAGCCAAACTTGCATTTAAAAAAAGGTCATGGTCACTGTTTGGTGGCCTGCTGTTGATCTGATCCACTACCGCTTTCTGAATCCTGGCAAAACCATTACATCTGAGAAGTACGCTCAGCAAATCAATGAGATGCACCAAAAACTACAACACCTGCAGCTGGCATTGATCAAAAGGCCCAATTCTCCACAACAATGCCCGACTGCATGTTGCACAACCAAACTTCAAAAGTTGAAAAAATTGGGCTCTGAAGTTTTGCCTCATCTGCCATATTCACCTGACCTCTCACCAATTGAGTATTACCTCTTCAAGCATCTCAACAACTTTTTGCAGAGAAAACGTTTCCACAACCAGCAGGAGGCAGAAAATGCTTTCTAAGAGCTTGTCAAATCCTGAAGCATGGATTTTTACACTACAGGGATAAACAAACTTATTTCTCATTGGCAAAAATGTGTTGATTGTAATGGTTCCTATTTTGATGAATAAAGATGTGTTTGAGCCTAGTTATTAACATAATCATTTGAAATTCATTGTTTGAAACCGCAATTACTTTTGCACCAACTTAATATAATCCTTTTTACATAACTTCTGAGCTTTTTCATGCATGTTCTTAAATATTCTTGAAGAAGATGGTTTCTCATGGTTGCAATGTGTTCTACCATATGGGTGTTCCAATATTTTATAATTTAACCAATTTCTTTTTGGGGATATTTTGGTTGTTTTTTTATTTTCCACTATTATAAATAAAGCTTCAGTGAACATCCTAGCACATAAAGATTTGCACCCATTTTCATTACATTCATATGTGAAATTCCTAGAAGTGGAATTGCTCAAATACTATTTTAAAGATGGAAAATGATATGTACTCCGGAATCTACCTGTATCCACTTAAGGAGATGAGGACAGCCTTTCGAACCCTGATGTTTTGGGTTCATGAACCTACTATCTTCTACATAATGAAGGGAGACTTGGCTCTGAAGCCAGACAAGTCTGTGTTCTAATCCTCACACCTCCATTTGTTAGCCAATGTGACCTTGGCAATGCACTGAACTTTACTATCTACAAATATAAAAATCAAACAAAAAATAAACTGTCAGTGGTTCCCTGGTGGTGTAGGGGCTAAAGCTTCGGCGCTGTCAATGCTGCAGCCTGGGTTCGATTCCCAGCCAGGGAAATACCCACATACCAAAATAAACTGTCAAAGAATCCTAGTTAACGACCCAATATTTTATTTGGGGAGACATTGTACCTAGACAAAGTGTGACTAAGTCAGTTTTTCTTGCAGCTAGATGTGGCCTTATGTATTAGAATTTAATCATAAGATGTAAAGGAAACTTGTTGTGAGATTTCTGGGAAGATTTCTTTTTCAGGTCTATTAACAAATAATTCACATGTAACATTGTGTAAGTGTAAGGCGTACAACATCATGATTTGATACACATATATAACATTATGAAATGATTACCACAATAATGTTAGTTAACACATTCATTAACTCACATAATTGCCTCTTTTTTGTATGTGTGGTATGCATAAGAGCATTTTAAGATCTATTCCCTTAGCAAATTTCAAGTACAAATGCTCCTCAATTTACGACCCATAAAAATTTGAAAATAACATAGGTTGAAAATGCATTTAATACATCTAACCTACCAAACATCATTGCTTAGTTGAGCCTACTTTATATGTGCTCAAGACCCTTAGATTATTGGGACATAACCCCCTCATAAGTTGAGAAGCCACTGTAATTGCCTTCCTCTTCTTCTCACCAGAAGCAGGAAACAGAAATAGCCATTTTATAGACAAGATGGGATATAAAAACACAATATCCAAAAAAAGCACTATGTCCACTCCGCACCGTAGAGTATTCGTTGTTTACCAATCTGTACTCTGTTTCTATGAGTTCAGCTTTTTTAGATTCCATATGTAAGTGAGATCATAGTGTTTTACATTCTCTGTTCAACTTATTTCACTTAGCACAAACCCCTCAAGATTCATTCATGTTGTAGTAATTGGTAAGATTTTATTTTGATGGCTAAATAATATTCCATTGTGTGTATGTTTGTGTACATGTATCACAAGTAGCAATTTGTGTAAGTGTAGTGTGTGTGTGTATACATACATATATATTTTTTTCTTTATCTAGTCATCCATGGATGTATGCTTAGGTTATTTCCAAGTCTTGGCTGTTGTGAACAATGCACATGGAGGTGCAGATATTTCTTTTAAGACAGTGATATTATTTCCTTCAGATATCCAGAACTGAGATTATTGGTTCATATGGTAGTTCGGCTTTTAATTTTTTGAGAAAACTTTATGCTGTTTTTCATAATGGCTGTGGCAATTTATATATTGGTAAGACTTCTTAGAAGAAAATTGGGGGTAAAACCTATTACAGTCCTTCCTCCCTGATGCTTGGAATTTAGATTTGATGGCTGGAGCTCCAGTAGTCATTCTGGGATCTCAAAAATGAAGCTACACACTACAAACACTAGAAGACAAAGCTAGTGCCTGGGTTTGTTGTGATACCGTGGAGCTGCCACATCTGCCCTGGAGTGATTCATTCACTCTGCTGTTAAAACAAACACTGTTTAGTTAAGCCATCTTTGTTTTGAGTTTTCTTTTATAGGCAGCCAAACCTAATCTTATTGATGAGAACACCTTTATTATATACTCATTGTGAGAACAAAATAAAGTAATTTATTTACTATGCCTGGCATAACAGGGTCACAGTAAATGTTAGTCCATTTGTATATAGTCATGTTCAGTTTTTATTCCGAGAACATGCTAAACTTCTGCTAATCATCTCTCCTGTTTCCTTTTTATCTCCCAATGCAAAACACAAAAATACTGACTTCAGCTGAGAATTTCCTCCTGATAATCTCAACTGTTTATTTTCTGAGATAAATTTCTCCTTCTCTCACCACTTTTCTGCTTCTCTCCTTGAAGCCTATGTTTCCATTGACTTACTCAGGATTTCTGGACTCATACCTCTCTTCTGATTTTCCAACAATTAACTCAAAAATTTAGTTACAATATTTCTAATCAGGACACAACCATTAATCATATGGAGTTACAAATAGTTATCACATATTCAGACATATTTGTGCCTGAAGTTTGAATTTATAGTTTTAATTACCTCAGAGATCAAATCTGGCAGATCCCCTGGACTCCAGTTAGAGAACTTCCTTCTCAATGTGAAAACCCTAAAAAAAGAAACAAAAAACCCAAACTGCCCTTTATGAAGTGTTGAGGACCCACCTACTTGTCTGTCTACCCACCACTTTCTCTTAGTAAGCTGGGAATCTGAAATTCCAAAAAAAGCAAGGTCTAGTTCTTAAATGGTTGCGATTAAATCAATTTAACCAGTCAACAAAGGGATTTGATCAAATTTGATCACCTGTAAAATAAAAAGCAGAACAATTTTTAATTCAAAACTTGTATTCAAATTTGTTCGCAAGTGTATGTGCAATTAGAAAAGGGACTAAGTTATATTTACCATACAGTAGAGTTAATAGTGAAAAATTGGGAAAAAATCAAATGCAGCAAGGGATTCATAAATTATTTCATAGCCATTAGTTATGAAATGTATGCTTATAAGGTAGGTAATAACAAGAAAAACATTTGTAATTTCAGAGAAAATTAGAGATGGCATAAACAACATGATCATTTTGTCCATTCTAGTCACTGTTATCTGATGATTTTTCAGCTACTCACACATATTAATGGAGCATTTAGGCACCTGCATGGCCACATTTCTCTCCACCCTACTTCTACTCAATCTTCGTGGATGGCACGACGGTCCTAGTATAACATACCTCCACTCACGTGGTCTAGAATTTTTTTGAAGTCTGGAATTGCAACCACCCTCCATCCTACTTAGCAACCTACTTCCATAATCACTCTGAATCTTATTAACTAGAATTATTTTTGTCTTCTAAATCTTAAAGCATGATAATCCATTTATTGACTAAAGTCTCCTAATGTTATGGTTCTCTTATATCTTTGCTCTCCACACATTTATTCTTTAAACTTATTTCTACTCCAGTCCCCTATCCACTCCATTTTATATCCTAATCAATTTCTTGTCATCTTCCCTCTTCCCTCTCCAAGTGGTATACCATTTATTCTCTAGCAATCATTCAGTTTTCTGTACCCTGGTTTACCATTTCCTGCTGTCCTATGGTGCCAACTGTGAATTAACCCAAACATCAGAGTTCCTTCATTCTACTCCTGGGCTTCAAAGCCCCATTGGGGAGATCTGCCCGGTCACACAGCCTTGCACTGAGTTATGACTTGCCACTTCCACTAAAGCAGTGCTCCCTGCTCTTTCCAAAATGCCCCTACTCCTAATTCCATCAGAAAGAAAAGGAAGGAAGGAAGGAAGGAAGGAAGGAAAGAGAGAGGAAGAAAACCTTACATAATCAGTGCCCTCCCTTGCTTGCTCCTCCTTTTCTGGCTAATTGGAAGCAGGGTCCCTCCTCTATGCTTTCCGGACTATTTTATCTCATTCATTGATGCTGCTCCATTAATTTATTATTGTTGATCTTTTTTTTTCTTTTGAGGATATAGAAAATTTTTAATTTTTATTTTTTTATTTTTACATTTTATTTTAGTTTTTTTCATTTATTTTTATTGTTAGGCTTACTGGGGTGACATCTGTTAGCAGGAATTACATAGGTTCCTATAGAATTGTATGCCTGGAAACTTCAACCTTTTTGTTGGCCTCAAAATACTCATCTCTTTCATCTCAAAAAGGATTTTTTTTTTTTATCTCATGTCCATTCTAGGTGTCATCCTTTACTTTTCAGAGCCAAACTACCTAAAAGAATAATCAACACTTGTCCCCAACTCTTACCTTTTTTTGTTTAACATCTGAAGTCTAGCTCTCCCCTTATCAAAACGAACAAAAAAAACCAGAAAACTAAAACTAAAACATTGCTCTTTGCAATATTTCTAAGTGACACCATGCAGCAAAACTCAATGGAAAAATATAAATCCTCATTTTTTTTACTACTATGTAGACATTGATTATTTGGGGAGGGTGATTGTTTTTAGATTTTTGCTTTTGTTTCTTTTGGTAATGGCTTTCTTGAGATATAATTCACATACCATACAATTCACCCATTTAAAGTGTACAATTCAGTCATTTTTAGCATATGCGGAATTGTGCAACTCATCACCACAATCAATTCTAGAACATTTTCATTACCCCCAAAGAAAGCCCTGACCCCTTAGCAGTTACCCCATACCCTTCACCCCTCTCCTCAGTCCAGAGCAACCATTAATCCAATTTCTGCCCCTATAGACTGGACTTTTCAGACATTTCACCTGTACAAAACAACAAATCATATGTGTGTGTTTTTGTGAGTGGCTACTTGGAGCACAGACCTTTATTTTGTTCCTTTCATGGCCAAGTAAAATGGATACACCACATTTTATTTATTGATTCATCAGTTGATGGACATTTGAGTTGTTGCAACTTTTGGGATGTTATGAATAACACTGTTATGAACATCTGTGTACAAGTTTTTGTGTGGACATACGTTCTCTTTTATCTGGGATATATACCTAGGAAGGTAATTGCTTAGTCATATGGTAACTCTATATTCAAACTTTTGAGAAACTGCCAGACTGTTTTCCAAAGTGAGTGCATCATTTTATATTCCATCCATCAGTGTATAGCATTCCAATGTCTTCACATCCTTCCAATGTTGTTATCTGTCTTTTTTTAGTACAGCCATCCTGGTGAGTATGAAGTGATATCTCATTGTAATTTTGATTTGCATTTCCCTGATGACAAATAATACTGAGCACTTTTTTATGTATCCTTTTATTATTGAGAGGTAAGATTTTTTTATGTATACCAGACCCAAATCTCCTATCAAATACATCATTTGCAATTTTTTTCTCCTACTCTGTGGGTTCTATTTTTACTTTTTTTATGGTGTCCTTTTAAGAGAAAAAGTGTTTTACTTTGACAAAGTTCAATTTACCTATTTTTTGTTTTGTTATTTGTACTTCGGTATCCTAGCTAAGAAACTACTACATGATCCAAGATCATGAATGTTTTTTCCTATATTTTCCTTTTAAAGTTTATAGATTTAGCTATTATATTACATTTGGGGCTTTGATCCATTTTAAGTTAATTTTTATATATAACGTGTGGTCAGACATCTTGATACTCTCAATTGTTGAAATTCTTCCTTCTCTTGGACTTCAACACTAGCCTTTACTCAGTTTTCAGTTTTTCTCACTACATATTTATTTTTTTCTATAAAAATTATTTCTTCACCATGTCTTCATTGTAATTATTGATTCAATTTTGACTCACTTACTTAACTGTAAGTTAGAGAACAGAAAATTTCTTACTTAAGTTTATATTCACCAAAACCTTTGACAAAGCCTGGGATTTTATGAGCATCAATCATGTTTATATAAAAAACAAAGACGGCATCAGGACAAAGACTTGAAAGTAAAATATGGAATGTATCTGTTTGTACGTACACATATTCACATATACATAGATACAGATCTTACATTTTTCTATTCCTGTGTTTCCTTAATTTCTAAATATTTTTATTTAAAAATAGCTAATATACAATATTATATTGGTTTCAGGTATGCACCATAGTTACTAAACATTTTCATACCTAAAGAAGTGATCACCATTATAAGTCTAGCAACCAACTGACACTTCACCATGCTATCACAATATTATTGACAATATTCCCTATGCTGTGTATTCTATCCCCAAGACTTAACTTGTTTTATACCTGGAAATTTGAATCCTTATTCCTCTTTAACTTTTTTTTTAATTTTTCAATTACAGTTGACATTCAATATTATTTTATATTAATTTTAGATGTACAGCATAGTGGTTAGATATTTATATAATATAAGAAGTGATCCCCTGACTAGTCTAGTACCCATCTGACACCATACATGGCTATGACAATAGTATTGACTGTATTTCTTATGCTATACCCTACATCCTGATGACTACTATCTAACAACAAATTTGTACTTCTTAATCTCTTCCCCTTTTTCACTCCTCCCCAACCCCCTTTCCATCTTGCAACCATCAAAATATGGTCTGTATCTATGTATTTGTTTCTGTTTTGTTTCTTTGTTTTGTTTTTTTAGATTCCATTTATAAGTGAAATCATATGACATTAGTCTTTTTCTGTCTGCCTTATTCCACTTGGCACAATACCCTATAAGTCCATCAGTATTGTTGCAAATGGCAATATTTTATTTTTTATTTTATGGCTGAGTAATATTCCATTGTACATATATGTACCACCTCTTTTTTATACATGCATTTATTCAGAGACACCAAAGTTGCCTTCATATCTTGGCCATTTTAAATAAGCTGCACACGTCTCCTCAAAGTAGCATTTTGGATTTCTTTGGATAAATATACAGAACTGAGATTATTGGATCCTTCCTGGTTTCTTGTTATAGCCTTTGTTTTAAAGTTCATTTTGCCTGGTATAACTATTACTACCTCAGAATCTTTGTTTTCATTTTCATAAAATATCTTTTCCATCCCTTTACTTTCAGTCTGTGTGTATCTTTTCACCTGCATGAGTTTCTTGTAGGCAGCATATATAGGGGTCATGTTTCTTTTCCATTCAGCCATCCTTGTCTTTTGATTGGGGCATTAAATCATTTACATTTAAAGAAATTATTGATAGATATGCAGTTATTACCATTTTATTATTCTTTTTTTTTTATTGTTTTTTTCATCTTAAAGAATTCTAAGATTCCTTGTAGTACTGGTAGGTATTGATGAATTTCTTTAGCTATTTCTTATCTGGGAAGATCTTTATCTGTCCCTTCAATTCTAAATGGTAGCTTTGTTGGATAGATTCATCTTGGCTGTAGGTCCTTTTCATCACTTTGAATAGTTCATTTCAATCCCTTCCGGCCTGCAAAGTTTTTGTTGAGAAATCAGCTGACATTCATATGGGAGCTCTCTGGTAGGTAACTAACTGCTTTTCTTTTGCTGCTTTTAAGATTCTGTCTTTTTCTTTAACCATCGGCACTTTCATTATGATGTGTCTCAGTATGGGCCTCTTTGGGTTCATCTTGTTGGAGACTCTCTGCATTTCCTGGGTTTGAATATTCATTTCCTTTCCCTGATAAAAAAATTTCTGTCCTTACTTTTTCAAATAGGTTTTCAATCCCTTGCTGTCACTTTTCTCTTTCTGGTACCCTTAGGATGCAAATGTTGGTACACTTGATATTGTCCCAGAGGTCCTTTAAATTGTCCTCATATTTTTTGTTGTTTTTGTTGTTGTTCGGTTTGGGTATTTTGCGGCTTTAATCTTTTAAATTGCTGATTTGATCCTCTAATGTACTGAAAATTCCCTTTAATGTATTCTTCATTTCAGTTATTGTAGTCTTGATTTCTTACTGGCTCTTTTCTATGTTTTCCTATTTTTATGTTTCCCATTTCTTTGTAGAACTTCTCATTGAGATCATTGAGCAATTTTATAACCATTGTTTTGAACTTTGTGTCTGGTAGATTACTTTTCTCCATTTTGTTTAGTTCTTTTTCTGAAGTTTCATTCTGCTTTTTCATTTTAGACAAGTTTGTCACTCTATTTTGGTTGCCTTGCTGTGCTTATTTCTATGTACTAGGTGTAACTGCTTTGTTTCTTAGTAGAGTGGCCTTCTGTAGTAGGTGTATTGTGGAGCCCTATGATACAGTCTCCCTGCCAAGTACTCCAGGTATGTCCCCTGTGTTGGTTGTGTGTGTCCTCTTGTTGTAATTGAGTCTTGGTTTCTGTTTGCATGTCAATGGGAGGGACTGACCCTCAGGCTGATTGGTTGTGAGGACTGACCATGACCACAGTACAGAAGCTGTGGTGCAGAAGCTGACCCTACAGAGCAAAATTCACTTTAGCAGGGCTCTGTTGTCTGCCCAGTCTACCCTTTGGGTATGCTATCTTTGGAGGCTGCCAGGAATGCTCTAGCTCTGTCTGAAGCTGGCCACTGGGCATGGAAGCTCCAGGACTTCCTGGGAGGGGACCTGCTGCAGGTCAAGCTCAGCTGCAACCTGTGCCCTGCCTGACGTCACCTAGTATGAGCCACAAAGCATTTAGCAGATGACTGCCCCCCCCCATGCTATGCTTGGAGATGCTTCTGAAGACCAAGCCATGAAGCAAGGCTGGTTGTCACTAGTGCCAGCCTTAGGGTTATTTAGGCAGAGGTACAGGACATACCAAAGGCAGATGCTGCTTGTTTGGGCTTTGCAAACCTTTAAGACGTTTTAGGGAAGTCCACAACATGAGCCAAGACAGGCTTTTTGTATGGAAAAGCCACTGGAAAGGTCTGGGTGTGCCTAAAAGTTGGGTGGGGCAAGGTCTTCCAATCACCAGGGCAAGGAAGATGAGTGGTGTTAGCCAGGTTGATGGAGATTCAGATATGGTGGCCACCTACATCTGCACTCCTGGATGGGGGTGGGCTCAACCAAGAAATGATGGCTTTCAATAGCTCCTATGTCAGTAGAAAGCTGCCCTGCCCTTTCAGCCCTTGCCCTGAAGTCAGACAACTCTGTTTCTCTCTGTATGTCCCTGGCACCTTTTTATCTGCTGCCTCAGTACCGGAGCTCAGAGTAAGTGAGTCCATAGGTAAGTTCATGGTGAAACACTCTTAAAGACACGCCTAGGACCGCAGCCTCCTTTATGTCACTCAGCCTCAATCTCTGTTGATTTTCCCAGCCAAAAGTTATAGGGACTTCTCTCCTAGGTATTGAAATCCTGGGTTGGGGAGTCTTCTGTGGTGTTGGAACATCTTACTCCTCCAGGAGTGATCTCCACAACCAAGATATTCCTGCCGACTTTTAGTAATCACATGCTAGTGTGGGACCTGTTCATGCCTTGTGTTCACCCCTCCTACCAGTCTTGAGTTGGCTTCTTCTGTATATCCTTAATTATAGGACTTTTGTTCCACTAGACTTCAGGAAATTCTCAATGATGGTTGTTTTGAAGTTAGTTGTAATTTTGATGTTGCTGTGAGAGGAGGTAAGCACAACATTTACCTATTAATACCTTGCCATCTTGACTGGAAATCTCAACGTCTATTCTTATGTTTTCTGTAATAAAGGTGAATGAACAATAATAGAAAAAGATTTTTATTTAAGGAAAAGGTGGGAAGGAGTTAAAACTTTTAGTAAGCAAGAAGTTAATGCATTGATGACCTCACTAGATTGTGAGATCAAATGAAATCATGTAATTGAAAATAACTTTTATTAAAAGCACTATATAAATATAAGGTAAAGCTCTAAGCAAACTTCAGATATTAATGCCTTTGTCATCATCTAGTAAACTCTGAATTCCTTTAGGACAGTATTCATTTCATGTATATCTCCAGCACTTCACATGATGCCTGGCATATAGCACATCTAAATTCTTCTGTTTATTCAATTAATATATCTTGCATAGCTACAATGTGCCAAAAACAACACATTGTGCTGGAGATATAGAAACAAGAAAAGCATCATCTCTGCCATCGTTGACCTTCTGTGCAGTTGAAATATTTCACCTACAATAGGGAATAGATTTATATTCAGCAAAATTAAATCTGCTGTGTTCTTGACATGTTGTCTTTTTAAAAATTCAATTACACTGACAATATATTTCAAACACTTTTTAAGAAAATTGAAGAAAAACTAAGGAAATATTAGCAAAGCTAAAACCTGTTAGACATTTATAGAGCCTCTCCTCTAGGTGAACTGCCCTAGAATCCTGTGAGGAATGAAGAGACGGGTGAGACCTGGCCCCTGACCTATGAAAGTACAAAGGCGTATAGAGAAAGTGGTAGACAGTTGCATACACAGTTATAATTATACCCAAGTCAGGCTAAGAGAAATGCTGTAATGGATATTTGAACAAAACGCTGAGCTAGTTCAGGGTAGGACAGGATTATGAAGAGAATCTCATGTTATCTTAGGGAGGTTTCTGCTCAGTTTTGCCTGTTTGGCACCTTAGGTTAGGACAGTTTTACAAACAGATTCGAATATCTGTGTGCCCACAAAGTATTTCCACCAGCCTGCCTACACTTAGGGCAAGATGATGGCTCTAGAAGTGATAAGTGATGCTTGGCTCCTACAATATTATTGCTCGGGACAAGGCCAAGGTAAGGATGTGACTTCCATTTCTTTAAGAACGTAGGAGATCAGCATCATGAGGCAGAAGGGGAAGCTGAGGACCATCTATTCCAACTTCCCACTAGGTGCATCGTTATTTATTAACTCTTTGATCCCCAATCCTGTGGCCATAGTCAAGGACAAGTGTTTTTTTAGTCTACCAGCAGACCCTTGGATCTTTGAGGTTATCCAAACTTTGAAAAAAAAAATGAAGTAGAAGAAATGTACATTCAATTAAATATAACTCAAACAATCTGTTTTATCAAAGCAAGTTGACCATAAATCAAAAGAATAGGTGCAGTCTAAATTATACAAACGAGACAGGAACTTGGCAATGGCCTCATCTCGGCAAGCTATCATCCCAGGTCTACACAAGGTCAGTATGGTAATTCATTTCCTGAAATTACTTAATTCTGCTGTCTGTAACCAAATGGTTATTTATCTTCAAGAACAGAAGCATGTCATTTCAGGTAAAATTGATATTTGGAAATCCAAGTTTACACATGGGTGAATTTTTACTATATCATGGGACTGACTCTTTTATAGAAGAACATTTATTAAATACCCTAAAATAGAATTCTATTTACCCCCCAAAAAAAGACATTTTATACTGCTTTTCCTGGAATATGGTAATTACATGGAGCTAGATATATCTTTATAAAGAAAATATCCCACTATGGTCAGCAGATAATGTGTATGCAAGACAAGTTCCAAAAATTTGAGTGGTAAAAGTCTTTATGCTACCAAGACAGATTGCTGGAGGTCAATTTTATCTTCCTTTCAAATTATAGTAATTAATAGCAGATTTTATTCTATTTTTGACCCAAGCATAAATGTAGTCTTGAAAAATAGCCAGAACAGATCCTCACAATGCCTTAAAAGAAAGTTTTCCTCTACAGCACCAATATAACCTTATTCCAGATTTCTGGCAAAGCTTGTCTCAGTTGCCTTCCTCCAGTAACGGGGGCCTACGCACACTACAAAATAAACTCAGAGAATGTTCAGCAATCTGCTGGTGGAGGTGCTTGCTAAGTGAGCATCTCTTCCCTTTGTAAAGTGTGATCATCATTCCTCTGTTCACCTCCTTTGCATTATCTAATGAAAGATGCATAACCTTGTGACTATATTTGAAGCTATAAATTTATTAGACCTTTACAATAAGAAGCCAGACACAGAATGGATGTCTTGTACATGTTAAATGAAGTAGTATAACATATACATTATTTGAAGGTCTTAATGAAACCCTTTATCTATTTATAAAAGTCCATGCATTTATTCAACAAACATTTAACAAACGCTAGGAAGACAAGGTAAGGAACTTGCCTTAGTACAAAGAGATATACTCTACATGAAAGGGAGGGCTAGGCATGCTGTAAGAGATGGGCTCTCAGGAGAACGGTTGGTGTTGACTTGGGCTAGAGGATGGATGGACTCTCAGTAAATTTGATGTAAAAGTTGGTGAGAGAATCTAACCAGTGACTCTACGAACATCACGCCTTCTTCATTCAAACATCAAAGTTTACAAATGATGGTATCTCTAGCTGAGATACAAATCTGTGGGGTTTTTTTCTAAAACTGAAAGTATGTTTGAAATAACCCAGGTAATGAGTTACATGGAGAATCTTTTCTCCAGAAAAGAACAGATCTTATTTTATGCTGATGCATTACATCAGACAGACTTTCTTACTCTCTGCAGTGCTCACCTTTCTAATGTAGGTTGTATGCTGCAGGTGAGCTGATGATACTTTCCCCTCCTCACTTTTGAGGAGGAAAATGACAGCTGTACCTAGCACAAGGCATTGCCATCTGTATGAATTAAACTAAGCTAATTTAATTTTTAGGATGATAGGACTTGCCAAGGCTTCAAAGCTAAAAGCAAGCTGGGGTGCTTGGGGATGGAGGAAGAGACCATCTTCAGCTTGCCCAGATTCTGGAGGTGATTTTTCTCCTTTATATAAATTACTAAGATAATGGAAACTATCAATATCACTGTATTTACTCCGGAAGATCCTGTTTCACAACTGTATTTAAATATATACTATTAATACAACAAAGGAATAATAAAAAGGAAGGTGGGATTGTCAGTGTTGGAGTTAAAGAGAACACACACTTGGCTGCAGATGGGGCGTCTGCGTGGAGGGCCGTGAATGTCAGAACTTATCAAGGGAATCATGAGCAGTCAGCAAATCCATCCTGCTGCAAATGTGGGGAGTTGTTCTGTTTCTTATGGAAAGGCATGAGCTGAATCAATCAAATGGGTTTTAATTAGACAGGAGTCCATCAGGAGACTAAACTTCAAGGCTAATCCTGGCACTGTCCAAAACAAAAACCAAAACAGATTTTAAAAAGCTCAGTTAGACATTGTCTTCTAGTCCTCAGCTAAAATGGAAGCATCTGCCTAATTAGAAAAAGACATCATTCATCCAGCACAAATTAGGAGACTTGTCCATGGAGGTTGCATGCAAAATTACATGAGGATGGGTAAGAATTTCTATAACTCCTGAGAACATGTTTACAGAATTACACAGTCATTGATGAAATTCTCATTGCCTCCTGCTTGCAGTGCTGTATAAAGGAAGTTATCCTTATCTTTAAATGAACAAATGCCAAGAATATCCCACCCCAATAGCCTCTCTCATCGGCACAAGAAAATGTCTTTTTATTTTTACTGAATGCACATTTTGCTTCCGTTTTCTGTGTTGATTATATTTTTGAAATTCATTTTTATTGAATTGGTCCAACTTAAAATTTAATTGGCTTCATATAAGACAAAAATAAGTCTTAAAACAGTTGTACTGTATTCTTACATGCAAAATAGAAAAATAAAATAATGCAAGCACATTTATTCAAGGGTGCTAGTTCTATCCCACACTCTGTCCCACATGTATGTCATGTGAGCCAGACTACATACCTATCCTTTTAAGGTGTCCAGAAAATTATTACACATGTGACCATTTAAGCCATTTGTCACTTGCGGTAGAGGGAGGAAAATTACCTACATTACATCTCTTCATTTTAATATTTAGTAAGAGTGCCTCATGCAAGAACATCTATTAAGAATCCATCTGCACATATGGCTGCATCAAGTGATGAACACACCTCACCTGTGTCTGAGAAAACTGAAATGTCAGTACCTGCAAATAATACATTGTGCAACGATCATACTTTGTCCGCAAAAAATTTAGTTTTCATATGCAGACAAAAATTTTTAATAAAATACTTTACTTTTCTCTACCAAAATATCATCCCCAGAATATTCTTAAGAGTCATTTTTTTCCTAGTTCAAGTTGCATTTATATTAAGACCTTAGGGTTTTATATTAAGAAAATGACTATGTTTGCAGTAATGCCTCTAGTTACTTACGATAGGTTGGTTAAAGCTTTTGTGGTCCTTCATTATGAAAGATTTTTCCTCACTTAAGGGCAGGTTAGTGTAGTTAGTGTAAATCACAATCCCAACCTAAACAAGGTCTCAAAAGGTGAAAGGCTGTAGAAATGTCTCAACCTGCAGCACAACGGAAAACAGTAAAAATGGTTCACCCATGAAAATCTCTTCTGTCCCTTTCCCAAACTCCTTTACAGAATGCAGCCCCAAGTCCTCAAGATTTTTAGAAGAGAAAATGCCATTTCTCTAATGTTTACGTGGGAGATTGTTGGAGGGCAAAGAATCACCTGCTCTTACAGGAATGCTTTATAGTAAAGCATTCAGTATAGACCAAGTTTTCCTGGTGCACCCCAAAGAGGAGAGAAAAATTGTGCATTCTTCTTTGCCCCTGATCTCCAAGCCTCTTTCTTGCTCTAAGTGCCTTTCTTTTTTGGCCTCTAAAATATACCACAAAGACCCTCCCCAATATGACCTAAACTCCCCTTTCCCTAATCTGTGATTCTAATAGGAAATCTAACTGTCTTTACCTCTTCCAAAATATGCCTCAACAGAATTCCTCACCTCTTTCTTTGCAAAAATTTTCAACAATTACTCCTTTGACCAAAATGTCATAATGCCTGTGTTCTCTTCGTTCTTTGTTTTGTGTGACACATCACACGTCCCCACCAACTTGAATAGTCTTGAGATGTTGATAGAGCCAATCGGAGCTGTATTTTGCCTGTGGCTCACTGGCCTACCCTCCCTTCCCCTCAGCAGCACCACACTGGGGCTGCTCTTTCTCTAGAGATGACCAGTGAGAAGACGAAAGAACAGAAGCATCCTACAGCCCATCCACCCAGGACCCAGCTTTGTGTCATGCATAGCCCTGAACAACAAGCTCAAAGCTAAACAGCTAATCAGATGGTTTTTGGAGTTTGGGGCTAGATATACAGGTCAGTTGGTATCAATAATAGAATGAAACAAGAAAAAAGGAGACATGTCATGACAAAGAAATTGTGTAGATCTTAAGAAAGCACTTGATTTCTCTCCATTTCCATGGCCTCAGTGCTAGTTGGCATCTATCCTGAGTGAGTCTGTTGATTAAAATAGAAAATGCCTAATTAAATATGTAATAACCCATCCATTTTTCTCTCCACACTTTAGCCTCTTCTCTCTTTCCCCCACATCCAGGAATCCTAATGATTCTAGAACCTCATTCCTCTCCTTTTACCGCTGCTCCTTCAACAATGCCTTCCCTTATCGCCATCCATAGGGTTGTTAGAGACAGCTAAAGGCAACCGTCTTATTCCATATGTTGAACACAAAATAAATGTTCTAAAGACACTTTAGCTAAAAAGCATTGACTAGCCAAATGCATGTGAGAACAGTTGGGAAGATATGTATGACATATAAAGAGGAAGCAGGTTTCAGAGACTGTATCTAAGAATGCAGTAGGGACCACAACAAATGAACATGTACTAGCTTAACTAGTTTCTGAAAGCATTTAAGCAAATAAAGAAGATGGGGATAGAAACCAATGATTAAAACATGGTTGAAGTCATCTTTGAAGGCCTACAGTAAGTGGGAATGATAGTCCACGTACCATCTGGGAAATGTGATACGTGAGTGACGATAGCCGTAAATGATAACAATTTTCACCTTGCTGAGTTTAACTGGCAGATTTTTTTCCTGGACATTTCATTTTTATGTTTATTTCTGGTTCCTGATATCTGACTAAAAGCAATGAACCATCCAATCTTAAATTGTTCTCAGTAGTGTTTAGCACCATGCATGTCTGCGACTTAATATCTGAGCCATCTTTATCATATCAATGATGGAAGGCAGCTTGCTTTGCTGTACCATTGCAGTTTAGCTCACTTGGATGAGGGCGAGAGCCTCTAATGAACTAAAAAAGAAAATAATAAAGATGAAATTTGTGCTTTCATAGTAAAACAAATGCTTTTAATCTTTTTAGGCTAAAGAGACTCCTATCCCAAATTCTTTTAATTTGATTCAACGTTGAAAACTTATCCCATTTCCTCTTCCTCATTGGATATGGTATTTTTATTTAAAAAGCTAATGTTGAAACTTTTTCCCTCAACCTGTCTTTATACCCTGAGTCCCAGAAAGCAATAGAGTCAGCTTGCAATGGTTTCGAGGCATCTCTTCATCTCTTTCCCAGCTATATCATAACCCATTGCCAACTCCTTCCAAACAACTCGTTGTCAGCAAAATTCATAGATACCAAGAAGATCCCACAGATTAAAATTTAATTTGCTATAAAATGCAAGTACTTGAATGGAATGGAATTAATCAAAGTGGACTTGGCATTAAAATCCCCATAAAGGAGTAAACCCTACCTACTTATATTTACTTTGCGGTGGAAAATATTCCTTAAAATCAATCACTTAAACCACAGAAACTTCTTGATGATGCATGAACTAACTGAAAGCATCATTGGTTCTATTTTAATTTTGTAATTATCTCAAATTTCCCAGGAAAAAATTAATTTTAAGTGTGTGTGTGTGTGTGTGTGTGTGTGTGTGTGTGTTTCTCAAAGCACCTGCAATGAAAACAGTGACATGAAAAGCATCATGAAGTCAAAGACTATTAGAAACTTTTAAAAATATCAGAAATTACTGGACTAGACAATATGCACAAATTTTTGTCCTTTACTTTTTAAACAAAATGCCACTCTATCCACATCATACCCAGTTCTCCTCTTTCTCCAGTCCTCACACAATAACCTCATACTTTGCAGAGTAAACATTTAATATGAAAGAGAACAAAACAAGATGCAGATCATTCTGGCTCTCTGTCAAGATTACCACAAGCCTGACACTTGAAGGTTAATACCTGGCCAGGAGGGAGGGGTCTTGTCAGGCCCAGACATCAAGCCACTGCACGTGGCCCTGCTGCCATCCTGGCCACTCTCTAATCCCTCTGAAATAGTTATCCTGGTACAATAGACATTTCGCCAGCTCTGGAGGTTATAGCCCATGGCTGCCTCCAGCAGACAGTGGAAGCATGCAGAGGTAAGAAAAGCCAGAGTACCTCATCTGAAGCTACTCTAGGGAAAGAGAGCAGCCAAATTTCAAAGGGGTCCGTATTTGGTCTTTGTCAAAAGTGCCCTCAGGCTATAAGTCACTCATCTTAATTTTATATGAGCTTGGGTGGAAAAAACAAGCATGCTCATTTCCTACAAACTGGTTTACAATATCAGGCAGTTTCAGACTAACTTCAGGTGAGCAAATATTTCTCTGATAAGAAACGTTTGCCTTCCCATTGCATAGTATGAATTGTGTTCACTTGAGAATGTGATCTTGGCCCCATTTACCCTGACATAATAGAAAAACATTAGTAAGAGTATGTGATCCTTCTCCCCTCGTGTTTTTTGATCTCTGAAGTATGAAACATTTTGATAGCTGATAAATCACAACGATAATGTATAAGGAGAACAGAGTCTGGCCCCTGGGTACAGGTAGCATATACTAAAGTAGTAGACTTTATCAGCTATTTGCATCTAGAATCAATAGTTTCCCAGTTGACCTTTCTTCCCTCTTCTGGTTCTCTGGCCTGTTAATTTACAAACAGTCTCCTCATTAACATCTCCGTGTTAACATCTTGCCTTCAACATATATGATGAAACAAGGTGGTCTCTTCTAATTCCCAGTGCTCTAAGATAATCCATGCACTTGTATCTTAGCTAAAAATGGTCTTCCAAAACACCCATCTAAAAAATCTTCTTCCCACTAAGTTCCAATTATGTTAAAAAAAGAAAGAAATCAAATCTTTGTATCAAATATTTATCTGAGGTCAGCTATGTAGATCACTGAGGCATAACATCCTACATAAATTATCTATTACACTCAACCTGGGAAAGGTCTAAATGTCACAAACAGAAATTGTTAGTGTTATTTAGGAGGGAAAAAAAGGAAGTGACATGCTACCTAAATGTTTAAGACATAATACGTACTTTACAAATCGTTCCTTTGCATACTGATTTCTGTCCTAATTTGACCGGGTAAAGTTGACTTACTGAGCAAAGAACTAAGCAGCTCACCACTTTGCCCCACCACAATGGGTACACAAGCCTAGAGACAATCATTTTGTGTTTTTCAAGTTTTATACATTTTGGCAAATGGATCACAGAAAATCCTTTATTTGTGCCATTTCATGCATACTTAATATTTGGTTTTCCATACCCAATGCAGAGTGATTTGTTGTTTTATGACAGGCATTGAATAGCAAACTAGTACTTCATTTTTCTTTCTTGATTGTAATAGATCTACCTTTTTGAACTTGGAAATTTATTCTATATTGGGTTTTAAGAACTAGATTTTCAGATTTATTACTCATTTCATAAATATTAAGGACTACCACATACTAAATACCAAGAAGTAAGAATAAAAGAAGAAAAACCAAGGTCTTTGCTTCATGGAGTTTCCATGCTTCCTTTTCCCATTACCTAGTTAGCAAATGCTGGGTCCTTCTAGGAAACGAACTGTTGAGACAGAAGACATAGTAAATGGGCACTGCCTGGGAGAATATTTGGCAATGTACCTATTATTGCATTGTACCTGAAATGGAAAAAAATGATAAAATGAAAAGACGAAGAGGAGAACCAAAGAAGGAAATAAACACCTTGGACTGAAATAAGCCATTTTCAATATGTCAGACAAACAAAGCATTCTGCTCACAGCTCCTCTTATAACAGGTTTCTTTCAAAGCGAAGGTGTATTTTTACACTAGCACGTCCTTTCAAGATCAGTAAATGCTGAGTTTAAAAAAATTTCTGCC
Organism: Lyroderma lyra; assembly: GCA_004026885.1. Classification (NCBI taxonomy): domain Eukaryota; kingdom Metazoa; phylum Chordata; class Mammalia; order Chiroptera; family Megadermatidae; genus Lyroderma; species Lyroderma lyra. Next base: position 9,486 of record PVJL010000194.1, on the reverse strand, counting down.
AAATGCTTAATTCACATACAGACGTCAGAGTAGGGGACGAAGTTGGTTAGACTCAGAAGACATTCAGCATTTTCTAAATGCATACCCGTTCATCACTTCCCCCAGGAGGGAAGGTGAAAGCTGGCTTGCACTTTCTCTTGCTGTAAACATCGGTGTATTCGTTTTTTGAACATAAAATAATAATGATTTATAATAGCATCCCCTCCTGGTGTAGCTTCTATTGGCCAGAATCATGTTACTAATGGAATTTAAGATATTTTCACTTATTATTCATAGTAATACTCACTTTCAGCTCTAGGCAAAATTGTTAAATAGGCAAAACTTATCTTTGGTCCCTTCCTCTTCAGTAGAAATTTCTCCTAATGGGAAAAGCTAGACCCGGGCTCACTAAGGTGTTTCTAGCTAATGCAGCAAAATATTCAGTGTTTTGTGTTTGGCATTTTACCTCTTTGAGAGATATTTGCACACTAATAATGGATTTCTAACATTCTAAGGAAAAAGTGACACGAAATTTGAGATTTCAGGTCCTAACGGCCAGCCAGAGAAGGAGTGTTTGGTCCAGAAGAGCTCTGTGCAGCACCCTTCAGCATTTCCCATGCTGCTCTGTCGATGTGAAGGCTGACACCTATAAAAATAGCAAAGCATTCCATGTTAAGCATAAATGTAGCTATTGCTTATAAGTATATATTAGATCAAGTATTTCAATTCAACATTATACAATAGGACTTGGGAAATGTTGCACAATGTCATTATGAATGCAGCATTCCTATTCTCTATGCTTTTTCAAAATACAGATAGTGAGACACTTAACACATACTGTTCTTTGTTTACCTAAAGGAAATTTCCATGAACTAAAGGAGAGAATAAACTAGGTAATCTCACTAGACTCCTTATATACCTTGTCTACAGATGTCTTACTGATGAGTAAGAAGAATAGAATTTCCATGGACCTGATTGCCACGCCATCTCTCCACTTTTCCAAATCATTCCTGAAGAAAGAATGGAATACAATGGAATGAATTTCGGACTAAGTACCAAAGTGCCAAGTTCAAATCATAACCTGCCAACTGTGAGATTTGAGCTAATCACATCCTCCTGGGTCTTGTATTCTCATCTATATGAATAACTAGATTTTGGAAACCCCTGCCAACACTAAAAGCATCATGAATTTAAGAACACAATAATAGATAAACATGAGTGATTGTTCAATGAAACCCCAACTTGGAGTGATAAAGTAGGGCTTTAAATATTTAAATTACTTAAAATAATGAATGGCATTCCTATTTCCTCTAACACATATTCACACTTGTACCTATTACAGCCTTCCAGTTATGATTCATTAACAAGGAAAATTATCTTTCGTCCTGATTTAGTAAAAGGCTCATTTTAAATGTAATTCAGGTCAAAGTTTCTTTTTCTGTGTTGGGTGAAATTACATAACTAACTCCAGAAATAAGGTTGCAGATTAGGTAAGGTAATAGGATTTCCAGTAATTAATGAGTTTGGTTTGTCTTGGTCTATATAACGAACACTTCACACAGATCTGTATTTATTCCAGTCAAATATAAGCCAAAATAAGACCAATAGCTGAACACTAGTTTTGGTTTGTACATCTCAGTGTGGAGGGAGCCCTGCCAATAACACAGCTTACCCTTGTTTTCATGAATTGCTTAATAATACTTAAGTGGCTTTGAGAAATTGGATTTTCCCCACTTCTTCTCAGGCAGGAACCAGAAACAGGAAAAGCTCTAAATACAGTTAACAGAACTCTTTCCTCCAGACTACTTCCTGAAGCTGAATGTGGATCATAGGCCACATTAGTTTCTTTATTTTCATTTAACATCATCTTCAGAAGAACACTTTTTAATAATAGACTACTCTTTGAGTCTCTGATTTAAGTAGTAACTATTGATTGACTAGTTAGAACTTCCGTGCTTTATGAATTGTTCTCTAGAGGTGATGAAATGAGGAAATCAATGTTCTTATTTGCGTTTATAGTCAGTCTACAGAGTGAATTGGATTTTGAAAGACCAGAGACAAAAGGATATTTTAGAATGCCATTAGCTAAGGAATAAAATTTTAAAAGGCTTAATCATATCAAGGCAAATATTGCTCAAAATATTCCTAAATGTTCTGAAATGAGTGATGAATGTGAAGAGAACCAAGTTTCAACCACTAGATATGGCTTTCTTTAAAACAGAAATTGTTATATTCATCATTGTTGCCTTACTGTTTAACGTGTGCAAAGCAAAGTCATCTGATGAGTAACAGTAGAGACTTAGAGTCACATAGAACTGGTTTTGTCCTGGCTGTGTGGCCATGAGCAGGTGGCTTAGTTTATCTAAATCTTAGTTCTTATTTCTGTACAATGGAACAATAATAGTCATTCCTCCTAGAATTAGGAAGATTAAATGAAGTAGTATAACATAATGTCTGGCTTACGGAAAGCAACATAATAAATGGTAGCTGTCAAATTACCATTACTGTTATTTATTATTATTAATATTACTACTACATAGTAAGTAGATATTCAATATATGCTGATGGACTGAACTTTGGAAACAAATTTTCAGAGGTTTGCCTTTCCCTGGCCTAGCCCTCATGTCCCACCCTCACCCCCACTACTTTAGCTTCAAATAGTTAGACCCCCATCTCTTCCATTTGGACCTTTGGTGTTAGTGAACAGTATGCATTCCTACAATCAGATTGAACTGACTCAGCACTTCCCTATACTCATCTCATAAAACTAACACCTCTCAGCTGGCCTCATTTTTGTAGCCTATAACCATCAATCCCCTAGACCATCAGTTCCCAAGTGGTGGTACACCTACCCCTAGGGGTACCTGCTGGGCCACTCAGGAGTACATGAAAAATAATCAGTAATGACCAAAAACAAGTAAATAAATACAAAATGTTAGTAATGAAACAATAAATGTTAAGTTTGAATCATCATTAATGGAAACACTTCAAAATTAGATCACATGAGCAAACGATGAATGGCGAGGGCGTGGCTGTGAACCCTTCCCCCAAACTGCTCTTCTACCAATCGTTACTCACCATTTCAGAACACTCCATTCACGAGTTCTCTAGAACTCCCCCAAGTATATAAACATATCTGTAGTCAGACTGTTTGATCCATTTAGTTATTGACTGAATAAAAGTTAAGTGCATTGTGTTTAACAATGATTATTTACAAATATTTTTTATTTAATGTTTAAATATTTGATCATAATTATCACTATTTAACTGTGTTACAAACATTGCAAAATTAAATCTGTGGTTTGTACTTTCAGTGTAATAATTATTCTTTCCTAATTTACTACCTCATTTCCACTATTTTACATTAACATAGTCACTGAATAGAAGTGTCAGGATTTAAAAAACAGCTGTTTTAAAAACAAGGGGTACAATTTATAGAAATGGGTTTAAAAGGGGTACACAAGTGGGAAAGGTTGGGGAACCACTGCACTGGACTTAAATGCCACTTTGATGTCCACTTCTTTTGTGCTTAAACCCTAATTATTCTCTGCTTTAATTCTCTATAGGCTCACTCTGTCCATACTGGCCAAGCCCTGGGACCCTCTCCTGTATTTGACCTTGAGACTCACAACCCTCCCTTCTGTTCTTCCAACACAGCCACTGACAACTCCTCAAAGCTACTTAACTTTCCTAACCCTAACAACATTTGTCACATGCCCCTGTCTAGATTGGCAACACACCAATACTCTGAACTTCTGCTGTTTCTGTTAAGACTGTAAATATGAAATTCCTATGCCTTCCTGTCCTTTTATATTCCTTGTTCCTTTAGTCATGCTAAACCTACACTTTACTCATGAACACTAGTATCTAGATTTCTCTCCTTTCTTCCAGACCATATGCCCCTCTTATCCTCTCTTACTGCCTTCACCTTCTCCAACCCCCAACACCTCAATGAATTGTTTTGCATAATCTTCAACTCCTTTGTTTACTTGTCCTTCTATCTTCTCAGGTTGTGAATTCCTAACCCTAGATAGAGCCCCCATACTCTGCTTTTTCTTAACTGCTGACTACTCTTTCAGATCAAAAGAATCTACTGTGTGATTCACTAAAAATTAATTATTAAATATGATTACCCTTTATTTGGTATTCTGCTTTGCTTGGCAGTGTTTTTATTCATCTTTAATTTACTTCTTATCAGCTTTTCCAAAGTTGCTATTCAAGTCCCACTGAACTCAAACCCTATCCTGGCTTTGACTTTCTAAGAAATATTTGGGTCTCTACTTAACACACACACACACACACACACACACACACACACACCTAATTGTGTTTGCTACACACAATATCCTTCATCTTCTACCCAAGCTTTCTTCAATGTACCTTGTTTCAAAAGACGTATCTCCTTTACAAAACCAACTCCATCTTTCATTATCCTAACCAATCCTTCCTTCCTGGGTTTTTTTTGGTTCTAAGTTTATTATTTTTTCCCTTTTCAATAATTTCTTTCTCTTGCCAAAGCCATTTTCTTACCCTGCAAAATATGTTCAAATCTGCCCATTATATAATTTTTTAAGTTTTAGAAAACTATTCTTTATTTGGCTACTTTGAATAGCTACTGTCATCTCTATCTACCTTGCCAACAAAATTCTTGGAATAGTAGTCTACATTTATCAATCATTCATTCTTCTACTCTTTCTAAAATTGTCTCTACCTACCATTCCAAAATCATCTCCTGCCTCAAAGACAGTCAGTGATCAATGAATTCTCCAATTTCTAATTCTCATCCCCTTAATTTGTCTGCAGCATTTGAAAATATTTATTCCTCCACCATGTAACGTTTTCTGCCCCTTGCTCCCACAGTGCTTCTTTTTCCTCCACACATTTCTCTGTCTTATTCTTCTCTGTGCACACTTAGGCAATTTCTATTTCATGGATGTCTCCCAAAATTTTATTCTTTCTCATCTTATCCTTTGTATTTCTCTTCTTTGGCCATTTTATCTACTTCCCCACATCTTTAAAGATAATTACTAAATACAGGCCTGAGCCTCATACCCAAACTCCTGGCCATGAAGCATAACCACACGAGTGTTCCAAAACTCCTAATTCACAACATGTCAAACAACTTTATCTATATATATAGCTACCCCTCACTTAATGACCTACCCGTTTAGCTGTTTAATGACCACTGGGACCTACAACCAGTTCTCCATTGAGGGAAATCCCCTTTCTCAGTGTTAGTCTCTTTCTCATGGTTGGTTAATGTTCACTGCACAAAACAAGACTACATATTTCACACAAGACTACATATTTCATTTATAAATGTGGTATCACGTGGTATCTATTGAAAAATACATGCACTATTTACAGGCACCACAACACACTACCAGACATCAGCCTTTAAGCTCCTCACTTATTGACCAATTGGCTTAATGACCAAATCATAGGAATGGAACTCGGTTGTTGAGAAGTGCCTGTATTCATTTACTTGGTAAAACTGATAATAAAGCCCAGATGATTCTCCTTTGGTGCTGATAAGTAGCTCAATGCACACACAAGAACCCTTTCCATCCCCAATCCCCTACTTACCTTGAAAACTCCAAGTCCATCTCCCTTTCCTGATCTCTCAAACCCGCTTTAGATGTGTTTAGGAGCTGCTCTGCTCTCCTCCAGAAAGCTTCATTATGTGAGTAATGTACTTTCTAATCTGTCTTGCTGTCTGTGTGTGTGCATGGCATCATCGGGTCTAACATCAAAATAAAATTCTGGGTGAATGTCCATCCCAGTTCTGCAGAGTGATCACAACATTCACCTTGTTAACTTCCTGTGTCTTATTACAAATGTCTAACTATTCTGCCCATCCCCAAGTGTTGCCTCGTTAAATCCATCCAATATTCTCCTTGAAGCTCAGATACACTTAATTCTCTCTTATCCTATTTCACTTTTCTCTATTGCCTCTCAAATAAAAGTTTTGATCAAGCATTCAAAATCTTCCATAACTAAATGTCAGATATATTTTCTATATGCCTTTTCTATTCTCCTTCATGTATCCTGAAATTCTACCAAGTTCTACCATCTACCTTTCCTCAACAAGTCCTATATTTTCTACAGCTAATAGTTTTGCTTTCACTCTCTTCCCTTAGAGTTGATCGTCCTTATGCCATTACTTTCTGTCCAAGCCTTACCTGCATGAATTAGCTAAGATTTTGTTTTCTTTTATTTGGTTGTAAGAGACATAAAATCCATCCCAGGCTAACAAAACGATAAAGGAAAATTTATTGGCTCAAATAATTTTAAACTCCAGTTGTTCAGGCTTTACATGAAGTTTGACACAGATGCTCACACAGCATTCTCAGGACTCAGGTTTTCTAAGTTCTGCAACAATTCCAGCCCTATATCTTCACAATATCAAAACCAGTGGAAAGGTGGAAAACTTTTTTTCAATCATTCCTGAGAAACTTCTGTATTCACTTTAATGGGATCATCCTAGATGATATTATCCTAGAGCCAATCATAGCTAAGAAGATGCAAAATTCTGAATGGCTCAAGCTGGGGTCACATCATTTATCTGTGGAACAAAAGATTGAAGACCACCCAGGCCACTGTGACCAAGAGTGAGAAAAGGCTGAATTTCTCAAAAATCTAGAGATGTTTTAGGAAGAGAAAGAATGGATACTGGACAGGAAAGCAATAATTATCCACCAAGTGATCTATCCAGACGCACGTCACATGAGGAAAAAGAGAACTATAGCTATGTTTTGTGACAGATATTAACTAGACTTACTGTGGTGATCATTTTGCCACATATACAAATATCAAATCATTATGCTAAACCACGTGCAACTAATAATGTTCTATAACAATTTTACCTAAATAAAAATAAAACCTGGCTCAAATTTCACTTCTTTATTGTATAACTCAACTCATCACCATTGAAAATAAGTTTTCTCTCCTCTAAACTCCCATTACATTTTGCACTTGCCTTTCTGATAACATTTGATCACATTGTGCCTTGCAGAAGCTCATTGATGCAAACTCCAGAAGCAGAGACCACATTACACTCTGCTTTGTAATTGCCACTCAGTGCCCTGTTATAAATAGTGTTTTATAAATGCTTATTGAAGGAATAAGTTAATAACTTCCTAACATAAGTATTAAAATCAATAATAACTTCTATTATAATAACTGGTTAGTTTATTTTCTTTAATTGTTCAACTTTTCTGTCAGTTACTCTCTCTATGGAAAGAATAACTTTCAATAATCATTTGCAAAAGCTTAAATGGTTAGACTGCAGTGCAGCTGAGATTTATAATATGCTCACCTATGGGTATATATCAAACTAGAGGTTGTTTCTTCTTCTTTTTCTCATATATTCTCCAAAGGAAAATGGAGTCATTTTAATGAATATATTACAAAGTAAAACAATATTGCTATAAGTTTACAAATCACAGCAAATTCAAATATAATCTTAAAAATTCTCCAGGTCATGTTCTAATCTTAGTGGAAATGCAAAATAGCAGTGTTAAAGAGAAATTACCTGTATAATGCTTCCAGTAGACAGAATTTCTTCTTGGAAACAAAATCTCTCCCAAAGTTTACTCACTGTGGGGCAGAACAGGGAGAGAAGTTGCCAAAGATGGATGGAGGGAAAGACTAAGGGAGCACCAAGAAACTGAGTAGAGGTGCTCTCTCCCGAATTTGCCGCTGTTCTCTCTTCCATCACAAACAAACAGTATGCCCCAAAGGTTGGGACAGCGAGAACTACAATAGGAGAGAAGGCAGGTGTGTGGAGGAGAGAAGACCAAAGGCAACAAGTTTGCACAACTGAATATGATCTTCCTTAATTATCATTATAATGAAAGGTATAAAACATGCCAAGTCACACAACAAAATGTCTAAAAAAAAAATCTAAAAAAATTAATAGATCTGTTTTCCCATTCCATGCTGAAATAGCCAATGAATCTTTATTTTTACCTTTAACTTAAATGTCTTTACTATACTCATCAATAGGATTTTTTAAATGGCTGGATTTAGCTCTTGAGGTACACATTTCACCACAAAGGTATATTTTACATTTCATCTTGCTTTACTATAGTTTGAGCAGAGTGGTACAACTCTAGAAGTGTGTTTGAATAGACTCATTTGACCAATAACACAGTCTAACACACTTCTTAGGTTTCATTACAAATACTTTGCATGAAGTTTCCCCACAACTGAAAAGTCTGTACACTGTATTTTTCAGGATTTTGCTTCTCTTACATCCACCAGTTTGGGAGCCAGCTATGAACAATGTGAGCAAGACATAGACAAATCAAAGTCTGGAGAGTTATTGTTTCGGCATCATCATAAAAACCCCTATTATCTTAGGTTACCTCTATGTCTCAGAAATGGCATCTTTTATTCTCTATATTATTGGGAGTGCAAGATAACATTCTATTAACATTCTCTGTTAACAACTTCAGTATTGTAAATGTTATCAGTTTAAATGACTAAAAATGTTCCAGCAAGGACAAGAGAGAATGAGAATTTTATGGGCAGTTTTGTGGTGTTATTCTTTTTAAATTATTTACAAGGTTAGTAAAATATATGTTCAATGTTTTGATGTCAGTAAGAAATAAAAGTTTCCTCTTGTCACTGCATGTCAGTATGTCTTAGTGCAGTCAGCTTTACAGAATTTCATTCCATTTAAAATCATCTTATCTTACAAGTGAAAGTGACAGCTCTGAGTGAAATAAAGATTTCTTTTTAGTAGAAGCAGTATTTCTTTTGCTTTTCTTATGCAGTAAGGCTCAGAGAAATTGTAAATGATGAAATAAAATTGCCATTAAGGGAGACTGATGAGACTTAGGTTTTAAACGGGACAGAAAACAATGGTCCCGTAGCAAACAGTACGTGTGGTCAGCCCAGTCTCACTGGGCTAAACGCAAGGTGAGTCAGCAGGGTGACCATAGGGACCATTTGAAACAGGACAGTACTGTTGTTTTCTGTCCCATTTAAAACAGTGCATCTGGTCAGCCTACATTAAAGCAGAAATGAGCTAAGGGAAGAAAATAGATAAACAAGATGAACATGAATACTTTTGAAAATGAAAAACAACAAGTTATGAAAAATATTAATAACACATACTTTGTGTTGCTGAAGTATCTTCCATTTAGAAACCTAAGAATTGAAAGCAAATGAGCAAATAATTAAAATGCAGAAGAACAAAGGCAAAAGAAGACAGCATTCCCTTTAGCCTTTAGCAAAGGGAAATAGCATTTAAAATAAAAACAAAAATTCAAGGAATTTTTTTTTTCTGCTTCACTCTTCACCTTCTGACATTCCTCTGAGAAATGAGTTTTCTTTGAAGATGTTTTTCTCTCAGTGGGTTTTCTATGCTCCAGGCTTTCCCTTGGATCATAGAAAAGATAGGCTTAGTGTATTGGGGCCAAGATGGTAACGTGTGTGTGTGTGTGTGTGTGTGTGTGTGTGTCTGTGTGTGTGTGTGTGTGTGTGTGTGTGTGTGTGTGT